>CM027879.1:2836668-2844168 GCA_016097615.1 Eucalyptus dawsonii
TATTCGATCATAACTCATTCCTGCCAAGAAAAAAAGAGTAGCGCCGATAAATCCATGATAGATTATTTGTAAAATGGCTCCATTGAGTCCTGTTGTTTTACTTCTTATTTTTTTATTTCTTTTTTCGCAGAAAGTAGAAGAATTGGTTGAATCAAAAACGCAAAGGCGGTTCATGGCCAAGGGTAAAGATGTCCGAGTAATGGTTATTTTAGAATGTACCAACTGTGTTAGAAACGGTCTTATTCGCCTTCCACCTAAGCTGCGTAGGAAAGGCCCAAAGCCAATCCCAGGGAATAGTAAAGCTTCATGGGGTCTTTCTGTCCAGGTGCAGGTAGTCCGCATCTTCATAGACATGTCTATTTCACCAAGTTTCTCTCCGAGACAATGCCTAGATCGTTACGCCTTTCATGCGGGTCGAAAGAATTTCCGGTGGAGCGGTGAAATGCGTAGAGATCGGAAAGCGAAAATATTCCATTTTCATAAGGTCTTCTTGACTCTTATTCAAAAGGTCAAATAATGTATGTATATTGTACCTTTTGAGGCAATTATAGGTCCTAGGAGGCAATTCTAATTGGTCAATAAAATGGAATTCACTTTACCTTCCATTTCCATTTCCAGACTAATACCAATTCAACCCATTTCATGAAAAAATGTGACCAATTAACCAACCAACAAAACTACTTGTTACAAATAACATCTTGTTGTTGCATCGAAACATATAAATGTTGATTAATCTGGCTAACATTGAACTACCTCCTCTACGTTCTTGATAGCCCATCTTTGTCTCAGTAAAGTCTTTCAGTGGCATGTTTCGGTCCTCCATTGAGTTCCCCACCATAGAACTCAACAGTTACACCCACTTGTTCAACACTATACTTTGATTCTGCCCTTCGAAAAGGAATGTCGGCTCGAACAATTCCGTCTCCGTCTACCAAAACAACCGGAAATGTTTCAAAAAAAGTAGGCCTACGACGTACAAAAAGTTCACGCCCTTCTTTATCTCGAAAGATAGGATGTCCTAACCACCCAACAGCTATTCCATCGCCATTGTCCATTGAACCCGCTCTGTGTATTCCTGCATAATCTCATTTTTCAATTATTCAACCATTTCATTTTACCAAGTTCAATGTTAGCTAGATTAGTCAACAATCAAAAGATTTCCTGCGATTATTTCTAGTATGGAACGAGTCAATCATCCACTTTGGTAGGAAATAAGTATAGGAAAGCTAAGTCTATATAGATCCTTTGTTCATGGATTAACGAAAATGCGCAAAAGCTCTATTTGCCTCTGCCATTCTATGAGTCTCTTCCTTTTTGCGTATGGCATCGCCACTCCCTTTGGCAGCATCCACTAATTCGGAACTTAATTTGAAAGCCATATTTCGACCCGGACATTTTCGGGATGCTCCTAATAACCAACGAATGGCAAGTGCTTTTCCTTGTGTGGATCCTATTTCAATGGGAACTTGATGAGTCGATCCGCCTACATGTCTTGCTTTTATTGCTATATTGGGGGTTACTCCACGTATTGCTTGACGTAAAACAGAGAGTGGATTTGTTTCTGTTTTTGTTGAATCTTTTTCATAGCTCGATAGATAATTTGATAAGCTAATGATTTTTTCCGTGTTTCAGAATATGGTTAACCAACATGTTAACTAATCGATTACGATAAATTGGATCGTGGAAATGGAAAAGAGATGTAACTCCAGTTCCTTCGGAAATGGTAAGATCTTTGGCGCAAGAAGAAGGGGTTGACCCATATCATCATGACTTGGTTATGATTTCTCTATTTTTTTAAGAATACCGCTTTTCCTACCTGTATCAAATAGAACATGCTGAGCTCCAATGAATTGGGCCTTTCGATACAATCAAATAGAAAGCCCCAAGGGCGCCATATTCTAGCCGCACTTAAAAGCCAAGTACTCTACCGTTGAGTTAGCAACCTGAAAAAATTAGGATATGTAGATACAATTGGAATTCATCATGACAGGGGCTTTTGCTCATGGGGCTATATTTTTCACAATTCGGAACAGAATGAGCTCAATCACTATGAACGCCCCCGATCAGTGCAATGGGATCTTACACCAAAAAGAAAAGGTTTCACACGAGCTCCCGTTTTGTGGCGTGGTGGCAGGATCGATAGGGGATTGGCTCCGGGTGTAGATAGGGTCAAATCTGCAGGGGTCATGCAAAGACATAGGCCCCTTTACCTCTCAACGAAGGATTCGAGGAAAAATATACATTCTCGTGATTTGTATCCAAGGGTCAATTAAAAATGGAAAAAACTGTCTATAGAGATCAATGGAAGTACTGATCCAATTCAAAAAAAAAAATTATGTTTCGCAATTAAATAGTCCATGATATTTTTAAAGGAATTCGAGGACTCCTTCTCCTTCCCCTTCTTCAAACTCCGATTCATATTTTCTCTATGAAAAATTAGAGGGACAAATAGTCAATTTTGAAAGAACTTATTGTCAACCTCTTTCAAATATAAATCTATCTAATTCAGAAGGGAAGAACTTGTATCAGTATCTGTCATCTTTATATAGATGGTTTTACCTTGTCGGATATTCATTCGAGTATATGGAGCACGAAATAGATCACGAAATAGTAACTATGATTCATACTTAATATTTAGACCCCGGTCATTCGAGATTATGTAGGATTATACACAAAAGATCCTTTTTTGGCTCTCTCTTTAGCCCTATGTCTCTTATCCCTAGGAGGTCTTCCTCCACTAGCAGGTTTTTTTCGGAAAAGTCCATTTATTTTGGTGTGGATGGCTTGGAATCAGGGTATGCGTTGTTATTTGATACATTGTGGTTAGTAACATTGGTAAATTAGTTAAGGTACGGAAAGAGAGGGATTCGAACCCTCGGTAAACAAAAGCCTACAAATCTTGGATTTTCGAATTGAGAGAGATATTGAGAGAGATCAAGAATTCTCACTATTTCTTAGATTCATGGAACGCATTAGTTGTTCGCTCTTAGGTTGAGCAGTAAGGGTCGGAGAAGGGCAATCACTCATTCTTAAAACCAGCATTCTTAAGACCAAGGGATAGCCGCTTCTCTATCAAAAGAAATCATATTCTCATGGATACAACACATAAGTAAAGAATTAACCAAATTTGCCTGACATGGAGGCAATCAAGAAAGCCGCATACATGAATATATAACCTACTCCCCCTCTTTCCCTTTTTCGCGCCCATGTTGCCATGCGGGAGGGGCATAGGGACGTCAAAAAGGGGATCCTATCAACTTGTTCCGACCTAGGATAATCTAGCATTGGGTAGACCTCATACAATAACTGTCCTAGCTCTACCATATCTTTTGTTTCATTTCTTTTGGAACAATCACAAACACTTTTTTGATTCAAGAATTGGGGCCTCCCAATCACTAGTCAATATGCTTTTCTCTCATGCCTTTCTTCATTCATGGTTTGATATTCTGGTGTCCTAGGTGTAGAGGAACCACACCAATCCAAATATTTGGATATCGATACATACGATATCTTTTTTCCTACAATGGGATGGTGAAGAATGAATGTGAGAAAGATACGTTCATTTTGAGTCTCCTTTTTTTTTTTTAATTTTTTTTTTTTTTTAATCCATTAGAATATTCCATTTTTAATGAAATAAAAAAAAAAGAAATTCATAATGGAAAATATTTCATTTCGATTGTGAATTTTTAACAATTTTCTATCTTAACTATGAGATAGAAGAAGCAGAAAATTCTAACCTTTCTATTTTATTTGAAAAAAAAAAACTAGAAGATAATAATCTCACAAAGCCTTACAAAGGATTCAAAAGAATGTATATAAATTCATACCTAAAGAAAAAAGTATGATAAGCAATCATAAAGCAATCCCTAAGACTAGAATACTTTTTCTTATGTTCAAGTAAATAAATAAAGTTCTTCTCCGTTAAGCCCGATCAATAAATCTACAAAATCCTTCAAATTGTATCTCGATTAAACCCGGTATTGTAGACATTCCCTCATTTCCATCCCCAAGCATTTTGAATTTCCCTTTTCTCAAAAAATTCCATTATTGACCCATTCTTCATCAAATCATATGGATTGATTTAGCAATGATGGAATTTCTATTTTGTTTACTGAATCACATGAAATTTTACTCACCCTGTATATGGAATGTATGAAATGCATATGAACGGAGGAATAAAGACAATTTGATATTCAAATTGGAATTTGGAACAGATAGAAAATCGAAAGGAATTAATAAATGCCACTTAGGCTTATGGAGTTTTGAATAGAATATATATATAAAAAAAAAGTGATTCCATGTCTACCATTATTATGATATTACATACTCTAATCCGATTAGGTACCAGAAAAAGAAATGGAAACCCTTTGTCCCGGCCATTGTAGCACGTGTGTCGCCTAAGGCATAAGGGGCATGATGACTTGATGTCATCCTCACCTTCCTCCGGCTTATCACCGGCCTATACTTTGATTCCGCCCTTCAAAAAGGAACGTCGGCTCGAACAATTCCGTCTCCGTCTACCAAAACAACCGGAAATGTTTCAAAAAAAGTAGGCATACGACGTACAAAAAGTTCACGCCCTTCTTTATCTCGAACGATAGGATGTCCTAACCACCTAACAGCTATTCCATCCCCGTTGTCCATTGAACCCGCTCTGAATAATCCCCCCTTTGCCGGATTAAGGTCCAAAATAGGGAAGAAAGAGGTGTTTCCACTACTCTACCACTCAGTCAATTATGTTCCACTTAATCCCTATTTCATGGCCACATATTTTTCCGGCTAAGTAATCGGAAACCTTTCTACTGTTACATGAATCCGATTTTCATTTCATCCGGGAAAAGCCATTGTCGCTACTGGACGACGAAATGGATTTTGAAATTTATTAACATTCTCCAAAAAAGGTACTGTTAATAATCCCGTAGGTACTGAAACCATTAAAAGAACACCCAATAACTTAGGTACTGTCACATGAAGAACATAAGCCAGATGACGGAACGGGAAGACCTAGGATGTAGAAGATCATAACATGAGTGAATACGAGAAATAGAATAAGAGCCCATTTCAAATGAAGAAATAAGAAAAATCTTGTTTCCGATACCTCAATTGAATTGATCAAATTCGAAGCCCTTTTCGATAAATGCTTGAAAGAACCAATTCAAGCAAGTAATGAATGGCAAGTAATGAATATTCTTTCAAGCAAATAATGAATATTATTCGGATTTTAAGCCAAAAGAACTCGCTTTGTCTTTTCTATCAAAAAAGAAAATCTTTCGAAAAAAAAATGGCCATCTACCCCACAGTTCTAGTTCATATTAATAGAAAAGATCCCAAGAGTTTACTAAATTCCTATGCATGTACAATTTCTACTATTTTTGAGCCCGCTTAGCTCACAAGTTAGAGCATCGCATTTGTAATGGGATGGTCATCGAACCAACCCTAAAGATCCATAAGATTGATTGTGGATCCAACACAACAAATAAGAGCAAACAATAGAAGCATTTGAATACATAGAGTTGAACATAGTAAAATAAGAAATTGAAAGATTTCGTTGAAATTGGTCGTTTGGAAATTTCCTGCAAAGATAATCATAGGTTCTTCTCTCCATCGGAGCAATACGGCCGTTATGCTCATTACTAAACTTGTTGAAGAGATGAAATAGAACCAAGGTATATTTGATTCTTCAATTTCGATGGAATCAAAATAGCTCCCCTTATTCATTAATATACTACTCGATTTGTATGAAATCGAATATTTTATTTGGATGAAATCCAATCGGATTTCAATATTTCTTATTATTGATTCCTATCAAAAAGAAAGAATATGGAATTCAAAGGGATCAAATAAGAAATGATACTTTGAATCATAGAACGATAATGAAATATACGATCAACCAACATTTATCAAATTTGAAAAAGAGTCGAAGAAATGGTTCAATCCTCTTATTTTTATTTCTCGAACCGAGAGATATGTGAATCGGGATCCTAATGCATATAGATACAAATGGTCCAATGGGAGCAAGAATTTCCAGGAATATTTGGAACATTTTGTTTCTAAGCAGAAGACCCGTTCAAAAAAACAAGATTTTTTAGATTCGATCGTTGGTGTCAATTAGGCGGTCTGTGGACTTTTGTGGCTCTCCACGGCGCTTTCGGACTAATAGGTTTCATGTTACGTCAACTCTTGAACTAGTGGAAGCTAACTTAAGAAAAGCTGAAGGTAAGAGACAATCAATTGAGTCAAATGTAGCTCTCAGACGAGCTAGGACATTTAGCAACAGTCTTCCCCCGTATCTGTTACAAGAAAGGGATAATATGCAACTTCGGAGTTAATGAAAGCTTTCACATAAATCTTTCACAAAATCATCAACGAATATTATCAACTAATCATAATGGTTCTTTATGAGTTGAGAACGGGAATTGAACTCTATGAGATCAAGTCTCCCATTGTTCCTTAGTAGCTCAGTGGTAGAGCGGTCGTCTGTTAACTGACTGGTCGTAGGTTTGAATCCTACTTGGGGAGATTTCATTCATTTGGAATTAAAGTCATTTCGATTAATTTTCTTTTAGCATTCCGAAGAAGTAATTGATTGAGCAGTTAACAGATGATCCAAGAAGTTCTCTGGAAATTTCTTCGGATTTCGAAGCAATTGGATGTACGACTTGGGTCTATATGACATGACCGATCAATAGAAATACTCCAACACTCCACTACAAAAAAGATTTGTCTAAGTCACTTCGTTTCGTTTTGTCCAAGTTACTTCTTCTGTTAAGCCCTGATCAATGAATCTACAAAATTCTTCAAATTGTATCTGATTAAACCCAGGTATTGTAGACCAATATTAGCACTGATAGTACGCAAATGTAACTTGTTGTTCAAACAACTATTCAAAGTTCCTAGAGCTCCTTGTAAGGTTTGTTGGAAAACCCGTTGTCGGACTTGATTAATCGCTCTTTGCTGTCCGAAAGGCATTCCTTTCTCCATTGAATCAGTCTAATGTGGAAATGTCAAGATGTGAAATTCATTCAAAAATCTTTTGTTCTTCTGTGTAGCATATCTTTTTTTTTTTAATGTAATGAGCCTATCCTCTCTTCCCTATCCATATTCCTCCAAAAAGATATCAAAACGAATCACTAATCCAAGACCAAAATAATATTTGGAGGACTCTTCGGAGGACTCTTCTGGCCCCTAAATGACCGCTCAGTGATAAAGGAGGTAGGGAACTCGTTTGAGGTTGATGATATGATATGTATAGCTGTAGCGGTTCTCCGGGCCGAGAAGGTATTCTAATTGGTGCCTCAGCGAGGTCATTTTTGACTTGTTGCAAGACTGGGCCATGGCTCTCGTCCTAAAAAAACTCTTCATCCTCTGTTGTCTTGAGAAGTGGGGCGAAAGGCTAGATTTTCTATGCAAAATTGGAGATGAACCGCCGGGGAAATTGATCTGTCCGATCAAGCGCCGCAACTCCTTTTTGCTTCTTGAGGCAGTTGCTTCCTTGTTTGC
>CM027879.1:2851668-2859168 GCA_016097615.1 Eucalyptus dawsonii
CTCATGTCAACATATTTTATTGTTTAGGAGGAATTACGCTTACTTGTTTTTTAGTACAAGTAGCTACGGGGTTTGCTATGACTTTTTACTACCGTCCAACTGTTACTGAGGCTTTTGCTTATGTTCAATACATAATGACTGAAGCTAACTTTGGTTGGTTAATTCGATCAGTTCATCGATGGTCGGCAAGTATGATGGTCCTAATGATGATTCGTAACCCAAAATGGCTGGGGAGAGGAAAGGTTCCTTTTTTTTTTAGGGTACTCCCGGAACAGATCCAGTGGAGACGGGGCGGGGCCTGTAGCTCAAAGGATTAGAGCACGTGGCTACAAACCACAGTGTCGGGGGTTCGAATCCCTCCTCGCCCACAATCGGCCCAAAAGGGGAAGGACCTTTCCCTATGGGAGTAGGAAAATCATGATCGGGATAGCGGACCCAAGGCTATGGAACTTGGGTGTGGATCTTTTGTCGAAATTAAATGGCCTTCCTTTTTTTGATCAGAGATTTCTCTATGAAAAATACAAAGGTTCACAAGCGGCTGAATATTTATTCCATAAGGGCTTATTCGATCCAATCGTACCACGTAATCCTTTAAAGGGTGTTCGAGTGAGTTATTTAAGCTTCACACTTTTTTTCCTTTGAATTAAAATTCACTTATTAAGTTAAGTGGAGCCCTAAGTCAAATTATTTTTATTTTATGTAGTTACATTTTTGTATTTGTAGCAAACAATTAGGTAGTTTATTGGAATCAAAGTAAAAATTCTAAAGAAGACTTTCTTTTTTTTCTTTGGTGACATAATCATAATATTTAATTGTAAATTGTAGAAAGAATGGTGCAAATAATTCCTTTTTTTTTCTACTGATATTCCTGATTATTAATTAGGAAACCTCTAGCAACAAGATAAAAAAAATGGTTCCTTCTTCAAAATTCAAATTGGGCAAGGCAAATAAAATAAACCGAAGGTCATCTTTCCTTCTTGCTTTGTATGTATAGTATATATAATTCAAATATAGAAAAGATCGATATAGAGTATCTTTTCTTTCTACTATATCTTCCGAGAATCTCTATTTTTACTAAGAATCCTGTTGTTGGATTGAATTCTAATGAATCCTTTGTGAATTTGTAAGAAACTCTTTATTTTTTACTTTATTTTTTTAAATAAAATAAAAATTAGAATTCAATTCTAATTTGAAGACAATAATAGATTATCATACATATATTTCTATATTTCATGTAGAAAGATAAAGAAGAATAAGTCTCATTTATTTTATTATCCATTCCTTACACTTATTATTTAATATATTGAGTCACTTCGATATACTCAATATAATTATATACGAATTATAATTATTCTAAGATATCTTTCTAACAATAATAGGTACAAATATTAAATCGAGGTACCCATTCTATGATAATTTTTAACAACTTACCCTCTTTCTTTGTGCCTTTAGTGGGCCTAGTATTTCCAGCAATTGCAATGGCTTCTTTATCTCTTCATGTTCAAAAAACCAAGATTTTTTTAGATTCTATAGGTGCAAATCTTATCTATTTTTTTTTTTCAAGACTTAGATATAGATAACACAGATATCTATTTAGTAGAATATGGTAGTTTCCTCCGAACATAGCTTTTATGTATGCGTAAATATATGGGTAAATAAATTATATAGCAATTTTCAAATAGATCGGAATCGAGGTGGATGTAGGAAATGGAAAGTCAATGTATCTATATGTGGATATCTATAGGAGATCATATAAAAGGGATGTTCTTATTTTAGACCTAACCAATTGGATCTAACCAATTAGATGAATTACTCCTAAAGGCTTACATTCGAATGACACTAGTTGATGAGAGTTACTTCGGAAACAAAAGAAAAAATGAAAGTGAAATTCATTTGGACTATTTTCTCAATTCCAATAAAATGCAACTGGATCTAGTATGAGTTGTCGATTAGAACATATATGGATAGAACGTATAGTGGGGTCTCAAAAAATAAGTAATTTCTACTAGGACTTTATCCTTTTTTTAGGTTAACTAGGATTTGTATTAGTTGGATCTTCCAGTTATCTCGGTAAAAATTTGATATCTTTAGTTCCGTCTCAACAAATTCTGTTTTTTTCCACAAGGGATCGTGATGTCTTTCTAAGGTATCACGGGTCTCTTTATTAGTTCCTATTTGTGGTGCACAATCTCGTGGAATGTAGGTAGTGGCTATGATTGATTCGATAGAAAAGAAGGAATAGTGTGTATTTTTCGTGGGGGATTTCTTGGAAAAAATCGTCGCATCTTTCTATGATTTCGTATGAAAGATATTCAGTCCATCTGAATCGAAGTTAAAGAGGGTATTTATGCTCGTTGTGTCCTTTATGTGGAAATCAAAGGACAGGAGGCCGTTCCCTTGACGCGTACTGATGAGAATTTGACTCCGCGTGAAATTGAGCAAAAAGCCGCCGAATTGGCCTATTTCTTGCGCATACTGATTGAAGTATTTTGAAATGAACTTGAACTGAAGAAGATATTCTTTCCCAGCGGCAGGAAAAAAATTCAAGAATTCTCTGTTCTTTCTTTAGCATAGCATAGCTTAATAAAAAAATTTCAGAACGTTCATTCGAGCCAAAGTATACGTATATGGAACATCCATAAAACAATTTTTTTTTGTATGCATAAAAAAGAATTTTATGCGTATGGAAATCCACTCAACTCAATTTAGTAAAAAACAAGTAAAAGTAACAAATCGAAATAAAATAATAGATTCATCTCGTATATCAAAACATTTCGGAATAAAGGATTTCTCTTTTTATTTTCAATATGAATTAATAGGTTAGATACAAATAGATCATATCTTGGAAATTGATCCTGCACGTATTTCGTGTGTATCTCACCAGTGGTTTTATCCAAATGAATTTCTTCTTGATTAAAACCAAAGGGAATTCCTACGACCCCAACAAACAAAGTAAATAGCACAAATATAACCATAGAAAATAACATGGTATTGTCCGATTCATGAGGATAAGAGAAAGTATTTTTAGTGACAAAATGAGTAATATTAATAAAAAGGCGTATCCTGTTTTTTCCATTACCATCAATTTGATATGTCTTATTCGAAAAAAAAAAAGCCCTTTCATTATTATTCATTGTCAATAAACTTAATAAACAACAATGATTTTTAATCGTTTTTGGCACTTCTTTTCCCCATAGAGATATTGAATAATAGGAACTACTTTTTTGACTATTGTAATTTTGAAAATGAACATTGAAATGTCCCTCAAAAGTAAGTAAATAGATTTGAAACATATAAAATGCGGTTAATCCTATTGTGGAACAAGCTATTATTGCGAAAAAGATTGACCTATTTAGGAATCTTCGGATCTACGCTTATTTTCAACTCCCCCAAGCATTTCGTCACTTACTACGCCCTACCTCGTCTCTGGGTGGTTCTGTTTAGTGCTTAATTGAAATGGGCACCCGAATCGAACCGAGAACCTTTTGTCAGGCTATTGAGTAAAAAGTCATAGCAAACCCCATAGCTACTGGTACTAAAAGACAAGTAAGCGTAATTCCTCCTAGACAATAAAATATGTTGACATGAGGAGGAACATATTTACTAGTTATATCATCTGCAATCGCCTGAATCTCGAGACGTTCTTTGATACATAACTAATGGAATGCTTAAAGTATCTCCATTGCCCAATAAAATGATCTTGTCAGTATTGGTATAAATGTTTTTTCGCTTCGCATTTCTCATCAAAGAAATAGAAGAATTTCCATTCCATCAATCAATATTCATTAATGGGATAGGAACATATGTGGATTGCTACGATTATTGGTAGTATCCTATTTAGTTTGGGATTCCAAGAGATATCGATCTTGTCTTTGGTCGGCTTTTTCAATTGCTCCTGATCCGTGTAATAGAATAGAGTACTATATATTACAGTCCCATTTAATAGTTAATGGTTCCAATTTGTCCTAAATTTTGGCTTTTGGGACTGAAATTAGTATTTGCAATTTGTGAGGGTCGTTCTAGCTATATACGAAATCCTTGATTAATAATAAGATAAATAAACCCCTAATCGAATTGTTTGGGATTCAGAAGTGAAAGAAATCATTTTATCTACTAATACTGGACAAATTGGCGTATCCTGTTTTTTTTCCATTCCATCAATTTGATATGTCTAAATCGAAAAAAAAAAAAAAAAGAAGCCCTTTCATTATTATTCATTGTCAATAAACTTAATAAACAAAAATAATTTGTAATCGTTTTTGGCACTTCTTTTCCCCATAGAGATATTGAATAGCAGGAACTACTTTTTTTGGATTCCTTAGAATTTGTTTTTCCTATTCTTGGGGGTATCAAGATGCCACTGTGTCGGGATATCTTATCTGATTTGATTCGTTCTCAATAGCCATGAGATGATCATCTTAGGGTGATCCTTTTGTCGACGGATGCTCCTATTACACTCGTAGTCTCTGAAGGATGAGAACCAACTATGTAGCATCTACATCGAGAATTCAAGTATCGGAGATTTTTTATGTAAATTATCCAAAAAGAATTTTTACTAAGTGAACGAGAAAGTTCTTTTTTTAGTTACGTACTTACGTAAAAACGAATAAACCTCAATTCCAAGAAATTATATCTTCTACTAAAACATTTACGAGGAAGCAGAAGCTTTTTTAAAAGAGGCTACCAGGAACAGAAGGAACGCTTTCTACTTCAGGAACAAGTAGAAATTACTTATTTTTCGAGACCCCACTATAAGTTCTATCCATATATGTTCTGATCGACAACTCATACTAGATCCAGTTGCATTTTATTGAAATTGAGAAAATAGTCCAAATGAATTTGACTTTCGTTTTTTTTTTTTTTTTGTTTCCGAAGTAACTCTCATCAACTAGTGTCATTCGAATGTAAGCCTTTAGGAGTAATTCATCTAATTGGTTAGATCAAATTGGTTAGGTCAAGTGCTTTTCCTTGTGTGGATCCTATTTCAATGGGAACTTGATGAGTCGATCCGTCTACACGTCTTGCTTTTACTGCTATATCGGGAGTTACTCCACGTATTGCTTGACGTAAAATGGATAGTGGATTGGATCATATATATCATGGCAAATTCTTCAGAAAAGATTCTGTCTTCCACAATGGAATCTGATAAGTGAGATTTCGAGTAAGTGTTTACATAATCTTCTTCTGTCCGAAGAAATGATTCATCGAAATAATGAGTCACCATTGATATCGACCCAGCCAAAGATAGATAATGGAAAGTTGGCCAAAATGAGCACTAAATACTTTTCGAGAGATCTCCTCCAAATCATTGGTATGGCTATCGAAATCGTGAGCATGTAGGTTCCATATCCAAATGGTAGTATCAGGGCCCTTAGCTATTGTTCTTGAGAAATGACCCGATTTGGCCCGTTCCTCGAAAGAAGTTTTTATGGGATCCCTATCTACCAAAATTTTGACTTCTGGTTCCGGCGAACGAATAATCATTGAGTCCTCCTCTTTCCAGGAGCAATTTACTTACGATACTTAGTTGACATTCATAAAAGTATCTAATGAATTATGAGTTCAATACATTCTGTTTAGCAGAAAGACGGATATTCCTTGCTCATTATCAAACAATCACTTATTCACAAACCTCATGTGGGACTAACAGTTTTCATTTCACATCTCATGGAAAACCCTTTTCGCTCCGCTTAGCCCTATCCCCTTCTAGGGGTATTTTAGTGATAGGTTCTATAGGAACTGGACGATCCTATTTGGTCAAATACCTAGCGACAAACTCCTATGTTCCTTTCATTACAGAAATATTGAATTTCTTTATTTTATTCCGATTGTATCTACATATCCTAATTTTTTCAGGTTGCTAACTCAACAGTAGAGTACTCGGCTTTTAAGTGCGGCTAGCATCTTTTACACCCTCACGAGCAAGATCACGTCCCTCATTACGAGCTTGTCCGCATGCTTTTAAGTGATAAAGGTTTTGTGAAATCTTTTAAGATGTTAATGAAACAATTCCTTCTGTCGTGTATCCCCGATTAATGCAGCCTCAGATGCTTCAATTGTCGATTCTAGTATTGTGCAAAATCCAATACACGAAATAATTTGATCTATGGACAGCATCGTTGTAGTAAAGCAAATCGACTTCGATTCATAAATAATCCACATCACTTCTGCTTCTATTGTAACAAAAGGTTCCCCTTTTATGTGGAAAGGGCCCGTATCAATAATTCTGATTTTACATATGGTCCCGGTATAGACCGAAATTCCGTTATGGTCCAATTCTGACCGATAATAGATACCGGGACTTTGCAATATTTAATTGATCACAATTCTGTATATTCCATTTACTATAGAAGTTCCCAGGGAATTCATTAAAGGAATGTTTCCAATAAAAAGAGTTTGTTCTTGCATATCCCTACTGGTTTTCCAAATTAATCCCGCGAATACATATAATTCAGAAGAATATGTGAGTGCTACCGCGCATGCAGCTATTTTTATGGTAAGAGATTATGATTCAACTACTCAATACAAATACTAGCTTGGCTCATTATTGCCGAGTAGATCTCGTTGTGAAAGACCTATTACTAGATAATTCATAGGTAGAGCCAAATAATGTAAACTGTACAACTTGCTAATACCATTGATTAAATGAAGTAAGGGACTCCGGTATATATAAAGGACCTCACCGTTTAAGACATAACCATAGAAACGAAATTGAGATACTGATACAAGTTCTACCCTTCTGAATCAGATAGATTCATATCTGAAAGAGGTTGACAATAAGTTCTTTCAAAATTGACTATTTGTCCCTCTGTTAGAGGTGTTCTAGAAATGTCTGCGATCAAGTAAATAGCTCTACTAACTAATGGATCGGATCGAATTGCAAAATGGAAAGATTTGTACAAGTCAAATAGCAATGATTCAAAGCACTTATTATTATTATTATTTTTACACTATTCCGGAAACCCAATGACTCAATCGTATGGACATGTAAAATACAGGATTTTCAATCCTAGCAGGAAAGGGAGGGAAACAGATACTCAATTTCAAGTGAGTAAACAGAATTCCATACTCGATCTCATGGATTGACATGTCTGTGAAGATGCAGACTACCTGCACCTGGACAGAAAGACCTTATGAAGCTTTACTGTTCCCTGGGATTTGGGCCTTTCCTGCGCAGCTTAGGTGAAAGGCGAAGAAGCCCTCCTTCAGGGGGGGCCCGAGCCACCATCCCCATAGTGTATGAGACAAATGGATGCATTTCGATTAGGGTCGTATTCTATACTTACGATTCTACCATATATGTCTTTTTCATTCCGTCAAAAATCGATTTTACATTGGAAGAATCTTTTGGGTCTTCCAATATCAATAGGTTGATTATTTCGCTCCTCTATCTTCCAAAAGCCGAAATCTTATGCCTATACTCTTGCAAAAACAGACTAAGAGGGTCAGCTACCCCATCCAATTTTCATAATTAAATACCGTTACTGTATAGGTAGATCT
>CM027879.1:2861668-2864168 GCA_016097615.1 Eucalyptus dawsonii
TGCGATTGCATTATAAGGTCGCAATTGAATAGATCGAGCAAGTTCAAATTGACGTAACATGAAACCTATTAGTCCGAAAGTGCCGTGGAGAGCCACAAAAGTCCACAGACCGCCTAATTGACACCAACGAGTAAAATCTCCTTGTGCTTCAGGACCCCATAGTAACAACAAAGAATGTGCTAAACTATTAGCGGGAGTAGAAACTGCGGCAGTTAAATCATATGGATTGATTTAGCAATGATGGAATTTCTATTTTGTTTACTAAATCACATGAAATTTTACTCACCCCGTATATGGAATGTATGAAATGCATATGAACGAAGGAATAAAGACAATTTGATATTCAAATTGGAATTTGGAACAAATAGAAAATCGAAAGGAATTAATATACGAAGACAAGCAAAAATACCAATTCAAATGAAAGAATAAGTTCAATCGATAGTTGTTAATTCATCAATCATTATAAACGGGATTAACAAAAACATAGAGTAAGGCAGGTAGAAAAAGAGATCAATTAATCATTTGTAATGTCTACCTATCCCTTAATTTCGAATCAAGTGATTCATTAGATAATTCTTGAGTAGATTGATATTCAAATAATAGAATAGTAAGAAATTCAAATCCATATAGAACAAAATTTGAAAATCATTTATCTTTTCTTTCGATCTTTTTTTTTTTAATCGTATCAAATATATTTTTCGATTTTAGAATAAAGAGTGACCTTATAACAATAACACCTTTTTTTCTTGTCATTTGAGATATTATGTGAATGAATCTACTCCTAAATTTAATGAGTAAAAATGAAAATAAATAAAGTAAAAATAACAAAGGTATCGTACAACTGATCAAATCACTCACGAAAATCAAATCTTTCTTTTTGTCCAACTCGATTCTAAGACAAGTAATTCCTATAATTTTTTCTTTCTTTTCTAGGTTCTACATTTTTTTTTCCATATTTATAAGAGACAAACAATTGAGTCAAATCTAGCTCTCAGACGAGCTAGGACATGAGTCGAGGCTATCAATGCAATTTCATAATTAGTTGGTGCATACGAACAATCAAAGGAACTTCGATAGAAAAAGAGGTTCTGTTTCTACACCCCCTTTTTTTTCCTGTCGATTGAATACAATATTCAATACAATTCAAAAAAAAAAATCAAGTGGAATCGGATGGATTCTTATGCAATGAAAAAAAATTCAATTCATTTTGAATTTCCCTTTTCTAAGGAGAGGTTGGATCTTTCTTTGATCTTTATTTTATTAATATATATCCTCTTTCTTTGGATTAAAAACGAAACGGGACGCATATAGGAAAATAAAAGTTCAAAGTATTAAAAATTCATTATCAACAGAAAAAAAAAACTTTCTTTATTTCCATTTCCGAAACCGAACAAGGAAAAATTCATTCAGAAGATCAAATAAAAATTTTGAAAATTTTCTTCAACGCAGTTATAACTGAGCCCAAGACTAAAAGAAAAAAAATCTATTGGAATAAAAGAAATAAGTAAAAAGTTCCTTCATGGTCATACAAATTAATCAACGATTTGGAACAACAAGAGGGAGAAAACGAAGAAATCGTGGCAGAGGATCATCGATTCGTTCCGGAAAAACCAAATATGTACTAATTTTTACTGATAACAAGCAAAATACTGATGCTAATAGCAAAAATACTGATAATCTTGATCAAGCCGACGAAGTGACTTTCATACGTTATTCACAACAATTAGATTTTCATCGAGACATAATTAAAGGCTCTACATATGCATTGTCTAAAAAACGATTTTTATCAGCTATAGCAAAGAAAAGAAAGGAACTTCATCTTTATAACTATTATTAGCAATCAAAATTCAACTTTGTTTTTTTTTTTTTTGGTAAAGGTAAGATATGAATAGATTTTGCAGAAAATATACAAGGGGGGGATACCAGGCACCAACAAAACAGACACTCAAAGAGACTGAAGTGAAGAAGAGTGTAGGGGTGCCTTGGATCCAATGAACAACAACAAGAACAACACCGAAAAGGAAACCCTAACATACAAAGGCTAAACTAAGACCGACCAACCTTCCATCAATCAAAGATAGAAGGACTCAAGTCCCAGCTCTGTTGCAGCCTTCTGTTCTTTGGGGTATCCATGACATGCTTGAAGGTCATCGCTTTGTCTTTAATAGCCTTGCCAAGATGCATCTTCATCGCCGGGATAAAAAGAGTCTGATTCCGGAAGATGATGTTGTTGCGTTCTTTCCATATGATATAGCAAAGAGCACCAAAACTAAACCGAGCCAAAATGTGGTAGAAGTCCCAATCCGAAAAACGAGAGGAGGCCCAATCAAGGTTCTCACGCCACGATTTGTTGCGCCAGAAGACATTGAACTTTGCTGCCCAGAAGGAGGCAAGATTACCTGGAACTCGGCACGTAAAGAAGAGATGATCAACCGAGTTGGGTCTGCTTGAGCAAAACGGACAGGTAGCTGCTGGAATTGAAGCAAATGAGAGGAGCAGA
>CM027879.1:2866668-2874168 GCA_016097615.1 Eucalyptus dawsonii
CTTTCAAGCAAATAATGAATATTATTCGGATTTTAAGCCAAAAGAACTCCCTTTGGTGGGTCTCCGAGATCCTTTCGATGACCTATGTTGTGTTGAAGGGATATCTATATGATCCGATCAATTGCGTAAAGCCCCTTTTTCGACTTGTTTAGTTGAATTTTCTATTTTGGATACGAACTAATCACATAATATCGGCAGTAATTTGGATGATCCACATCTCAGGGTCAGGCGCTGATGAGCACATTGAACTATCCAGGTGGCTAAGAGCCCTCACAGCCCAAGCACAATGACGCAATTATCAGGGGTGCGCTCTACCACTGAGCTAATAGCCCGTCGTGTGGGCCTCCTGCCGGGGCTCGCTATGTCAAAAGCGAGAGAAACCCCGGGGGCTCATACATGTTCGACAGTACCACCTGTGAATACTCCGCCGGTATGAAAAGTTCTTAATGGTAGTTGAGTCCCTGGTTCTCCAATAGATTGACCCGCAATAATACCTACAGCTTCTCCCAATTCAACCATACTGATTGAATTGAATCTTTTCGATTGCTCGTTCGAATAGAGCAGCATTTGCTTTTATTCCCCTTTAAAAAAGAAAGTGAAATGGAGACAACATTGATCTCTATAGACTGTTTTTCTTTCTAAGGCCCTGGTTTGGATTCGCCTTCCCGATCTTCTTTTTGAATAATGGGAGCAAGATTGAATTGAATCTTTTCAAGATTTTCCATTCTCGAGATCAGCTAATTGTTCTCAGATAGCACCCGCTCGAATAGAAATTTCTCGATTTCGAAATGTATCGAAGCCTTGAGTAGTAAAAAAAAGTGGGATGCTATATTTCCACCCCTCCTCTTCTTTTGCTCTATTTATACTTTTTTTTATTGTATTATTTTCTAATTATTCATATTGACAACAGTGTATTGAACAAATCTCTCTTCTAATTCAAAATCGTGGTGTAACGTGTATCCCCCCCGTTCCGATCATGGAACAGATGAAATAAATCAAAAAATGTATTTTTGTTCAAGAATAAAATCTTATGGGAACTATGCATTCAGATCGCGACTTTTAAAAAGGCCTCGTATAAAGGCTAAGAGTTGAAAAAGCACTATCTCATTAAAAGGTTCTATACATATGTCCTTTCTCAACGCATTTCTTTAGACAAAGACTCCGTTTTTTCCTCTTTTCATATGGTAAATATTTCTCAGAACATGGAGTGTGAATCAAACGGAATAATATCGATTCATACAGATACAGAAGAAAAGGTTCTCTATTGATTCAAAGGTTGTACCTATGGGATAGGGAGTGAAGTCGTAACAAGGTAGCCGTACTGGAAGGTGTGGCTGGATCACCTGCTTTTCAGGGAGAGCTAATGCTTGTTGGGTATTTTGGTTTGACACAAGGTTAGAATTCTAGCTCTTCCAGAGTGGTATCTCACTGATGGCTCGGGCCCCCCCGGAAGGAGGCCTTCTTCGCCTTCCACCTAAGCTACGCAGGAAAGGCCCAAAGCCAATCCCAGGGAATAGTAAAGCTTCATAGGAACGAGGAAACACTTATGATACTCGAACTTATCCCTTATCGAGCATGTTACCCCATTTTTAAGTTGGTTTATTCTACAGCAGCAAATGCTAGTCATAATATGGGTTTCAATGAAGCAAGTTTAGTTATTAGTAAAGGTGAAGTCAACGAGGGTACTACTATGAAAAAAATTAAAACCTCACGCCTTTTAGAAAGAGCCGCTAAATTAAGTTCTGCATAACTTCCTGTAGTATTTCCCATACAATGGGCTCCTTTTCCCGAATTTTACTCTTAGCAACTCCTATGTTCGAAGCAAGTAAGCATAGAATACGACCCTGATCGAAATGCATCCATTTGTCTCATACACTATGGGGATGGTGAGAAGAGATATATTTTACATCCCAGAGGGGCTATAATTGGAGATACCATTGTTTCTGGTACAGAAGTTCCTATAAAAATGGGAAATGCCCTACCTTTGAGTGCGATTTGAACTATTGATTTACATAATTGGAAGTAACCAAATGAATTGAATATAGAATAGGATGGAAAAGATACAAAATCAATAAGAGAAGGTGGTCAGAAAAACTTATTAGGTACCATGACTCTGGTATCTAATAAGTTCTACTTACTATTGGATTTGAACCAATGACTCCCGCCGTATGAAAGCAGTACTCTAACCACTGAGTTTTTTTTTTTGAGCAAGACTCTAACCACTGAGTTAAGTAGGTCATTTATCATCACAAAGAGAAACAAAAAGAACTCATCCCATCAATGAATTATAAATCCAATATTACTTATAAGCAATACCAATCAAACTGGGAGATATGTGGTTGAATCATGTAATATTCATCTTGACAAGAAATTATCTACATAATATGATAAAATATGTATCATAAACACAAGGGCTATAGCTCAATTAGGTAGAGCACCTCGTTTACACATGCGCCAATGTTTTTTAGAGGAGTCCATCACATCATGTAATCAAAAGAATTTGTCTTATTGAGAAACCCATGTCTTACTCCATAAGTTTTAGGGAACAAAACAAGAGAACAATAGCCTGACAAAAGGTTCTCAGTTTGATTCGGGTGCCCATTTCAGTTAAGCACTAAATAGGACCTATCCTTGATTTGAGATATTGATAAGGTGAATACCCAGTATATTCAATGCTAGGCTTATAATGAGTATAAGGACCTCCAAAAATTCTCTTTTCTCCCTATGAACTTTAAGGTGTATGAAGTTTCATATTTGGTTCTTTAAGCAGGGCCGATAGAGACTCCATTTAACTTAGGTTAATCTCGGCAAAAAGCAGACCTACGTCAAGTTCCCCATCCAGGAGCTACTTTACCATATTCTGCATTCAATGGTTTCAATAAATCCCCTACAATGGTTCGTCTTGGTCCAGATCTAGAACTACCCTCAACGGTTTGTGTAGCCATAAAGGCTATTTTGCTTAGAAATGAAATGTTCCAAATGTTCCTGGAAATTCTCAAGTTTTGGATCGAACGAATCCATTGACACAAATTGTTCATGGGAGAAGATTGAGTTATTTGGGCCTTGGAGGATTAACAGGGCGAACTACTAGTTTTCGGATACGATTGGGGCGTGGACATAAAGGTCTTTATGACACAATCAATAATTCGATTCATTTTCAATTAGGCCTTGCTCTAGCCTTTCTATGTTCTATAGACTTGTATGTAACTATTGAGAGTGAAGATTCCGTCGAGACTGACGGGGCTCTACGGATAGAGGAATACATAGAGTTGAACATAGTAAAATAAGAAATTGAAAGATTTTGTTGAAATTGTTCGTTTGGAAATTTTCTGAAAAGATAATCATAGGTTCTTCTCTCCATCAGGACAATAGGGAGGTCAAATGATACGTCATCAGATGATTGTAGGAGGAAGGCGGTAGTTTATAGAAAAAAAAAGAATGAAGAATGAAAAAGAAGGATAAATTCAAATAAAAAAGAAAAGTAAAGGGGTTGGATCGGAATCCAATTTTGGATTCGGTATGGATTAAAGATCTTCCTATGTTATACTATTCAATTCTCGACGATGATAAGACTAGTAATTCCTATCATTTTTTCTTTCTTTTCTAGGTTTTACATTTTTTCCATATTTATTAGAAATAGAAATTGTCTTTTCATATCATAAATTCCCATCCTCGCAGCTAGTTCCAAAAAGAACCTTTTGATCTAATACAAGAAAACAATGTGTGCATCACGAATACTGATTATTTCAATTCTATTTTTTTGTTCTCTTTTTTTTTTTTCAATACTATCTACCCCTTTTCCTTGTTACTCTACGAGGAAACAATTCCTCTTAAAATGTAAAATGAGATAAAAAGATTCACTCTTCATAAAAAAGAGGAGGTAGAACCAATAAAGATTTCTTTTTCGATTCATCCCTAGAGTTGAATACTTCATTCAAGAATTGTCTTTGATCCAATATGTAAGAATCCATAGAAAAGGCAAATCCCTTATGATACATCAGATCTGGCTCACTTATTGATAGAGTGAATAGATCTGCCATTTCTTGAAGTCTTTCATTTCAATCAAGGAAAAAATGAAACAAATTTTTTGAGCTAGGAAAGCTCTTAGAAGAAATACGCAAATTGAACTTACCACTAGAAAGGCTAAGCGAATAGCGCAAAAGCTCTATTTGCCTCTGCCATTCTATGAGTCTCTTCCTTTTTGTGTATCGCATTGCCACTCCCTTTGGCAGCATCCACTAATTCGGAACTTAATTTGAAAGCCATATTTCGACCCGAACGTTTTTAGGATGCTCCTAATAACCAACGAATGGCAAGTGCTTTTCCTTGTGTGGATCCTATTTCAATGGGAATTTGATGAGTCGATCTGCCCTCTTTTAATATCTTTTTGAGAAAGAGCTAAAGTAGCTCCTAATAATACTATTATTATACCTTTTAAAGATATGAAATTCATTATGTAAGGTATGATTCTAAAAAGACCATATTTCGACCCGAACGTTTTCGGGATGCTCCTTCGTGTTCGGCTATAGCGGTAACCCCTGAATCTAGAGCCACTTGGCGTTCCAACCCAGTTCCAACAATGCACTTCTCGGACCGAGAAAGTGGAACTGCTTGGCGTTGCATATTCGAACTCATTAAAGCTCGATTCACATCATTATGCTCGATAAAAGGAATGAGAGAAGCTCCAATAGAAAAATATTGGAAAGGAAAAATACTTCGAAGATTAACCTGTTCCCATGCAATAGTTAAAAAGCCACCTACAGACGCTTTACGCTAGGGGTGAGCAGCGGTCTAGGGTCGACCCCGGATCGACCCTGAACCGGCCCAACCCTGCCGGTCCTGGTCCGGTTCCCAAGGGGACTGGGTTGGTCCTTGGTCCTAAAATTCCAAGACCAACACTATGCAGGTTGGTCATCGATCATAAGAGTTTTGGGTAGGTCCAACCCTGAACCAACCCTATATATTATATTATATTATATTATATTATATTATATTATTTATAATTCTTTTATATATTCAAACTTAAGTAAAATGTTTGTTATATTATATTATATTGAGATGTTCTATCAATAGCACTAATAGTAATTTCAATTTAAAACTTTTGTTGAGTATTAATTATGTGTCATTTGTTTTGTTTTCAGGTGTTTAGAAGTTCAAGTGAATTAACAAGATATGAAGTTATATATCATGGTTTATATTAAGTATTTTGAACCTTTTATGGTTTAATTGTATCTTACTAATGAATTTCAGCTGCACTTTACTTTTCAATTTGTATCAAATGGTAGAAGTTTTTAAAGAGTAGAGTAGTACTGTAGTTGCTACGGTGATTTGCTAGTCAAGTGGTGTGAAGCTCTTTTTTTGGTTAAGTGGACTTTACATGATCAAATGCTAGTCAAGTGGTGTGAAGCTCATTTTTTGGTTGAGTGAACTCTACATGATCAAATGCAGGAAAACGCTTTTGCATATGGTGTTATGAATATTAAAGATAGATGATTACAAGAAATTTCCATTTTGTCTCATATCTCGATGAGCGGTTAGCAAGTACAAAATTTCTATTATTGTGTCATCTTAAATTTGCTAAATATGTATTGGTATTTATAGTTTAGTTGCACAATGCTGCATTGTCGATGGATGTGTAATTTTAATTTGTAGGTTTGCTTTTTTAGGGAGTATAAAAAATAAGACAAAAAAATTTATCGATCGATCCCGGGTTGACCCTGGAACCGGACCGAACCCATTGGGTCGGTCCGGTCCTTGGTCCCAGGTTCAATAGGGTCGGTCCCCGGTCCTAAAAATTGAGGACCGACACTGTACGGGTTGGTCCTAGGGTTAGGGGGTGGCCCGGACCAACCCAGACGATGCTCACCCCTACTTTACGCCCAATCATTCCGGATAATAGATGGGGCGATTCAGGTGAGATCCAATGTAGATCCAAGTTTCTTCTTTTTTTGTCTAACTCACTTCCTTTTTTCTTTGTGAGTTTCGGGAATACCCCCATCAGGAACGAAATAATCCTTTTTTTGAACCCCCCCCCCCTTTTAGAAAGAAGAATAGGAACAAAAAAGAAGAAGAAGACTTCTTAGTTCATCATGCGATTGCTCTAGGTTTACATACAACTACATTGATCTTAGTAAAAGGTGCTCTAGATGCAAGTGGTTCAAAGTTAATGCCAGATAAAAAGGATTTCGGTTATAGTTTTCCTTGCGATGGTCTGGGATGAGGTGGTACTTGTGATATTTCCGCTTGGGACGCATTTTATTTGGCAGTTTTCTGGATGTTAAATACCATTGGGTGGGTTACTTTTTATTGGCATTGGAAATATATCACATTATGGCAGGGTAACGTTTCACAGTTTAATGAATCTTCCACTTTTTTGATGGGATGGTTAAGAGATTATCTATGGGTAAACTCTTCACAACTTATCAATGGATATAACCCCTTCGGTATGAATAGTTTATCAGTTTGGGTGTGGATGTTCTTATTTGGACATCTTGTTTGGGCTACTGGATTTATGTTTTTAATTTCCTGGCTTGGATATTGGCAGGAATTGATTGAAACTTTAGCATGGGCTCATGAACGCACACCTTTAGCTAATTTGATTCGATGGAGAGATAAACCAGTGGCTCTTTCCATTGTATAGGCAAGATTGGTTGGATTAGCCCATTTTTCTGTAGGTTATATATTCACGTATGCGGCTTTCTTGATTGCCTCCACGTCAGGCAAATTTGGTTAATTCTTTACTTTATGTGTTGTATCCATGAGAATATGATTTCTTTTGATAGAGAAGAGGCTATCCCTTCTTATATTTCTACATCTAGGATCCGACTTGTATCATTGATACTAATAGGAACTGAACTATTATGGCAAGGAAAAGTTTGATTCAAAGGGAGAAGAAGAGGCAAAAACTGGAACAAAAATATCATTTGATTCGTCGATCCTCAAAAAAAGAAATAAGTAAAGTTCCATCATTGAGTGAGAAATGGAAAATTCATGGAAAGTTACAATCCTCACCGCGTAATAGTGCGCCTACATGTCTTCATCGATGTTGTTTTTCGACCAGAAGACCGAGAGCTAACTATCGAGACTTTGGGTTTTCTAGACACATACTTTGGGAAATGGTTCATGCATGTTTGTTGCCAGGGGCAACACCCCTACCTCCTTTATCACTGAGCGATCATTTAGGGGCCTTAGTTGGTGATCCGAGCTGTTTCCCTCTCGACGATGAAGCTTATCCCCCATCGTCTCACTGGCCGACCTTGATACCCATCCACCAAGAGAGTTTATAAACAAATACATATCCTTGTTATCATTCTCTATACTGAGATATACCATTCGGAATCCCCCACTCGACGCAAACAAAGGGAGACTTTTTTCATCTATTTTTTAGGGTATCATACATTTTGGTGGCATGGCCGAGCAGTAAAAAGGATTTTGGTTATAGTTTTCCTTGCGATGGTCTGGGACGAGGCGGTACTTGTGATATTTCCGCTTGGGACGCAC
>CM027879.1:2879168-3221848 GCA_016097615.1 Eucalyptus dawsonii
ATTTGTGACTAATCCCTCCCCCTCTTTTTTCTTTTTTTAGAAAAAATCAAATTCGATACAATATATTAAGTAGAAGTATAATCAAGAAAGGAGGAAAGACGAAATTACTAAGATAACTTTTAGAAAATCATGTATTCTTTGATTAACTACTAGTTTAATTCAAATTTTAAAATCAAAAAAATGTGTACTCGGTCTTTCTGAGGGAATCAATCCTTCCCTTCTAGCGAACTACATTACTCAACCGAGCCGAGGCACGTGTCTAACTACCTCATAGATAGAGCATCCACAAGACACTGAATTAGCCTAGAAATGGATGCATCTTTTTGCTATCTCTCACAACCTTTCGGTTTTTTTGGCTTGGTCCGAGCTCCCTTTGACGTCGCCGTAGACTCGAGTTTCGGCCGCCGTCGCCGTGAACCGGTTTTCATGCTAAATCGGTGAGTTTATGCACTAAACTCTAATTAGGGTGTTAATGACGTTTAAGTGGTGTTTAGATTAAATTAAGGTTATATTAGGGTATTTCTTAGCTTGTTTAATTAATTTAGGTTAGTTAGATTAGTGAATTAGGTGGTTAGAAATTGTAGTTAGATAGTTTTATGTGGCCTTATAGTTAGAATGGTTAGTGTAAATTTAATTAGTCCAATAGGTGGTTAGATTAGCAATTTTCAACCTAAGTTTGTATTTATTGAATTAATATGTATTTATTTAATTAATTTTAGAAATTATTTAATTATTTAATATTTTCCGTAAATTAAAATTGGATAGCTAGTGACCAGAATTTCATGTTGATTGCAATGGTGTGTTCAATTTATGCAATTGAGTGTTATTTTGTGCAAATTTAGTGCTAATTGGAATTTTGGTTTTTATTCCAAAATTTGTGAATTTTGATATTTATTCAGAAAATCCCGGATGTCAAGTTTTGACACAGAAAATGGTTTTATATACTATATATAAAATAGTAGGATTTTAAAAGGAAGGATATCAATTTTTGAGTTCGATTTGACTGTATACCCACACATGACTATTTTCACCGGGTGTTTTTAATGTGAAGAAAATGGGTCTAGTGCATTATCTTAATTGAGACATTTTAGTGCAATGTATGGTGTCCTTGGTAGTAATTGAGTGATAGTGTGTTGGTTAAAAGAACCCATCCCGAGCTGTTAAGCTAGACGTTACCCCTATATGGGATGCACCTAGACAACGGAAGCTGATCATAGTGGATTCTGGACCTATGCTCTTTCAGGAAAGCCGTTTAGGAAAGATGTAGTCATGCACAATGAGGTAAGACGACACCTGGCTATGCCAGAAGACCGCCAAACAATGAGTAGGTCGTGTTATAAGCCAAGATCAAAACTAGGAATGCATGATTAATTGAGTTGAACGCACTGGATTGTGGGACAAAATTGTGTGGCACGGTATGGGACATGTCATAACAATTTGGCCCTATAATCAGGACCTCCATGCTTGTTTGAAATTTGAGTGTGACGTTCCAGTTGAGTAAGCTGATTGCTGCTCATGTTTTGTGGCTGTTTGTGATATAAATTGTGCTGACTTGCAGAGAGGATCTAAGACAAGGTAAGTCTCTATGGTTGTGTGGTTATGTGGTTAAGACGTCTCTAGGCATATTACCCTATTAATCGGAGTTTAGAGCGTGAACTCACTAAAATCTATATCTCATCCCATCTTGGCTCAATTCTTTTTAGGACCGTAGAGTGGAGAACTTGGAGCCGAGCTGAAGGGATCTAAAGTGTGAGTCAAATAGGACAGTTTCTTTTAAGAGCTGGTCTTTGAAGTTTTTTGGTTGTAAACTTTTGTACTTGACTCAGTGTGTATATAAAAACATGTTTTGTTTGTGAATCCATTTCCCGCTTTTTTATCCCAAGTTGTTCTGTCAGGGGATGAGTTTATTTGCTTCCGCATGCGCATTAAAATGAATGGATCGGCGACGTGTCCTGGGACGTCACAAATTTTATCGACCACCGAGGGATGGACACACGCTCGAGGATTGGGGTGTGACATTAAGTGTTGCGAAATAATACCCAAACTAACCATTTGGTAGTGGGCTCCATTAAGCAAATATTGGAAAAATTGATGTGTCAGGGATAACAATTTATATACATATATATATACACACGCATATATTTGTCTTCAACAATGTATCTTAAATATAACAAAAACCCTATCAATATGATTAAGGGTTATAACACGCATATATTTCTCTTCCTTTTTCTTTTTCTCAAGAAAAACGAACACATTTTACACATATCAGTCCATAAAACTATCCATTTCCAGCACGTTGGTCGCTAATCAATTTGCCCACGACACTTAAAAGTGAACGAATAGAATGGTTGTTGACACAGTGTCCAAATAATTATTATCATGACGAGAATAGAATTAGGATGAAAAAGAAAAGGAAGATATGCAAATCACTACTATATATGAAATGAAATTTCATCAACGAAAGAAAAAACAAATATCTATTGAAGAAGGAAAGCACATAAGTTGCATCTAATGTTCTTTTTTTCCCCATCCAGTCATGCCGAATTCAGTAAGAAATTCTCACCAATTATTTTTAGTGATTTTATCATGACCCTTTTGTTGTGTAGTCATTATGACCACTCGAGGTGATTGCAACATTCTTAGTCTTTCTCTAAACTCATTGTGACTAATCTTGGCACCATCATGACTTGGTCATCACAAGTCATGGCTCATTCATGCCTGAGGCGTGGTCACATCTTACCGAAGGGACTCATGGATCATCAATTCTAAAGGAACTTGATCACCAATTCATCCTCGATGGCCACTTGGCTCAACCACGAGCCGCACAACCAAGGATGTCTAGGGCCATGATTAACGCACTAGGTCATGGTTTATGACATGGATCAATGACCGAGAAAATAGGTCATAACCGATCAAACAGAGCACCTCTACCCCAAGATGGATGGATGACATGTAGATCGCATGGCTCCCGATGACTAGAGGCACTCCATTTGTTTCCATTAGCAGTCATATCTTATGAATTCATGGCTCCTTCCATTAGATCTTGGGAACAAACAAGCCATCAAATCACAAAGTTTTGTGTTGAGATTCTCTTTGAGAGACCTAAACATAAATTAAAATTGATTTGTGGAGAATCCATTTTCTTTGCATCAATGAAGAGAAAAACAAGTGTTTATTGAAGACATAAAGCATATCGGTCATATTTAATTCGAATGTCGAGGACGACCTCATAGTCTACAAGAGATTGCTCAATGGACAAGTTGACCATTTTGACAAGGTCGACAAAAATTCTGAATTAAAAGTTGACCAAAACAAACTGCAAAAAAGAAACTCACTTTGGCTTCCGTTGATGACCTCTTTTCTTCCTGCTTTTCTTTTTCTCTTTTTCTTTCTTCTTTCCACCTTGCTCCAAAGGATATTGGAACCCTAGTGACCTTTTCACCGGAGTAGGGTGAAAAGAAAGACAGGAAAAAAGAAGCCGTTCTGAATGGCGCTAATTGAATTGGGCTTCAATGTACAAGTCTCTCGGTTTTTAAGATTTTCTAAAGATGTAGAATTTTCTCATTTCCTCACCAAATGTTTTGTTATAGATTAAGGCGATGCATGACAACCAATAATTTCTATTACATAAATAATTTTTCTATTCCGACTTGTTTCGGAATAGAAATCCGTTTGGTAAAATTATTCCATTTTTCTATTTCTGAAATAGATTTTTGTTCCAGAAATATATTTGGAATAGAAATTAGAAGTAAAATTTTCTAATTCTCTATTTCTGGAATAGAAATGAAAAATAAAAATTATTCTCATCGTGTCCTCCATCCGTTGCTGCCGACCATCGTCCGTTGGTCATCGCCGCCGCCACCGGTCACCGCCGCCACCACGCTGCCACCGCTTCCCGCTGCTGTCCATCGCCACCAATTGCCGGTCCGCCGCTGTCCGAAAGGAAGAAATTTTTTATCGTTATCAAACGAATTTCTATTTTTGGAGTAGAAATTTTATATCGTTATCGAACGGTTATTTTTGCTTAAAACTCATCTAGAAATAGAAATAGAAAAATCTATTTCTCTTCCAAATCAATTTCTGGCCAGAATGGTTATCATTCGCACCCTAAGATTCTGCAAAATTAAGGATAACAATTTACAATTTAAGATTAACGTCGAAGATATGGACTAATATGCTCAATAACTTGGATGGCTAGGATGAATCTCCCTTTGATCCTTTTTGTTTACCTTTTCTTTTTCTTTCTTTAGCAATACTATTGCTGCCAAATTAGAATGATGAGAACCATACGAAACTTGTTGATCCTCGTATATTAGTGGCCTGAGATTCCAATTTTAACAGTTCTTATGCTTTTTTATTCATAAAGAAGGAAGGGACTCTCACTTCCTCTAGCTAATTAACTTCTTGTAGACCGAAGAAATCACAGGCCACAAATCATGCAGTTTGAAGCACAATCAAACAAACTTTCGTCTTGATCATCTGCCGAGAATTGCGAGGAGCAACACAAGGCAGAAAATATTCTAAGTATACGTATGACTTTCCAAATGATCACGGGAGATCTGGGACAAACCACTCGATGAACCATAATTACAAGTTACCTCTAATGTTCTCCTTCTTTTTTCATTAACAGAATGATCATCCGGCATAGCTTTTTATATGATATACGAATAATATCAGAAATATATCGCTATAAGCAAGCAAATAAAACAGAACAAGGTCGAAAAAGCCAACGGATAGAAGAAAGAAACATGAAAAAAGCAGCCAAACAAAGTATGAAGTCCCCTACCATAATTGAAGCAACATACAGGAAGGAGAGATAAGCCGTTCAAGACGAAAACGCGGAGATGAGTCCAGGAAGTAGTCAAGCAAGTACCCACGTTTTACTTTGATTGAGATTAATTTACTGATTGACCATAAAAATCCCTAAACCGGTACATTTATAAAAAAATTATTCCAAACTAATTTATTCGACTGCAGAAAACCCAAAACCGGTAAACTTATGACAAATATACCCTCTACTAAATTGAATTAATATCACAAAAAAAAATTACAAAAATTGTAAACTCTGACAAATGGAGTGTAAAATCTCAAATTGATATACCAGTCAATTGTCACGTGTCATTTAACTTAATAATTTGAAAGTAAAATTTAACTAAAACTAACATAGGGTAAATTTTTCACAAATGTACCAGTTTGGGATAAATTTGTCAAAGGAATATAAGTTTTTGGTTTTTGGTGATCAAAAAAATTGTTTGGGGTAAATTTGTCACAGATGTACCAGTTTGAGGTTTTTCAGGGTATTGACCAAATATTTATCATACTATCTTCATACTAGCTGAATGTATAGTGAGTTCTATTAATTGATTTGTTCAAAATGGATTCAAGATTTGATATTAATTTATCTGGCCTAATCACATCCCCTTATGAAAAGCCAATGAGTCAAATAAATCCCATGGCTTTTTGTATATTCCACGCATTTGAATATTTATCAATTCACCATGGCAGCTTCCGTTAAAAAAAAAAAAAAAATCTCATCAGATCCTTTCCTGTGTTGTCTTTCTAAATGGCATGGGAATTGAGAAATTTTTTCTTTTCTTCAAAATGTCTACATGCGTAAGTATATGTGTCCTCAAAAGGTTTTCCTTTTTGCCTTCTGCTTTATGTAACTCAAAGAACTATAATTAAAATTGTTCGTTCACATCAAGTACTTTCGTTCGTGAAATAAACTCCATTTAATACAGTATTTCTTGAATTGGTAACTACTTCAATGGAAAAATATTTCAAATTAACTACTTGTACATGACCTACCTAATCTTGCCTTTTTCAATACAACTTAAGAGAGATTTCACTAATCAAGCTAGAAAACGTAGATGACAAAGTTCTTAATAAGTCAAAAGCACCATTGTTTAGTTTTCTTTAGTTATAGAAGTTTCCAAAAGCAAAATCATAACCTCACTTTGTTCTTATTCACATCAATCTATTAACAGTAGTATATTTGATCAATTACTTTTCAAGCGTTTAATGGTCTCCCACTATCATGTCAATGCCGTTTTGACTTCTACTGTCACGCCCCAATCCCTTGAGCGCATGCCCATCCCTCCTCGGTCGATTAAATGCGACGTCCCAGGACGCGTCACCAACTAATTCATTCATTTTAATGCACATGCTGAAATGAAAATAAATCCCCAGACAATAACGAGATGGGATAGAATAGTAGGGCCAATTTTTACAAACCAAAGCAAGCCTTTTATAAACACACAAGTTCATATACAACACCAGGCTGTTTACAAAAATATTGGCTTAACCAAAAAGGGAAATGTCCTACGACTAACTAGTCAGACACGTTCGCCGATGCTGCTTCTTCCACCTTCCCAAACTCCGGGACTTCCGATCTTCCACGACCACCATCTAGAGACCTGAAAATGTTATCCCATAATGGGGTGAGATGACGTCTCAGCAAGTTCAACTCCCTAAGCCCTGACTATGAAGAAAATACGCCCAAACGGCTACCTAAGCATAATCACGAGTCAAAGGACTTACCTTTGCCTCCACTTCTTCTTGCAAGTCAGTACCATTCACAATTCATTGAATCACATCAACAAATCAAATTATTCAATCAGATCGACTCATCGATCAGTCGACCTAGTCGATTACATGTCATTAGGACCGCCACGCAATCATTTCAATTACTCAATCCCGATTCTTAATCACGGCCACACTCGGGCACGGCTTACTAACTCTTCAGCGGTGAAGCATGGCCCCACGACACAACCTGGGTCAGGTGGTAATCACGGCCTAATGGGCACAACCTCTATTAGGTGGTAAATCATAGCCCAAATGGGCACAACCTCTATTAAATGGTAAATCCTGGTTCGAATGGGCACAACCAATTCCAAGTTCGATGGTAAATCACGACCCAATGGGCACGGCCATACTTCAGCAGTTTTCTTGACCCATCTCATAATCTCACGCACAACATGTGTCATCTCAACCTTCAATAGTCATCTCACTATGATTATAAGCCATCGCACATTTTCACCATTTTTATCATACCCGATGAAAATTATCGTGTGTGGGTACACGTCGACCTCGGGCAAAAATATAATATTTGCACTTTCAAAATTCCCACCATTTACATAATAGATAAAAACATTTTTAGCTCAGCAAACCAATGCCCGGTGAATTTCTAATTAATTATTATAATTAAATAAATTTAGGAATTAAACCCAAAAATCACAAATCACTCACAATCAGCACAAATTAGAACTCAATTAAATAAATAGATCACACCTTTGCAATCGGCATAAAATTCTAGTCACCGGCTATCCCGACCTAATTTCCGAAAAATAAATAATTAATTAAATAATTACAGAAATTTATATATAAAAAAATAGCAACTTATGCCCGTAATGCCTAATTAAGAAGCAAGACAAGCTTGTAAAATTCCCGAACCACTCTAGATAAATACTAGATCTTATTTAGGCTCTAATTACACTACTCAAACCACCTAACATGGAATAACGGTTAATTAAATTGCTAATCTACTCTAACTATTCACCTAATCCATACTTAACCTAAACTAATCAACCCTTAAACGTCATTAACTTACTAAGCATGGATCAGTGAGTTAAACTCACTTGTTTAATGATCTGCTCAGATCAAAAGTACGGGGGGCCGATGGGGCTTGACAAATTCCAAAGTAGGCTCACCTTTAGGGGTCCAAAAACAGTCCAAAGCAAGCCAAAACTGTGGCTCGAAATACCCACTGTTTGGTTCTGTCTTTTGCCGAGAGAGTCTGGATCGGTGGCTACGGGTTGGCTCAGAACGGCGAGGGAAGGCCGGTGGTGGTAGCCGCAGGTTTCACGGTGGCAGGCGGGCTTCGAGGTGGCTCCGGCAACGGCAGGACGAGCTCGAACAGCCCTGGTGGTGTCCTAGGGTCATGAAGGAAGCCGAACGATGAGCTGATTGGCGCAGGTCTAGCATGGTTGGCAAGCAGAGCGAGATGGCATTGCGGTGGGGCTTCGGGCAATCAGACAAACTTTGACGGTGGAGGGGGTGAGCTCGACCGACTTCTGGGTTTGTTGGGAGTCTTTAAGGGCTACAATGGAGGGCTTGGTCGACAGGAATTGGGAAGAAAGAGAGGGGGGAACCGGTTTACTGCAAGGGGGCCACCATGCCTCTCTCTCTTATCTCTTTGTCCCCCTCCTTTGGTCCCCACTACCAGCTAGCCTCCACAGCTGTTTTCTAGCCACCAATTGCTTCTTCTAGAAGCTTGAAGTTGTCCAATTGCTGTGGGCAAGGGAGGCACACGAATTTGCTTGGAATTGGCTCAATTCCCATTCATTTTCTCTTCAATTCAATTCAAATCGGCTCCTAAAAATTCAATTATCGAGTCCTCGATCAAATTGGCATTTTTCCTCTCCTTTAGAACCCACTGGCATCCCAATTTCGTGATAAAAAACAGTCGTCTTAATTTTCTGGACAAAAATGTTCTTACCTCGACTTTTTCCTAAAAAGTCTCGGTTGCAGAAAAATCTTTAAAGACTGAGTCGATGTTTCTAAAATGACTTGTAACCTATTAGAACTATCAATTTCTGAAATTGAATTCAAGTTCGCTATTAATTTCAATCCAGCGCGATTTTAGTGTGACCTAGGCTACCCAGTAGCTTTCAAATTTTTTTAGTGCAAATGACCCATGATCGATTTTCTTCGAGCCACAATGAACCTCTTCGACACATTGGCGACACTCGGTTGTCATGAAAATCTCGAGGATTCAAATACAAACACACGGTACCAAAACGATAGAAAAATCAGTCTAGTGCCAGTCGACAAGAATTTTGTAATTCAGTGGTGTTGTACTTTAATTAGTACGTCCATCATGAGGTCGATAAGAACGTACCATTTCATCTTGATACGCTACGATGGAAAGACACCATTTGAAACGGTGTAAGTGAGTCATATAAAAAACTCCTAAAGACAACTATTGAGGGGGTTGGCAGAACGTACTCAGAAATTCCTCTCCGTTTCTTGTCCCATTTCCATCAAAAGAAAAGGAAGGCATTCAATTTCTTCTTTACAAGAACAACTGGCATTTACGCTATGGAAATCAAATGCTTTCCTCGTGATTGCATCCAGACCAACGTAAAGTATTTTTATTCATGATTCTTCCACAATTCAACGATCGTTCCAGGGTAAATTGTTGACTGCACATCGGAAACAGGTAAGTCGTCTTCCGCCGACTTGTCTTTCAACATTGGTATCAAAGCTAGGTCGTGGTTTCTGCCTTGTTTTTCAACGAATTTTCTCATTTACCATTTGATATTGAGATCAAGAGTATGAAATCTACACTGTTTGGATATCTATTGGTTGGAATTGATATCTTAATCGTCGAAAACGAGCTGAAGCAAAGAACAAGTTCGGGTCGGGTACACCCATACGTTTTTGGCCATTTTTCGAAATATTTTCTCCACCAAAATAATTTTTTAAATATACAGGGTAAAAGTGCTCGTCGAGACGAGTCCGACAATGAGTCAAGCGCCGCCGAAGGACGCCGGACGTGCCCACACAGGCAGCCAGAAGCCGCTGCGCGTGGGATCCACGCGCTTGATGCGCTGGGCATACTAGCGCGTGTCGGCGAACCGACGCGTGCGACATCACCATGACATCATCCGTGACGTCATCCAACAGTAGGTAACCGTTGGATGACGTCATCGATGACATCACCGCCGGCGGCAGTTGGCCAACTGGTGACCAGCCGGCAACCTAACCCGACCCAAGATCTTACCCGAATTTGACCCGACCCGACCCGATTGTTGACTGGTCAACAGATTGGATCGATCAACCGGTCCAACGGTCAAACCGGTCGGATCGGTCGCCGGTGGGACCGGTGGGACTGGTCACCAGTTGGATCGGCTAGGAGCTGTTTGGTTTGCTAGCGCGTGCACTACATGCGCCACGCTTTCAGGTGGCTCGTGTAGGCACGTGACAGCTCCGATTGGAGCGTGGTCGGTGGCGCTTAGTTCGTATGTATGTGTTCTACACTGTGGTATATTTATTTTATATTTTTGAGTTTTATCAATGTATGAAATTGGGTACGGAACCCTAAGTACTCGTATTTTTAGAGTATAAATGCATAATTTATTCATTTTTAGCTTGTATTTTCTTATGTTGTAGGAAATACAGTAGTTAGCCTATATGAAAATGATGGCATATATGTTTTGTAGAGCTTGGTTCGATGGTAGCATGTATATAGTTTAATATACTTGCAATTTTCTAGTTTTAAGAAAATTCGAACAATGCTTGGAAATCTTTGTTTTTCCGTTACATGTTGAATTGCGGTTTTAATTGTAGTTTTAGCATGATTGATTTTTGTACGTTGGTTCAAATCATGCTATGTTTTTGTATTAATGAAAAAATGTAGAATTTACATGAGGTCATGTAATTATTTTTCCTAGTGGGAGTTCATAGGTTGGTAGAATTTGAAGGAGTTCTCACCTAAAACTTAAAATTTGTGCAAATTAAACTAATTAATGATAATAGAACAATCGTACATAGGAGCTGATTTGGAACATAGTGAACTTTCTTTTTTGTATCTTTTGTTGAATTATCATTAATTTAGTTTGTCTCTATTGCAAATTAAATATGTGTGTTACTTTGAAAAATGTGCTAGTATTGATTCTGCGTCTATTATGTCAATGTGCTATAGCAATTGATTATGGTTTCGACATCCAAGACCATCGTGGTTGACCTCAATAAGGATGAGAAGCTGAACGGTGACAATTATGATATTTGGCACCAAAAGATTCAATACATCCTTGAGGAGCAAGAGGTTTTGAAAACCCTCAACCACACCATGGATGAACTTGAGCGTGGAACTTTAGCTCAACACAAGAGAGATCTAGAAGCTTATTAAGCTTGGAAAAAGAAAAATAGCATTGCTCGCATCACGTTGCTAAGTTGTATGCAAGATGATCACATGTGTGAGTTTGAAAGTTATGCTAAAGCTCAAACTATATGGGCTGCCTTGAAAGATAAGTTTGGGGGTACATTTGCCACTAAGTTAATGAGACTCACCATCCAGTTTGACACATACCGAAAGCGCCCAAATGTAACGATGAGGCAGCATCTTCGGGAGATGTCAAACATGATTCATGAGCTGAAGTCGGCAAGTCACTCCCTTATTGATGAACAGCAAATTTAGGCTATTATAAGGTCTCTTCTTGATAATTAGGAGAATATGGAGATCAATATGACGCATAATGAAAATATTGTCACTTTTAATGATATAGCGCGTCATTTGAAATTAGAGGATGAGCGCCTAGAGGCTGCGAGATCCTCTACCCATGCTTATGTTGCTGAATTGAGGTTATGCAAAGCTTCAGGCTTTAAACGCAAAAGGAATCATCAATTCAACAATAAAGGGAAGAAGACTGATCAGGCACCTAAAAGGGCTAAGACCTTCCGACGCGAGAAGCGTGGTAGGAAGAAGAATAAGGTTAAGATGAAGTGCTACAATTGTGGTAAAATGGGTCACTCTACTTGTGAATGCACTGAGCCGAAAGAGGTACCCTATTACTCCATTACTTTATGTAATGCTTTTGTTTCTAGCACTGTGATGCTTGCTGAATCTCATCCAATGTGGACTGTATACTCAGGAGCAACATATCACGTAGTTAGAGACCGAGAAGCATTTATGGAGTATCGTCGGATACGGCCTGGAAAAAAATGGATATATGTTAGGAATAACTCAAGAATTGAAGTGAAGAGTATTGGCACATGTAAATTAATTTTACGTGGTGGCCGAAGCCTATTCCTACATGATGCCCTCTATGCTCCAAATATTCGATGAAACTTGGTCTGCGTAGTTGTTCTTCTTAGCCTAGGTTATATATTGAATTTCCATGATGATTGTGTTGGCATTTTTTTTTTGGAACAGTTTATTATGGTTTAGGTCATGTATCGAATGGTTTTTTGGTGTTAGACATTGACTATAATCAGTACAATATAAATGTCGATGGTTGTTTTTCTTTAATTGTATATTCTAGTAATGTTGAGATTGATGTAAGTACTTGACATGCTAGATTAGGTCACATTGGGTTGCAAAGAATGCAAAGAATAGCTAGAGAATGTCTTTTAGGGTCACTCACTAATGTTAATCTACCCGTATGTAAACATTGTCCAGCGAGAAAAGTAATTAGAAAACCATTTAGTAAAGGGACTAGAGCTGAATTTCCATTGCAACTTATATATTCTGACATATGTGGTCTTTTGAATGTGAGGGTGAGGCATAGAGTCTCATATTTCATCACTTTTATAGATGACTTCACGCATTTTGGTTATGTTTTTCTAATCTCCCATAAGTCAGAAGCATTAGACTACTTTAGACGATATATAACGATAGCAGAGAATCAGTTGAACAAAACAATAAAGGCATTGAGAACCGATCGCGGACGTGAGTATCTATCGGAGCAATTCAAGGCTCTTTGTAATGAAAAGGGAATTGTACAACAATTGACTATTTCTAGTACTCCACAATAAAATGGGGTAGCTGAGAGAAAAAATAGAACCCTATTGAAAATGGTTAGGTCTATGATGGCGTAAGCAAATTTACCTATCTTCTATTGGGGAGATGCGTTAATGACTGCTGTCTATATACTTAACCGAGTGTCCTCAAAATCGGTCATTTTCACCCCTTATGAATTGTGGACTGGTAGGAAACCAGATTTGAGTATTCTACGTCCATAGGGATGTGCAGCTTATGTTGATGATTCTTCCCATAAACATGACAAATTAGGTCCTAGAGGGAAGAAAAGTATATTTATAAGATATTCTGAATACTCCAAATGGTACGTGTTTCTAGGTGAACAAACTGATAGAAGTGTGACCGAAATGAAGTCACGAGATGTTACGTTCTTGGAGAACGATTTTCCTAGTAGAGGTGAAATTGATAAGAACTTCTAATTATATGATATGGAAGACCCTAATAACATACCCACTGATATTGTAGAGAGAAATGAAGATTTACCTTAACACACAAGACCTAGTGGGAGTGTTGCATCGCCTGAGAAACTGAATTCAAGAGAAATTCAATTGCGTAAAAGTAATCGTAAAAGTATTCATCGTCGTCGTTTTGAGATTGAAGGGGAAGCATTTACGATTGCTCAGAAAGATGATGCCGAGCCAAAGACTATTCAAGAGGCTCTCTCATCCTCTGACAAGGAAGAATGGAGAAAAACTTTGGAAGATGAGATTGAGTCTATGAGGGCAAATCACGTATGGGACTTGGTTAATCTACCACCCCATAACAAAGCCATTGAAAACAAATGGGTCTTCAAGATTAAGCGAAAGGCGGATGGATCCATTGAAAAGCATAAGGCTTGCCTTGTGGCAAAAGGTTTTACTCAACAAGAGGGTATAGACTATGAGGAAACATTTTCACTAGTTGTAAGGTTTGCCTCAATACGCCTTATTCTAGCCATCATTGCACATTTGGACCTTGAATTACATCAAATGGATGTAAAGACAGAATTTCTCAATGGAGAACTAGATGAAGAAATGTATATGAGACAACCAATAGGTTTCGTAGCTAAAGGTTAAGAGTATAAAGTTTGCAAACTTCATCGCTCAATATATGGCCTTAAGTAATCATCTAAACAGTGATAACTTCATTTTCATCAAGCTATAACAACTTTTGGTTTCACGATGATCGAAGAAGATTACTATGTATATGTCAAGCGGTCCGAAAATAAATTTGTAATTTTATCACTTTATATGGACGATATTCTATTGGTTGGCAATGACAAGGTTTTGGTTATCCCCATAAAAGAATGGTTGTCCTCCAATTTTGAAATGAATGACATAAAAGAAGCTGCTTATATATTAGGAGTTAAGATCGAAAGAGATCGATCAAGGAAATTCATTGCTTTATCGCAACAGTCTTATATAATGAAGATTCTTAAGCGTTTCAATATGCAGCATTGTAATCCCATTGATACCCTTGTCATGCAAGGTGAAAGCCTAAGTATTTAGATGTGTCTTAAGACTCCAAGAGAAATTAAAGTGATGAAAACTGTTCCTTACTCTAGTGCAGTTGGAAGTTTGATGTATGCTATGATGTATACTCGACCCGATATATGTTATGCCGTGGGATTGGTGAACTGATATCAATCAAATATGGTCAAGCACACTAGAAAGTAGTGAAGAGGATCCTAAGATAATTGAAAGGCACCATGGACTATCGACTTTGTTACCAAGGGAGTGATTTACGCCTATTAGGCTATTTAGATGCTAATTCGGGTGGAGACCCTAATGAGCGTAAATCAATTTCTGGATATACATTCTTGCTCAATAGATGTGCAATTTCTTGGAATAGCAAGAAACAGACATGCACGGCCTTATCTATGATGGAGGCAGAATTTATTGCATGTTCTGCCGCAGTGCAAGAAACAGTATAGCTGAAACATTTCTTGGAAAATTTAGCCACTGTCACTAAGGTTCTAAGACCGGTGATAGTTTATTGTGAAAGTCAAGCAGCCATTGCCTATGTGAAGGATCCCAAATATCATGGAATGATGAAGTACATTGACATAAACAACAATTTCATCAGAGATATTATATCGTAGAAAGAAGTAATCCTATAATACATTTCAACCAATAAAATGGGTGCTAATCCATTTACAAAGGCTGTTCCTAGAGACATATTTTTGACCCACATGATGTCACTAGGATTACGTAGAATGTGATATGTGTTATTGTAAAGGATCATTAGTTTATGTATCTGTGAACATATGTATTGTACTTGTTTGTTTATTAGTGACTTGATGTTTTATCAATAAGTACAAATACATTATGAGACTAGCACATACACACATATATTATTGAAAGTATGTCAGTAGACAATGATTGGCTCACTCACACGAGCAATCACCTCAAGTGCTATAGTTAGCACGTTGAGATGAGACGTTATGTACAAATAAATGCTGAGGAGCAAATTTAGTACATAATATAATATGTTGCATTGATTGGAGTCAAGATGAGATCCGTGATTTGTTGATAATAAGACCGAACATGATAGTTCCACAATCATGTATGCCTGAAAGATGCCGGATGCAAGTACTTAATTGGACGCTATAGAAAGCGAGCTAATATAGCACTCAAGCTAAATATGAGTACGTGAGAAGCACGTGACTATATTTAGGCTAAGATCCATAAAGTTGATATATTTAATAAATGACATACACTCTTATAGAAAGAGAAATCCATTATAGCATGTAATTCATACTACCATTGCATTGTTCGACCAATAAGGGAAGGTGAGTAAAATTATCCATATTTACTCATCGTGTAAGCCCTTGAGGTAATTTATATTTTACCTCATTTTGTGCCATATGTTACTTCTGACTATATTCCCGAAATGAAAGATCAATGTTGCTACTTTAACATGTTATCGGCAGTCATGAATAGATATGGCTTTATGGGACGTGTCTAAAAAAGCAGTTGTTCTAAAATGGAGAGAGACATGAGTACGAAGGAAGACTATTGTTGTTTTACATCTATCACATATATTTACTTGCCGACCAATTATATCGCCTTATGTGGTTGCGGATATATTTGTAAATACGTGGTGTTTTTGAGAATTGTCAAGTATAGCCTTTAAGGGATAGGTATACTTGAACTGATGTAACAAAATATGTATGGGGTATTGTGAGACATCGATTGTTTATTTCTTTTTGGGATTGTAGCCATTATGTCATCCCTAACAAGTACATAATTTGAGCTCACAAGTGCAAGTGTACTCATTGGTCGCACGGCTTACTTGCCAGTATGAATTATTTTGTAAAGTTGATGAATGTTAAATGCCTTATATTTTTTATAGAGTACTATCAAGCCCATCATGTCCGAGTGGGAGATATTGTACTTTAATTAGTACGTCCATGATGGGGTATGATGATAACGCACCGTTTTGTCTTGATACGTTACGATGGAAAGATACCATTTGAAAGGGTGTGAGTGAGTCATATAAAAGACTCCTGAAGACAATTGTTGAGGGGGTTGGCAAAACGTACTCAGAAATTCCTCTCCGTTTCTTGTCCCATTTCCATCAAAAGAAAAGGAAGGCATTCCATTTCTTCTTCACAAGAACAATTGGCATTTACGCTATGGAAATCGGATGCTCTCCTCATAATTACATGCAGACCAACGTGAAGTATTTTTGTTCGTGATTCTTCCGCAATTCAATGATCATTCTGAGGTAAATTGTTGACTGCGCATCGGAAACAGGTAAGTCGTCTTCCGCTGACTTGTCTTCCAACAAGTGAAATCACCCACGTTTAGCCACGCATCTCTATCGAACCGATCTATTTTTGATCTCTAAGGGTTTTCTAACTGTGTCGTAATGATCTCTACATATGAGTACAATTGAGTAGTCGAGTCTTGGTCGAATTCTCAAGTCTATTGCATTAAAATTCCTTAATGACTTCCTTAGATCGTCTAGTTATCTCATGAGTGATCAACTCTGAAAATAACACTATAAGCGCGTCGATGAAATGCCCAATTTATTAAATTGAAAGCAGAACCGAAAATTTGGGATGTCACACTCCTTGCAACTGGTCAAACAAGTCATCAATCCTTGGCAATGGATACTTGTTCTTGATCATCACTTGATTGAACTAATGATAGTTGATACACAGGCACAACGAACCATATTTCTTCTTCACGAACAGAACTAGTACTCCCCAAGGTGATGAACTGAGACGTATAAATCCCTTATCCAACAACTCTTGCATTTGCACCTTCAGTTCTTTCAACTCCAACAACACCATCCAGTAAGGAGCCTTAGAGATTGGCTTTATCTCGAGGGCAACTTAATCACAAACTCAATCTCCCTCTCTGGCGGCAAGCCTGGCAATTCCTTTGGAAACATGTCTGGAAACTCAACCACTGCAATAACTTCAATCTTCAGCTCATCAACTATCGTATCCACAACAGTCACCAAGTAACCTTGACAACCGCTATCTAACAAACGGGTTGCCTCAAGCGACGAGATTAAGGTAATCGAGGGTTCTCCTCGACTCCCAATAAACTCGAAACTTTCACCTGCTAACGAGTTAAACTTAATCGCTTTATGATAATAGTCCATCTTAGCTCGTTGCTTGGTGAGCCAGTCCATGCCAATTATTACATCAAAATCATACATGGCTAGGACTATCAAATCTATCTTCCCTTCTCGCTCACCAATCACTAACTTGCAACCAGGACAACCCACTGCAGCTAACACCTTATCCTTTAACGGTGTAGATATACTAACCACTGACTCCAACATTTCAGGACTCAACCCTACCAGCTTAACAAATTGCTCAGCTATAAATGAATGAGTTGCACTAGGGTCAAATAAAACATAAGCAGCATGATCATTCAACGAGACCGTACCTGTGATCACATTAGGCGAGTCCTTAGCCTGTCTCCTGGTGACGACGTACACTCTTCCTTGTGCTGGAGGTCTGTTTAGTCCACCTTATGGTGCATTCTATGGTGAAAACCCCCATTTTGTCCCATCGACAGTGGTGGCAGCAATTGCTACGGTCTCATCAGTCTTCTGGGACAATCTTTGACTTGGTGGCCCTGCTGGCCACACCTATAGTAGGCTTCCGTCCTCAAATGGCACGAGGCCGATCCATGTCGCCTTCCACAGAAACGACATACTCCACTAGGGCTTGGCGATGACTTACCTATCCCACCTTTCCTATTAGGGGGAATAGGATACCTTCCTCTGGTCATGGGCTTCTTCCCAAACTAGTTCCCATCTCTGTTCAAACTAAACCTCGACCTAGATGTAGTAGCTTGTTCGATCAGGTTCCTCTCTATCAACTAGGCCCGACCATATAGCTCGTTGTAATCTTTCAAGTCAAAAGGCACTAGGAAATTCTTCAACTCCGGTTGGAAGCCGTTCCTAAACCTCTGAGCTCTATCTTCAGGATCTTCCACCAACCTTGGAGCATACTGTGATAGCTCAGCAAATTTAGCCTCATACTGGTCCACGGTCATCATCCCTTGACGGAGGCATTGGAATTCCTCCATCTTCTGCTCTCAGGCGCTGTCAAACAAATATTTGTCATTAAAGGCTTCGAGAAAGGCATTCCACACCGGGACCATGCCTTCAGGAACTATTTTGCCTCTGGTGGCCCTCCACCAAGTACTTGCATTACCATGTAGCCGGTATACTGCAAGGACAACTTTTTCCTCCTTAGTGCACATCAGCAATGCAAAAGCCTTCTCCAAGTCATTGACTAGAGTGTTGCAACTTTGGGATCTCCTACCCCGGTGAACCTTGGCGGGTTCAACTTCAAGAACTGCTCAATGAGCTTGTGCATTGGCCTCTCATCGACCACGTTCCCAAGCGGAACCTTGACAAGTGTGGTAGCGGCTACAGCATCAGTAGAGGCAACGACGGCAGTAGTAGTAGCGGCTGTAGCGGTGGCAACGGCGGTGGCAGCTTGATTCTAGACCTGCTACCCCATCAAAGCTTTAAGTATCTCAAGCACTTGAACGATCCCGTCAATTCTGGGATCACCAAGGCCTGCTACCCTAGCACCAACTAAAGGCGGTACTACTCCACTTGCACTGGCCTGAGCCTGCACTCTATCACAACCACCTCGGGTACCGACCCTTGTCGACGTTCTACCCCGAGTCACTGGTCCAATGGTCCTCTTTCTAGGCATCATTTGCTCTTGATCACTCATTATGTAGACTTTCTATAGAACGTGTTCCCAATTCCATATAGAATTAGAAACTGAGTCCTGCCTTGCATTAATTATTTTGAAATCGAGAGAGTGGGCGGATTGAGAGAGAGGGTTACCGAGAGAGAGGGAGAGCGAGCGTGCGAGAGAAGAAGAGGAGGTTTGTCGTTGCCATCGAGGCGCCGAGTCCCGCCTTGCCCTGCCGTCTTTGCTTTCTGTGTTGTGCTCGGATTAGAGGCAAGTAGAGTCCATTGATCTACCCTTTGCTTGCTGTGATTGTGTGTGATGAATGGTGAATTTCGGATATGGTTGAAGTGAGAAATTTCGAAGTTATAGGACTTGTGTTCTAGCCTAGTATTATGTTTCTGGAAAAACAGTTCGACCTTTGGTGATTTCGTGAGCTACATGCAATGTTCTAGTTGGAATTTGACTTCGACTTCTTGATAAAAGTTGTAGAGGACTTCTTGAAGATTAACATACTAAAAATTGAGATGAAACGGACAAATTTTGGTAGTTGAAATGATTTTCTTTTGAAGAAACTAGATCTGGAAACTGTTATGTCGATATTTGATGATTTCGTGAGTTGTACACGATGTTCTAGTTGGAATTTGACTTTATCTTTTTTATAAAAGTTGTAGGGCACTTCTTGGAGAATAGAATATCAAAATTTGAGAGGAAACAAACAAGTATAGGTCGGTGAAACTATTTTCTTTGAAGAAGCTAGATCTGGAAACTTTTATGTTGATCTGTTGTGATTCCGTGGATTTTGTGAAATTATCCAGTCCGAATTTGATCTCGTGTTCTGGATAAGAGTTTTAGACAACACCTTAAGGAGTAACATACTAAAAATTGAGAATAAAATGACAATTATTGGTCGGGGAAAAATGATTTTCTTTGAAGAGGATGAGTCTGACAGTGAACCGAGAGTTAGGGAGAGTTATGAAAATTATATCTTTTAATACAGAAGGAATTAGATTTCGATTTCTTCATGAGAATTTTACCTCTGGATCTCAGCTATGACATATTAAAATCTCAAAATTTTCAGAGTTCATTTAAGGGTTTAATCAAAATTATTTCCGAAACTGTGCAAAAGTGGTGCTGGAATTTCTTTTGCTGTGATGTGTGGATCTATGTGGGTGATGTGGAACTTTATTGACATGGTGTTCTGCATGAAATATCTTCCTCTAGATCTTTTTTACCTCATGTTAAATTTTCAGAATTTATTGAGATTGTTTACTAATTTTCCAAGAATTTTTACTAAAGAGGTGCATTCTGTTTTACCCGAAAATTTGTTCCATTTTCAAAAACCGATGAACTGCTTTATGAAATGTGATATCGTGGGTGTTATGTGTACTACACATATGGTGACGTTTGACATATCATATGACATCAAAAAGCTGGTTTAGACCTTTGATATTGTTGCATCAAATGCCATATTGAAAATGAGACATATATGTGAATATACATTGTGATAATGATGATATCGTCGGAGGTGTGAGCCGACGATGCCCCGAGAGTCGGGATGCCCAGAGGTTCAAATGAGTCAATGCCCTTTGGATGCCTGGTTGTGTGGCACCCCGAAGCGCCCAAGGGCACCATAGATACCGAAGAAGAACCTTAGTTCCTAGGCTTTTTTTTTTTTTTTAAACGGTCCTGGCACATCTTATTTGCGGAAGCATAATCAAGTCCTACCAATTCTCGCTCCAACAACCATGATACAATTGCACACCACTAACCATAAGAAAAGATAAAGACAAGACACTTTTATTTACATATTTTCATGATGGATTTTTCTCGGGTCGGTACATCAAAAGAAAGGCCAAGACTTTTAGCCACGCTCGGCCATAACCCCAAAAAGAGACAACTCGACCCACTATGTCGATCATGCAAACTCCTCCATCTACTAGTGTCGGCTATTGTCCAAAAAGTTGCAACTCCTACTTCTCACGCACGGGTCATCACACCCATCCCGGTGCGTCAGGCGGTGGCAACGGCAACATCCCCCGCATCACTCTGTCTCGATGAACGTGAACGGATATGAACTCCTGAATGATAGGCCCCTCAGCCAGGCCCACATCATACATCACTAATGCGCGAACTCGAATGAATGTCAGACCAGGGATGGTGGGACAGTCGATCTCCACACACTCGACCTCCACGTCCAAAGGAAGGCCGTAAAAGAAGCCCCGCGTGATAATAGGGAGCGGCATCTTTTTCTAATCTGAAATGTTGGTCCCCAAATGGGTGAGTACAACCACTCAGCAGGTAAAGGACCCAATAAACCACTAAATGCATCACACAATACAATCATAACAATCATAGCATAACACATGTCATTCAAGCATCCATGCACAATTTACCTTGATCATATTACATGTACCATCATGCCATAGGTGCATGTACATCCATGCACTTACCATCATCATATCACATGTACCATCATGCCATAGGTGCACGTACATCCATGCACCTACCATCATCATATCACATGTACCATCATGCCATAGGTGCACATACATCCATGCACTTACCATCATGCATCCATGCGTACATGTTGCCATATCATGCATAATTCAATTTCAATTTCTCAATTTTATTCTTTCATTTTGAGCCGCCACATTCCTTTTTTCCGGGACCAGTATTTACATCCCACATTTATCGCTAACACCCCAACTGGCATCGCGAGGAACCTCTGGCACAAACCTCCAATCATCCGACACAATACCTGCCAGGCATCTCGTACCCCAACTGGCATCACGAGGCATCCCCCGGCACAAACCTCCGGGCTTCCAGCTCCCTACGCTCCGGGCATCTTGAAACTCCCAAAGACCCTCCGGGCATGCATCATGATACAACCGGGCATCTAGCACAAACCTCTGAGCATGTATCATGACACAACTGGGCATCTGGCATTTACACTCCCTGGCTAGGCATCCCGACACTCCTGGGGCATCGTCGGCTCACACCTCCGACAGCCTTCTCATTTATCACAGTTTATATTCACAATTGTGGCTCAATTTCAACATGGCATATAATGTGATGGCAAACAAGATCATTTTCATCATTTGGTTCAATATGTATTTCCAATCATCATCATACATGCAACAAGATACAATCACTTATAATAACACAATCCATGGGGTCCATGCAACATAGAATAATCCATACATCATTACCTTTTGAAATTTACCAAATTCCAGCTTGCACAATTTCGGAAAACACATAAATTGAATATCCATATGATCTTCAAAAATCATAAAATCAAAACATGTGATAGACAAGACATAAAGGTAGCCATTACATGAAGAACACATGCCCAAAATAACTTCACACAAAAAGATATAACTCACACAATACAGGATGCAAAATTCGGATAAAATCAGATTGCACAGTTCTTGAAATATTTCTATTAAAATACCCGAATGACCTCCAAAAATTATGAAATTTTACCAGGTTATAGCCAAGACCCTAAGGTAGATTTTTCATGAAGACATAGAGGCCAGATTCGTCCTAGATGATTTACTATAGACGGACGAAGCTACTGTTCCTAGTACCGAACAGTCCAGTTTAGCTGTCTCCGAAAAATCGAGGTTTCACCTACTTATCTTCCTTCATTTCCTCTGAATTTTTGATATTTTTTGCCTCAATAATTTCCACTACAACTTTCATTAAGAGATCTAGGTGAGATTCTCAAAGGATAGTCACCATTTAGTCCACGAAATCTCGGGAGTCCAGTACCATACTTCCAGATCTGCCGTCTTCAAAAGAAAATCGTTTCACTAGGCTACACTTGGTATTTTTACCGCAAATTTGAGTATGTTAATCTTCAGGATGCTATCTAAAACTTTAATGAAGAAGTCGAAGTGAGATTCTTGGTAAAAAGTGACATGCAACACACAAAACCACCAAGAGGTCAACAAAACAGTTCCAGATCTAGCGTTTTCGTAGAGGGAGGGTTTCACCCCTTAAAACTCAGCAATTTGGTCTCAAATTTTAGTATGTTATACTTTGAGATGTTTTCTACAACTTTCGTGAAGAAGTAAAAGCCAAAATCCGACTCAAAACCCACATGCAAGCCTCTACAACATTCTAGGTCAGGCGGTATAGTCGAGAACAGAATACATTTTCAAGAACAACACACTCAAGCTTCGGTTTCTCACACCCTAAACGTCCGAGATTCATCACCATTTCAAACACACATGCAAGACACACATGCAAGAGCAGAATATGGATCCCAACTTGCCTCCAAAATCGAGCAAACAACGGCACACGGACGGCGACGGACGACGACGGGCGATGGACGAGCAGACGGACGAGCAGGCTTCCTCCTCGCGTGGCTTCTCCCTTTCTCTCTCGGTTCCTCACTCTCTCGCAACCCTCTCTCTCTCTCACTTGGCTTGGGCGACAGCCCCCTAAACCGTCCACTCTCTCCCTTTTATTTCCCCTAATCACAATCATTTGCAATGATTAAGAGCCACCCACAATGGCCAATGCATGAAGCCTTCCTTTTTGCCACTTGGCAAGACCCATGCATAATGGGCTTGGAAGTGGGCCGGCCTCTCCCCCTTGTCGCCAACGGCAGCCCTCTCCTTGGGCTTCATGGGCCAGCCAATTTGGCCCACTTTAGGTCCAATACCCTTGGGCCTAAATTTTAACCCTAATAAACCCCAATTTCACTTTTAATAATTCACTTTTAATTCTTTCTTTTATAGATTTCAAATTTTCAATTTCATATGGCCATAATCTTGTAACATTTAATCTATAGGGATTAAATCTATGAGGTGCATAGCCAAGAATAAATTCTTCTCATTAATTTATCCTATAATACTAATTTTAATAACTCATGAACATTGTTTATATATATAACACTTGGTCTTAAAAGAAAACCAATGGCTAAAGCATGAACTATAGGTAATTTCATTACCTAATTATGGGCTTTAATATATCTAGAGGTTGTCTTGAATTTTGGGATGCCACAGGTTGTATTATGAATACATGCCCAAAGGTTTTCCCTAGGAGTGTTGGGATGCCCTGTTGTATTATGATACATGCTTGAAGGGTGAGGGGTTGTATTATGATGCATGCTCAGAGGGTAGGGGTAACTATATTCATGGCGAGCCCCGGAGATTCCTCGTGATGCCAGGTGGGATGCGAGATGTCCGGAGGTGTGTACCAGAGGCTCCTCGCAATGCCAGGTTGGGTGCGAGCGATAAATGAGGGATGCAAACATTGGTCCCTAGAAGAAAAATGAGGAGATCCTTGTGAAAGATAAATATTGAAATTGAATCATGCGCATGGATGTGTACATATGGCATGGGATGAACCTCATAAGAATGTAAGCATGAAGTGCATTGTGGTATATGCACGTTACATGGTAATATATGCACGGCTGCTTGATGATATATGTATAAGTGCATGCTGGTATATGCACGATGCATGATGATATATGTATAGCTGCTTGATGATATAAGTACAAGTGCATGGTGACATATGCACATTGTATGGTAATATATACATGGCTGTAATGTGAGGTATGCTTGAATGCATAGATGATATGTGCTTTACTCATGATATATTGATTGTCTTGTTTGTTGCATTGTGTAGTTTGGTGGATCTTTACTGCTGAGTGGTTGTGCTCACCCCTTTGGGAACTAACATTTCAGACTAGATAAGATACCTCTGCTGTCACTGCCACCGGTAGATGGATCAAGTGGTTGGATATGACCACGAGGAGGAGGATAGCAAAGGAAAAAACTTTTGGACGCCGACATTGATCGATGGACTTTAAGTATACGACTGTTGGAGGAGATGTCGGTCATATTTTGAAGTATAGCTGAGTATAGAAGACTACGGCATTTTGATGTACCGATGAATGATGTCCATATGGTTTAAGTAAATAAAAGTGTTCAGCTTTTACCTATAAATGTTTAATGGGTGTGCATCGTTTTCTGAATATAAGGAAGGGAGTTGATGGATGTGCTTCCGCTATATAAATTACTCAAGGACCGATCTAAAAGATGTAAACCCCAGGATTTATGAATTTTAATGAAATTCCTTGGTATCAGAGTATTATATTATCAGGTCAAGTGAAGGGTAAGCGGACTGTGGCGACCCTAACGGTTCGGGGACCGTTGAGGGGTGCCACATCTAGTGGTATCAGAGCTATGGTCTATTTGGAGTGATAAGGTGCCTTAGATGGAAATGAGGATAGAATGATGCACACCATAGGATACTAACTGGAATGGTTGACTAACTTTGAACAACGGTTGATAGATATTCACTCGTAGATCCCTGGTAACTAGTGTGATGTTGCTTTTGTGTGTCAGTAACATTCTATGTTACTTATGTGACTTTAGTAATAACCTTAATTAATGATATGACTAGTGACACCGAGTTGCAAATTATTCTTGAGCCAAATGCTTGGAAAATTGCAGGGAAATCATGGTACGAACTGGAAGTTCTCATCCATCGAGGGCTAAAGCCTCTGCTGCAAGGGCTGAACCCCGAATGGAAGATATCCTGTAGGCATTGGCTAATATTGGAAATCTGATGGAAAGACATGTGCAGCAACAACCCGGAGCAGAACGTCGCCCTCAAGGACTGGTGGAACAATTTCTGAAGTTGAAACCACCTAAGTTTGGTGGAATGGGAAGTCCTGAGGAGGCGGAACAATGGATTGATGGAATGGAGCGAATTTTCCGGTTGTTGGTCTATAATGATGCTGATAAAATAATTTTGGCAGAGTACTAGCTAGAGGGAAATGCAAAGTTTTGGTGGAGAGTTTCGAGAGATGCGATCTTTCCACCAGGTACTGATATAAACTGGGATGAGTTTGTTAGAGCTTTTAATAGGAAGCATTTCTCTGATTGTGCTAAGGATAGGAAGATCACTGAATTTGTTTAGTTAGAATAAATGGAGCTGATAGTAGACGAGTATGAGACAAAATTTTCTGAATTGTCTAGGTATGCTCCCAAATTGATTGAGGATCGAGAGGAAAAGGCTAAGAGATTCCTGAAAGGATTAAGGACTGATATTAGAAAACAACTAGTGCCTCTAAATATGAGAGATTATAATGAGATTTATGAGAGGACACAGTTGGTGGAGCAAGAGTTAGTGAGAGAGCAATCAGAATCTAAGAGGCGGATGACCTTTAATGATGTTCGAAGGGGTAAGAGACCTTATCCTAATCAAGGACAGCCCTAGGAATCTAAGAAGAGGAATAATTTTGGGAATTCTGGAAAAGTCAGGAGTGGCCCGGTTCTAGGAAGAGTACCCTACCAGAGTAATATTTGTCAGAGATGTGGTAGACAACATGGACCAAGACCCTGATGATCAACTGAAATGTTTTGGTTATGGGTAGAGAGGTCACTTTAAGAAAGATTATCCACAAGACAGGTCGTAGCCGAATGTCAGCTCGGTGCGACAGGTACAACAAAGTACTGGTGGACCAAACCTACCAAGGAATCCATAGAGGCCACCAGTACAAGAAAGGGTGTATGCGCTCACCCAAGAGGAAGTGGAAGCTTCCGAAAATGTTATCTCAGGTACGATTTCGATAGAGGGACAAGAAGGTATATGCGTTATTTGATATGAGTGGCACGCATTCATTTGTGTCCGAAAAATATAGATGATTGTGAGAAATAGGAACAAATCTTTAGATATGACTCTTCGTATTCCTACATCACTGAAAGACATGTTGTTATCTACGTTAGCATGTGAGATGTGTGAGATAACCCTAGGGGAACGAGATCTGGAGATGGACTTGATAGTGATAGTTATGTATAACTTTGACCTCATCGTAAGAATGGACTAGCTCTGTAAGCAATAGACTAGGATGAATGATCTCCTAAGATAATGCTTGCCTATGCGCTAAGGATAAAACCGTGAGGCTAAGAATGGGATCGGCCAAAGCGGATAATATTTCTATAAGTTAGTCCCTATCGAAACGAGACCCTCCAATGGATGTGTAGTTTGGGTTCGAACCAAGCGAAAGCTGGTGTACCTGTAACTACCCGGTCTAATGAGGGTGGGGAGTGGACGCCGAGGTTAAAGGACCTAAACAAGGAGCAGCTCCTAGCAGGCTTCTAGGATGGCAAAAGGGGGCAAGAATGAACCGAACTATGAACTGAACTAGGAAGGCAGTGTTTCTAGGATAATTTTATCAGAGTGGCGTAATGGAAGCATGGTTAAGCTTGTAGAACTTTTGTTTGTGAAAAAGAAGGACGGGTCGATGCGTTTGTGCATTGATAATAGGCAATTGAATCATGTAATTGTTAAGAATAAGTACTCATTACCTAGAATTGATGACCTATTTGACCAACTGTAAGGAAGTTCGGTCTTTTCTAAAAATTTGACTTGAGGTCAAGATACCATCAACTAAGGATTAAGAAAGAAGACATTCTTAAGACCGCATTTAGGACTCGCTATGGACACTATGAGTTCCTAGTTATGTTATTTGGATTGACAAATGCCTTAGCTACATTCATGGATTTAATGAATAGGATATTTAAGCTTTATTTGGATCAAATTGTGATTGTCTTCATTTGATGATATCCTGATATATTCTAAAGGACCTAAAGAACATGCGCAGCATCTAAGCGTAGTGCTGCAAACAAGGCTTAAGAAGTGAATTATGGAGAGTGAGTTATGAATTTGAGGATTAAGTTATGATCATTTGAGCTAAGTAGTGACTTCCTATTAGAGGATCTCATTAGAAGTCTTGATGCGTTACATGGAGGCACTTAGTATGTATAGATTGATCTTGGAAGTCATGAGTTTGAGTGGTCATATGAGACATGAAATTATTTGTGGTTTATATGTTGGAATAATAGGTTTAATTGATGATGGTCAACTTTTAATTTTGGTGATGATCTCAGTTTGAGAAGGTTTTGTGGAATTAGTGGATATGATCAATTGTGGTTATAGTTTTTCCAAGGTGAAAAGGTGAAATTTCAAGTTGTGGATTTGATGAGTGATTAGTCCAAGTGATTATCCTTTAGGGTGAGACATGAGATATACTCGATGGAAACTAGACAAGTTTTATTTTGGTGGATTTTCGATCTTTGAATTGAATAAGTCTTGGTGGACTATCGATATTTGAACCGAATGAATGATGCTATATTTTAGGCTTGAATCTATGTTGCATTGAAAGCGTAGTGAATGTCTTTGTTGGACTGAACCAGATGAGTTATTGGTGGTGTCGATTTTGATGGTTCTAGGCTTGAATTGATGGTGACAAAGGTATAGGAATAATTTGGCTAAATGGTGTGTTTGATTGAGACCATTAGATATACCATAATGGAAATGGGATCATGTGATGATGGATTTTGTGCAAGGATTACCAAGGACATCAAGTAGCCACAACTCCATCTGGGTGATGGTGGATTGCTTGACTAAGTCTGCCCATTTCCTAGTAGTTCGCGTAGATTATTCGATGGATAAATTTGCTGATGTATGTGTAAGCCAAGTGGTACGCTTACATGGTATTCCTGTAACAATTACATCTGATCGAGACTCTAGGTTTACTTCATATATTTGGAGAAGTCTCCAAGATGCTTTAGGGACGAAGCTTCAATTTAGTACTGCTTTTCATTCTCAAACAGATGGACAAACGAAAAGAGTGATCCAAGCATTAGAGGATGTGTTAAGAGCTTGCATCCTTGTCTTTAGAGGAAGTACCAGCCTGATCCAAGACACATACTCAATCATGAAGCTATCAAAGTGGATGAGAAAGTGAGGTACATTGAAGAGCCTGTACAAGTACTGGATCGAAAGGAGCAAATTCTTAGGACCAAGAAAATTCCATTGGTTAAGATATTGTGGCGACATCATGATGTGGAGGAAGCCACATGGGAGAGTGAAAATCAGATGAGGGAAAGGTATCATCACTTATTTCAAGAGACATAGGAACTGTCTAATTTCGAGGATGAAATTCTCTAAGGAGGGGAGAATTGTGGCATCCTAGAATTTCATGTCAATCCTTAGATGTGCCTTGATCCATGATTTGCAATAAGATTAAGGCCAAGCTTTTTAGTGGATAATTATTTGATAGGAAAGAAAATTCTATTCTTGGCCATGTGTTTTATAAGTTGGAATTTATTAATTTATGTTGCAAGTTTTATGATTATATAAATTTCAATTAGGTATTTTATGAGTGGGGGTTTAGAATAGACTATTAAAAGAGGAAGTGGGCCAAAATTCTTAGGCCAAGACCAGCCCACAAGACCCCACCATTCGGCCCTTTTGGCCTGGCCCGTGAAGCCCAAAGGAAAGGAGCTGCCGTCCAACCGGCCCAAGGAGCCCAATGGGCTGTCGACCAAGGGGAGAGGCCGGCCCAATCAGCCCATCAACCTGCATGGCAAAATAAACAAGTGGCAAGAGAAGCTTGCCAAGTGTTTTTCCCCTAGAGCCAAGTGGCATTAGCCATGCAAACCAAATGATTGCAAATGATGAAGGGGAAAGAAAGAGAGGGAGAGTGGTCGGATTGAGAGAGAGGGTTACCGAGAGAGAGAGAGAGAGAGAGAGAGAGAGAGAAATCGAGAGAGGGAGAGCGAGCGTGTGAGAGAAGAAGAGGAGGTTCGTCGTTGCCGTCGAGCCGCCGAGTCTCACCTTGCCCCGCCGTCTTTGCTTGCTGTGTTGTGCTCGAATTAGAGGCAAGTAGAGTCCATTGATCTACCATTTGCTTGCTGTGATTGTGTGTGTTGAATGGTGAATTTCGGATGTGGTTGAAGTGAGAAATTTCGAAGTTATAGGAGTTGTGTTCCAACCTAGTATTCTGTTTCTGGAAAAACAGTTCAACCTTTGGTGATTTCGTGAGCTGCATGCAATATTCTAGTTGGAATCTGACTTTGACTTCTTGATGAAAGTTGTATATGACTTCTTGAAGATTAACATACTAAAAATTGAGATAAAACGGACAAGTTTTGGTTGGTGAAATGATTTTCTTTTGAAGAAACTAGATCTGGTAACTATTATGTCGACCTTTGATGATTTCGTGAGTTGCACGCGATGTTCTAGTTGGAATTTGACTTCGACTTCTTGATAAAAGTTGTAGGGGAATTCTTGTAGAATAAAATATCAAAATTTAAGAGGAAACGAACAAGTATAGTTTGGTGAGACTGCTTTCTTTGAAGAAGCTAGATCTGGAAACTTTTATGTTGATCTGTTGTGATTCCGTGGATTTTGTAAAATTATATAGTCCGAATTTGATCTCATGTTCTTGATAAGAGTTGTATAAAAAACCTTGAGGAGTGACATACTAAAATTTGAGAATAAAAAGACAAGTATTGATTGGAGAAAAACGATTTTCTTTGAAGAGGATGAGTTTGACAGTGAACCAAGAGCTAGGGAGAGTTATGAAAATTATATCTTTTAATGCAGAAGTAACTAGACTTTTATTTCTTCATGAGACTTTTACCTCTAGATCTCAGCTATGACATATTAAAATTTCAGAATTTTCAAAGTTCATTTAAGGGTTTAATCGAAATTATTTCCGAAACTGTGCAAAAGCGGTGCTGGAATTTCTTTTGCTGTGATGTGTGGATCTATGTGGGTGATGTGGAACTTTCTTAACATGGTGTTCTTCACGAAATATCTTCCTCTAGATCTTTTTTACCTCATGTTAAATTTTCAGAATTTATTGAGATTTTTTACTAATTTTCCAAGAATTTTTACTAAAGAGGTGCATTCTGTTTTACCCGAAAATTGGTTCCATTTTCAAAAACCAATGAACTGCTTCATGAAATGTGATATCGTAGGTGTTATGTGTACTGCACATATGGTGACGTTTGGCATATCATATAACATCAAAAAGCTGGTTTAGACCTTTGATATTGTTGCATTAAATGCCATATTGAAAATGAGACATATGTGAATATACATCGTGATAATGATGATACCGTTGGAGGTGTGAGCCGATGATGCCCCGGGAGTCGGGATGCCCAGAGGTTTGAATGAGTCGATGCCCTTTGGATGCCTGGTTATATTATGAATACATGCCTAGAGGTTTTCCCCAGGAGTGTCGAGATGCCTGGTTGTATTATGATACATGCTCGAAGGGTGAAAGGTTGTATTATGATACATGTCCGGAGGGTAGGGGTAACCATTTTCATGGTGAGCCCTGGAGATTCCTCGTGATGCCAGGTGGGATGCGAGATGCCCAAAGGTGTGTGCCGAAGGCTCCTCGCAATGCCAAGTTGGGTGCAAGCGATAAATGAGGGATGCAAACATTGGTCCCTAGAAGAAAAATAAGGAGATCCTTGTGAAAGATAAATATTGAAATTGAATCATGCGCATGGATGTGTACATATGGCATGGGATGAACCTTATGGGAATGCAAGCATGAAGTGCATGGTGGTATATACACGTTGCATGATGAAATATGCATGACTGCTTGATGATATATGTATAAGTGCATTGTGGTATATGCACGATGCATGGTGATATATGCATGGCTACTTGATGATATAAGTACAAATGCATGGTGACATATGCACATTGTATGGTGATATGTGCATGGCTGTAAGGTGAGGTATGCTCGAATACATGGATGACATGTGCTTTACTCGTGATATCTTGATTGTCTTGCTTGTTGCATTGTATAGTTTGGTGGATCTTTATTGCTGAGTGGTTGTACTCACTCCTTTGGGGACTAACATTTCAGACTAGATAAGATACCTCTGCTGCCACTGCCACCGATAGATGGATCGAGTGGTTGGATATGACTGCGAGGAGGAGGATAGCAAAGGAAGGAACTTTTGGACGCCGACACTGATCGATGGACTTTAAGTATACGACTATTGGAAGAAATGTCGGTCATCTTTTGAAGTATAGCGGAGTATAGAAGACTGCGGCATTTTGATATATCGATGAATGATGTCCATCTGGTTTAAATAAATAAAAGTGTTCGGCTTTTACCTATAAATGTTTAATGGGTGTGCATCATTTTCTGAATATAAGGAAGGGAATTGATGGATGTACTTCCGCCATATAAATTATGCAATGATCGATCTAAAAGATGTAAACCCCAGGATTTATGAATTTTAATGAAATTCTTTGGTATCATAGTATTATATTATTAGGTCAAGTGAAGGGTAAGCGGACTGTGGCGACCCTAATGGTTCGGGGGCCGTCGAGGGGTGCCACAAGAGAATAGAACTATATGCGCATCGATGAAATGCCCGACTCATTAAATTGAAAACAGAATTGGAAAATCAGGATGTCACATGCGGAAGTGTATAAACAAAACTCCAGACAACACGAATAAGGGATAGAAAAGTAGGAAACAAATTTCACAAAACACTTTTTATAAACACACTTGGTTTTTATACAAAAGTCTATAAAAATATCGGCTCTAAAAAAGAAGTTGTCCTACGACCTACTAGTCGGACACATTCACTGATCTTTCGGACTCCACCACCACAAGCTCTGGGGGCTTCGGGTCCTCCACAACCCCATCAGGAGGGTCAGCTGCACCCTCGCCTAGAGCGGCGTTGACTGCAATGGCGAGGATATCAAATCCCTAAAGGGGACCCTACCCTATACCCATTAAGTCCACGGCGAAACCACGCCTTGAATCGATAAGGTACCCTTTGAGGTAGGCCCTCATTGACTCAGACAGTGGTCACAACCAGCTCATAGACCCAATGACTCCCGGGAACAGGGACGTCCATGCTCTACTCAGTAACAGCGCGAGACTGACCAAAACATTCCGAAGGGACCGCTATCTAAGGACCTAAAAAGATTGAGCACACGATGGGATAAGACAACGTCTCAGCAAGTTCACCCCCAAACACTTATTAGGAAGGAAATACACCTAAGGCGACCTAATCACACAATACAAAGGACTTACATTGCCTCAGTTCCCTCCTGCATGTTAGTACAATTCATATCACATATAATTGCATTATAAGCACTCATCAATCGGGACGTCTCAACTTATAACCCAAACAATTACAAGAGTCCCGATTATAAGGCCAAATCATTATGACACGTCACATTCCATGCCACACAATTTTGTCCCATAATCAGGCACGCCAAATCAATCAATCATGTATCCCAATTGATTATGACCCAATGGCCACGGTTGACTCAACAGTCAGCGATCTTCCGACGTAACCGAGCGTCGTCTCGCACCATCGAGCACACCAACGTCTACATCTAGATGACATTCCACATAGGACCATCGGTCCAGCCTTTACTGCGACTGGCATCCGTTGACTTGGGCATTCCCAAAGGAACATCGTCCAGCCCTAAAGGCTCGTGACAGGTTCTCATATCATTCATGCACCCATCCAATCCCGGCCAAGACATCGTGCTTTGCACTCAAATATCCCAATTAAAATAATGTACTTGACCCTTTTTTTCGTATTAAAAACACACGGTAAAATAATCGTGTGTGGATACACGGTCAATTTGAACCAGAAAAATTGATATCCTTCATTTTAAAATCTCACTATTAGATATAGTCATTAAAAATATTTTTAGTGTCAAAACCCGACACCCAATAATTTCTGATTAATTACTAAAATTTCGTAATTTTGAAATAAATACTTAAAATCACAATCACCACTCAATTTGCACAAAATAACACTCAATTGCATAAACTAAGCACATCACTACAATCGGCACGAAATTCCGGTCACCGACTATCCCGGTATAATTTCCGGAAATATTAAATAATCAAATAAATTACAAAAATAATTAAATAATGCAAATTAAATCTACTAAATGCTAACCTAGGTTGGAAATGCTAATGTAACCACCTAAACGAGCCTAGAAGATTAATGTACCTATCTAGATAAATAGCACAATTTATTTAGCCCCTAATCAATATATTCTAACCACCTAACATGCATAATTAAGCAATTAAATCACTAATCTAAACTAACTAACCACCTAAGTCATACTTAGCCTAATCTAATTACTTACTAAGCGTCATTAACTCTCTAAGAAGAGTTTAGCAAGTAAACTCACCGGTTTAGCGAGCCGATGTGTTCACTACGACGGCAACGCCAAGGCAAGCGAGAATCAAGCCTGAAGCGACATCAGCAGAGGTCTAGATGGGCTCGGAAACGGCCCACGAAGCCCACAGCAAAGCTACTAGGCTCGGCTCTATTCTTGAAGAACCAAGCTGAACCGAGCAGCTAGAAACAGCAAGGCGGGATGATGATGGTTGCAGCGGGGCCAGAAGGTAGCTCTGGCGGGTCCAGGCGGCTTGGGGGCGGTAAATGGTGGCTGGACGACGGCCTGGGCAACGAAGGTGGCTCGGGACAACGAGCAATGATCGCGGACAAGCGAACGGGTGTGCGGGCGTGCGAGAGCTCAGGTAGCACTCGACGGCTCGGACAGCAACAACAGGGATGGTCGACGGTTCAAGGGGAAGGCTAGCTGGTTCTCTGGATTTTTGAGCTCATAATAAACACAAGAATGGAGAAAGCAAGCCTAAAGGAGAAGAAGAAGATAGCTGGTGCAAGAGGGGGCCACAAAATATCCAAAACACTCAAGTCTTATGCCCCACCATGTTCAGCCTTCATCCTCAACCCTTTGCTTCCTCAAGAAGCCATCCAAGGTGGCTAAAATGTTGCTCCCCCCTTGGCCTATGAATTTTGTAACATTTCTCCTCAATTTCATTCAATTCCTCTCCAAATTGAGCTCAATTGGTGCCCGAAAATTCCCAATAAGGTGTCCACATACATCCTATGTTTTTTCCTCATTAAATGAACCAACTTGACGGCCAAAAACACAACCAAAAATGGTTCTCTGATTTTCCCGGTCTGAAATAGCCCAACTTTGATTTTTCGCCGAAAACTCAGGTTTACAAAAAAATCTTTGAAGGATGAGTCAACATTCCTAAAATGAATCGTAACATGACAGAACTTTGAATTTCTGAAATGGGGTTCAAATTCGCAATTAATTTCAACCGAGCGCGATTTTAGCGTGACCTAACTTACCGGATAATTTTTAGAAATTTTTAGTGCATTTGACCCGTGATCGATTATTTTTTAGCCACATTGTATATCTTCGACTCATTGGCGACTTTCGGTTGTCGTGAAAATATCGAGATTTCAAATACAGGCACATGGTATAGAAAATGATAGAAAAATCAGTTTAGTGTCGTTCGACAGAAATTTTGCAATCGGGTGGAATAACCAACACACTAATCACATACCTCTGTCAAATCGACCTATCTTCAGTCTCTAATCGATTTTGACGGTGCCGTAATGACCCTTACAGATCAGCACGGTCGAGCAATCAATTCCTAGTCGAATTCTCAAGTCTATTGCGTTTAGATTCCTTAATGGCTTCACCTGATAGACTTGTTATTCCATGAATGATCAGCTCTAGGAAAAGAACTATAGGCGGGTTGATGAAAACCCAACTTATTTAATCGAAAACAGAATCAGAAAATTAGAATGTCACAATTAGTGCCTCGATTACCTTATCTAATCAACCGCACATGTGTAGGATCACTTATTGTGTTCAGATTAGCCTTGAATTTGAAGTGCTTGAGCTTATGTAAAAAATGAACGTAGGCCTAATATTAAAATCGTACGTAGATTTATGAAACGAGCTTGATGACTATTAGATTATATCAGGTTATTAAAAATTTTGGATTACCAATGGAATAATCAACCCAATTAAGATGTTACTTTTTTTCTATACAATGTTTTTTGTTGCTGCTACTCGCAAGACAATTTCTACATATTTAAGGCCAAATATATAATTATCTATGGTCGTGCACACATTAACGTGATGCTATCAGGCATTTTCAGCAATTTCCTTTTAATTTCTATTTTACTAGGTATACGAGCAAATACACATACTTGAATAAAAGATTCATAACGAGGCGAAGCTGGAATTGGACAACGTGTAGAAGAGAGATGGGACAGTACGGCGGAGTTGGGTTTTACTCGATGTGAGGTTGACATAACATGAAGCTTTAATAATTGCAATGCAACCCACGATGTAGTAAGCCGTACTGCCTATATGCAGGATGAGGTTGAGATTACACGAAGCTTAGATATCTCCCAAGTGACCGACCACGTACAAAAGGCAACTTAACTCCATCCTAATTTACTTCGCATGGGGCATCAAAGGGTATTAGTTAGACGTGCTAGTTGTAGATACTATAAGGAACATGTGTCTAACTAATAAGAAAATTTCCGATAGGGGCTTTCATGATAGTTTGATAATTCAGCACCAATTTGGATGTGTTTCTTATTTTAATATGCTAATACTAACATGTCATGTCCTCTTCTATTGGAATTTTTTTCTCCTTCCCTCACCTTTGGAAATATTCCTGAATTGTACGTCTCAGAGTTCGGACGAAGTAGTTTTAAGATATATTCAGATCCAAGATGTTACTTTATTTATAGAATGTATTCTGTTGCTGTTACTTGTAAGACAATTTCTACATATTTGAGGCCATATATAATTACGTATGGTCGTGCACACATTAACGTGATGCTATCGCTCATTTTCAACAATTTCTTTTTAATTTCCACTTCACTAGGTATAGAGGGAAATCCACAGACTTGAATAAAAGATTCATAACGAGGTGAAGCTGGAATTGGACAACGTGTAGAAGAGAGATGGGACAGTACGGCGGAGTTGGGTTTCCTCGGCGTGAGGTTGACATAACATGAAGCTTCAATAATTGCAACGCGACCCACGATGTAGCAAGCCGTTCTGCCTATATGCAGGATGAGGTTGAGATTACACGAAGCTTTAATAATTCCCAAGTGACCGACCACGTCCGAAAGGCAACTTAACTCCATCCTAATTAACTTCGCACGGGTCCAGCATGAAAGGGTATTAGTTAGACGTGCTAGTTGTAAATACTGTAGGAAACACGTGTCTAACTAATAAGAAAATTTCCGATAGGGGCTTTTATGGTAGTTTGATAATTCAGCGCCAATTTGAATGCGTTTATTATTTTAATATGCTAATACTAACATGTCCTGTCCTCTTCTATTGGAATTTTTTTCCCTTCCCTCACCTTTGGAAATATTCCTGAATTTTACGTCTCAGAGTTCGGACAAAGTAGTTTTAAGATTTACTTAGGTCCAAGATGTTACTTTATTTATAGAATGTATTTTGTTGCTGTTACTTGTAAGACAATTTCTACATATTTGAGGCCATATATAATTATGTATGGTCGTGCACACATTAATGTGACGCTATCGGGCATTTTCAACAATTTCTTTTTAATTTCCACTTCACTAGGTATAGAGGGAAATACACAGACTTGAATAAAAGATTCATAACGAGGCGAAGCTGGAATTGGACAACGTGTAGAAGAGATAGGACGGTAAGGTGGAGTTGGGTTCCTTCGGCGTGAGGTCGACATAACATGAACTTTAATAATTGCAACGCGACCCACGATGTAGCAAGTCGTACAGGCTATGTGCAGGATGAGGTTGAGATTACACGAAAAGATTCACAACGAGGCGAGGTTGAGATTACACGAAGCTTTAATAATTCCCAAGTGACCGACCCTGTCCAAAAAGCAACTTAACTCCATCCTATTCTACTTGTAACCTCACTTTGTTCTGTCTTCTTCCTTCTCTCTTCTACGTTTTAGAGAGAAAGAGAGCAGCAGCAGCAACAGAGCAACGACGGTGGACGTGTGGTTGGTACTTGTTAAGGAAGGAGAGAGACACACACGGATTTGGAGTTTGCAGAGAATTCTGACAGTATTTTTGCGTAGAGAGATAGAGAGAGAGATAATTAGATACAAATACACTTAATGTTTACTGGATCCGTTAAGGAGTTGTAATCAATAAATGACGTTGGGTTTTGCTTTAGAGCTATTAAAGTAAGGTTCTGATAAATAAATTATGACTATAATTAGTAATTTCTATAATAAAAAAAAAATGAAAAGGCATCTTTCATGAATCTCCAATTTCTCTCAATAGAGTTATGTACCTAGCTCGAAATTTGTGCATATTCACGAAGGATTTTTGGTTGATGGCCACAGCATGATTAGCTTAAATAACAAAAGTGAAATTGAGCGCAAATCTCGTGAATCTTTATTACATTTTGTTGATCAAATCGGGCGTTATTAGAGACGCAATACTTGTCGACTCTCATTATTGATGAATCCTCGGCGGTACACTTTCCTGTCTCGGAAGGCTCGGCAAAGTTGAAGAAATTTTGAATTATTAGGTGCAAATGCCTCATAAGGACACCTAATCCTTGGAGCCGTCTCAATTAGAAATAGTTGTTGACCTTCAAGATTTGGGGGAATCAGAATCTATGTTGCGTGTGGTTCAATTGAAAAGGACAAAAAAACTAACCTATGCAAGTTGAAGAAGCTAAGGCAGGCTGAACTGAGAGGTTGTGCTAAGCTACGGCCCATGGAAGGCCACAATAGCTTAGGGCTTGTTTGGCAAGCTCGCTGGAACAACTATTTTTATTCTTTTGACTAGGAAAAAAAAAGAATAAACGTGTTTGATAAAATTTTTATTTTCGGGAACAAAAAATTTATTTTTTTCCCAAGAATAGATTTGGAATAGAAACAAGAATAGAAAAAAGTAACTTCTTATTCTCAGGAACAATTTTTTCTTTTCTCTTATTTTCTCTTCTCTTTTCTTCTCTTTTTTTCTTCTTCCCTTTCCTTTCCTTCTTCTTCCTTTTGGCTGGTCGCAGGCCTCGGCCATGGTCAGTGGCTAGTGATCGACTAACGAGGACCGGCGACGCTGAGCCATGGCGAGGCTCGGACTCGCTTGGTTGGGCGAGCTTGAGCTCTCCTAGATCTGGCTAGGCCGAGCTCGCCCAACCACTAGCAAGGCCAGGCCCAGCCACCGCTAGGTCAGCATTACCCAGCGGTGGCTAGGCGAGCTCGGCCTCGCTAGATTTGGGCAAGCTCGAGCTTGCCTAGCCAAGGCGAGGCCAAGCCTCGTCGGTGGGCACGAGGCTTGGCCTCACCGATTAGCGTGAGGCTTTGCCTCGCCAGGCCAAGGCAAGGCCAACCTCGCGTCGCTTGTGCGAGGCCGAGTCTAGCGATGGCCAGGCGAGCTCGCCAACCCTCGCCCTAGCCTGGCGAGGCTCCAGGGAGCTTGTCGGACCTCGCTTAGCAGGTCGTCGATAGCCGCCATGGCCGGCAACTGGCCACAAAGGAGGAAGAATGAGAGGAAAAAAAAAAGGAAAAATATAATAAAATATTAAAAATTTAAAAGAAACAACAAAATTATACAATTTCACCAAACGCATTTCAATCTCGGGAATAGAAGTTTTGTGCGATTACCAAGCGCATTATTTTACTTAAAAATTATTCCCGTGAATGAAAAACAACAAACCATTTCGATAAAAAAAAATTTCTAGGGAATAGAATCTTTACCAAATGCGCCTTAGTGTCTTTAAAGTACTTTGAGACCAAAGGCTACAGATCTCTCGAAATGTGTTGCCCAATGTGTCGAGATCGATCAAGATAAGGATGGAATTGTAATAATTGTAGTGGCTATGTAAGAAAACACCATGATATGTGTTGCCATCGTGGTAGACTTGCACTATTTTACCTAATCTTTAGGTGTCATGGACCCTACTCTTTCGTCCTATGTATCATCTTGCATAACAGATGTATGCATTAAAAATGCAGATGTATCATTTGAATTATTAGGTGGTGCAAATGCCTCACAAGGACACCTAATCCTTGGAGCTGTCTCAATTAGAAATAGTTTTTTTTTTGGTCGAAAGATAACATATATTAGATTAGAAAGTAATACAAGCAGATGCACCAGCGTCCGAAGAGAGAATAGCCTGGAAAATAGATTGAGGGAAGAGAAGCCAGTTTCTAGGTGGGCCTTGATCCTTGTGGGCTTTAGCAACCCAGTCGGCTGCTAGGTTTGTCTGACATCTAACATGTTGAAACGAGAGATTAGGGCATTGATGAAGAAGATCGCTGAGAATTGCGAAGAGATGGCGTTCCATCCATGGCGGCCGCTGTTTCCGTCGAACGATCTCCACCAACATTAAGCAATCAGATTCGATCACTAAGTGCTGAAGATGGAGTCCCTGCTGGATCAACCGTTGAAGAGCGGATATGAGGGCGTAGATCTCGGCTTGGAGAGCCGATTTGGCAGGCACAGATCTGGTAAGCACATCAGTAAGAATACCTTTACTATCTCTGTAAATACATGCGATTGATCCGTGCTCCGACCCCATGCGAAAAGCCCCATCAATATTACACTTTATACATCCTTCTGCAGGCGGTTTCCATCCCTGATCTAAACTGACGATTTCGTTGTTGATCTTCTGGACAGAGGGGTTTAAAACCTTGAAGATTCTGCTTTGGGTAAGGGCATCGTTGATGACTTGGAGTGGATCCAGCGGGTGATGACGAAAAACCGCATTATTTCTTTGACGCCAGATCTCCCACAGAACATTAGCGATCACTTCAAACTCTGGAGACGCTTGTGGGATAGAAGCTCTGGTGGCCACCCAGGCGTCAAAACGGCTAACTGAGGTAGATAAAATCTCGATCCTAATTTCTTCGTGACTCCAGATGGCTTTTGTCCAAGGGCAGAAGAAGAACAGATGCTCAATCATTTCTGGAATATTATTGTTGCATAGAGAACAGTAAGGATGTGGGGAGATATGGCGTTGATAGAGATTTTCTGTTGTAGCAATGGCATTTTTGCAAGCTAACCAAAGAAATACCCGAAGCTTTGGAGCAGTATGCATATGCCAGATTTTCCTCCATAACTGGGTAGGGTTGGTATAAGATGATGATGCTTGATTCATTGGGGTTTGATTTGCCAAAGAGAGATAATGATAACAACTTTTCACTGTGTAGGTACCAGAAGACGTAGCTGTCCAAACCAGTTGATCATGCAGGAGTGAAGGATTAAGAGGAGTAGTTAGAATTGCTGCACTGACCTAGGCATCAAAGAAGGCAATAACAAGAGACGGCTTCCATGCGGAGTTCGGTAAGTCAATTAGATCAGCAACTAGTTCAGGTTCTCCCTCCTCTGTTAAGCCTCCTGACCTATCGGTAACCAGTTATCTTCTCTGATGCGAATCTGTGATCCATCCCCAACTAACCAACGTAGTTTAGGAGTAATAGCTTCGTGTCCTTTCAATAAACTCTGCCACCCCCAAGAAGGACGATATCCGGAGGGAGCAGTTTGAAAGGATGAAAACCGAAAATATAATCCCTTAAAGAGCTGACTCCAGATAGCATTAGGTTGCTGAAAAAGACGCCAAGCTTGCTTGCCAAGCATAGCTTTGTTGAAGTTAATTAAATCTCTGAATCCCATCCCCCCTGATGCTTTTGAGTGCTTTAATTCTGTCCAATTTTTCCAATGTATTCCGATTGACTATTATGTTTACTCCACCGAATGCGATATCTTTCTTTCTATCAATCCGCGAGAGACAAGTGGAAGCTTGAAAATAGACATGGCATACCGAGGTAAGGCCCGAATTACGATTTCGCAAGATTTCCTTGCCACTTTTCGATAAAAATTTTCCCCAACCCGCTAATTTAGCATTGACTCTTGCCGGATCCGGGAGAACATCTCCCTTTTGGAACGGCCCCAATCCGAGGGAATGCCTAGGTACTTACCATATTTACTAATAATAGGAATTCTGAGTTCTTGTGCTAGATTGTGTTGTAAAGTAAGAGGGCAATGTTTGCTAAAGAAAACACCGGATTTGTTTCGATTAATGAGCTAGCCTGTAGCGAAACAGTATTGGTTTAGGAGATTGGCAAGGTTGTGGCATTCAGTAAGTGTGGCTTTGAGGAAAAATACCGAATCATCAGCAAAAAACAAGTGAGATAACTTAGGACAGTCTCTATTAAATTGAATCCCCTGAATATGTCCCATAGCCACAGCTTGAGTAAGAGTAGTGGACAGAGCATTGGCAAGTAAAATAAAGAGATATGGAGATAAGGGGTCACCTTGGCGCAGCCCTCTAGTAGGCTTAAAGTAGGGAAGTTGTTCACCATTAAAATGAATACTGAAAGAGACTGTATTAACGCAAGCCATTACCAGAGATACCCAACTGTCAGTAAAGCCCAAATGCTTCAAATAGGCTTCCAAGAAATCCCATTCAACCCTATCGTAGGCCTTCTGCATGTCTGTTTTGAGAATAAGGTTGAATCTTTTCTTGCATGCTCGCACTTTAAATTGATGCAACACTTCTTGCACTACCATTGTATTGTCCTATATCTGTATATCACTAATAAAAGCTGCTTGTTCTTTTGAAATCAAACTAGATAGCCAAGGCTTAAGTCTCATGGCCGAGTTTTTGAAATAATCTTATAAGCGAAGTTGCAAAGACTTATGGGTCGATCTTGTTCAATGCTTTCTCGGATGCTTGAACTTTAGGAACTAGGGCAATGATTGTTCTGTTTAGTCTAGGAGGCATACAACCTGTTGTGAAGAAATCTTGAATTGTTTGAATAATGGTTGTTTTGATGACATTCCAGTGTTGCTGATAGAAGAGGCCATTTAGACCGTCAGGTCCAGGAGCCTTCGAAGCCCCCAATTGGAAGGTAGCCTGGTAAATCTCCTCCTCTGTTACCCTACTCATCAAGTGTTTATTCATTTTAGGTGTTACTACTACTGGACATTGCTCTAAGAACGAACGAAAATCCCGGTAACCCACTGATTGGTATAGCTGAGAGAAGAATCCCATTGTTAGAGCTTTGAGTTGTTCTGGTTCTCTGGTCCATTGCTGGTTATTATTCTTGAGCATAATAATTCTATTGCATTGTCTTCTTTGCATAGTGTAGGCATGAAAAAATTTTGAATTATGATCTCCCCATTTCAACCATTGAATGCGAGAACGCATAGCCCAGAATTGTTCGTCTTGAGTCCAGAGTTTTTGAATTTCACTTCTAATAGCAGTGGCTTGCTCCTTATCCCCACTCGATAATATGTTCTATTAATAATTGTCTCAGCTGAGATTGCAATTGAGAGATTCGATGGCAATTGCTAAAACGTGCCCTGCTCCAGCTCGTTAATCGAGTAGCAACTGCCTGTAATTTTGATATCAATGAGGTATTACTTCTCTCCCATGCTTGTTTGACCACTTCTTGACACTCCTTATCTTGATTCCAGAAAGCTTCATATTGAAAAGTCTTTGCTCGCTTGACAGATGGTGGACTAGCGTGCAGCATTATTGGACAATGATCCGATCCGATAGGTGGTAGGGCAAATACTTCTACAGAAGGGTAAGATATCAGCCATTCCGTTGAACAAAAGACACGATCGAGCTTCTCCTTTACCAGAGCATCCCCTACTCGATTATTGGACCAGGTAAATTCGCATCCTTTACTTTGTAGTTCTAGTAAGGCACAGTCATTAATGACACTCCGAAACGATGTCATGCGCGAAGTGATTGCTAGCCTCTTGCCCATTTTCTCCCAGGGGGAAAGGAAGTCATTGAAATCACCTACACACAGCTAAGGTAAATGATTTGCAACATGGATGACTCTAATTGTATCCCAAAATTCCTGGCGAAGCTGATATATTGAAGGTGCGTGCAGGCACGTGATATGCATCGAGGCTGTTGTCCTAGGCTCAAGGGCTATGAAATCAACAAACTGAGCATTCAAATGTACAATAGTAATTTCAAAGGTATCATTCCAAAACAGAGCAAGACCACCCGTTAAGCCAAGTGGGTCCTTCAAAAAAGAGTGAGGAAATTTAAATTTACGCTGTAACCTATTCACAAGAGGTTGAGCATTCTTTGTTTCCATTAAAAACACAATATCGGGCTTGTCAAAGGCTAACATCACCTTTAATGCTTGAATTATCAGGGGATTGCCGAACCCCTGACAATTCCAACTTAGGAGTTTCATTGGGAACACGGTGGCTGTTGAGGGCCAGCCGCCAAAGCCCAAGGAGCAGGATTATCTGCCTCCAACACCGGTGTGTCCAGAAGGAGAGACTCATCAAAAGCTGTTGAGGAAGGAAGCTTAATGTCATAGGGTGAGTATCGTTTCGGTTTCTTACTTGATCCCTTAAGTGGCATTGGGCCAGGAATTTTAGGTTTCTTCTGTTGATGTATGTCCACTGGAGGGGGCTGAGTGCTTTTCATCTTTGCTGTTGCAGGTACTAAATCGGTGGTAATAGCAGTTGGAGTGACAAGATTCAGATGCTTGGAAGTCCCTTTTGGTAGAACAGGGGTCGAAGTAGCATCCTCTGAAGCTGGAATAGGAGGGAGAGCTGGGATAGCAGGTTGCATTGGAGGTGGAGTTTCAGGTACTGTCTCTTCCATTTGCTCGATAGGTACAGTAGGGTGATAAAAAGCATCCCAATAAGGGCTAAATTGTTTAACCTCTGCTCTGAGCCAGGGTCCATAGACCATCGTAGCACGGCCTTCAAATTGGGCTTCCTCATAAGGGTACTCTGGACATGAAGCTGCATAATGACCAAGCCTTCCACAGGAATAACAGTAATGGGATAGTCTCTCATACCTAAAGTCGAGCCAGAGAGTTTTTCCTTCAATACTGATGAGTTTTCCTGACTTTAAAGGATTTTTGAGATCTAATTCTATCCGAATTCTTGCAGATGTGTCATTTTTCACTTCCAGAACTCTTCGTATCTAGTGCACAACTCTGCGGAGAATGGGAGGAGTAGTCCACTCCAAAGGTAAGCCTATCACATGCACCCAAAACAGACATTTGCCAAAATCATAGCATTGCAAGGGAGTATTAGGTTGCCATGGACGTAGGTTAACCAATTGACCTGAAAATAACCAAGGGCTACCGTCCAAAATGCGTCGTTTTTCCACTTCAGATCTGAATTTAATTTGATACAACCATGTATCAGCTGGAGAAATCTCTACATGATCAAATCTCCAAGCTTTCTTCATCGCAACGTGAAAGGCAGGTAAATTGACCGTAGGATTTGTAAAGATATTACCCACCAGTATAAGGCGACAATCCTTCAGTTTGTCCAAACAGCAGGGATGTCATCCCAAACCTCCAACTCCTATTCCGAGCATAGACGGCCCAAGCGATGGCATAGTGAAGCAATTCTCGAGGTATTGTCACTTTCCTCCATTGCCCAAGTTACAGTAATTCACTAGTATGGATAATTAGAAAGAACAGATGACTGAAAATGGATTCTCTGGGGTTGCATGTTCCAGATTGCCAACATGCAGACCAGAAATTGCAGAAATTTGTGGAAAACAGAAGACCAGCACTATCAGCAAAAGGGTTAGGAAGAGAAAGAAGAAGGCGATGTGTGAGAGAAACTGCACTTGCAAAGAATCGACAAGGGGGAGGAGCAGTTATGGTGGAATGAGCAGGAAGCAACGGTGGTTCAAATGAAACACGAAGTTCAGGAGAACAGCTGGGTAGAACAAAGACATTGCGAAAGACTCGAGCAACACGCGAGAAGAAGCTCTAACATAAACGAGAGGTTTAATTAGAAATAGTTGTTGAATTTCAAGGTTTGGGGGAATTAGAATCTTTGTTGCGTGTGGTTCAATTGAAAAAAAAAAGAAAAAAAAGAAAAGTTAACCTACGCAAGTTGAAGAAGCTAGGGCGGGTTGGACTGAGAGCCTGTACTAAGCTACGACCCATGGAAGGCCGCAATACCTTAGTGTCTTTAAAGTACTTTGAGACCAAAGGCTCCAAATGTGTTGTCCAATGTGTCGAGATTAACCAAGATAAAGATGGAATCGTTACAATTGTAGTGGCTATTGTGGTAAGAAAACACCTTGATATGTGTTGCGATCGTGGTAGACTTGCAGTATTTTACCTAATCTTCAGGTGTCATGGACTCTACTCTTTCATCTTAGGTATCCATCTTGTACAACAGATGTATGCATTAAAAACTCAGTTGGGTTATCAATAACTCAATCTATTCAGATTTGTGAGTAATAGTACTTAGGTATTGAATGATGAATCGGGATTTTAATCTTGTTTCATCCAAGTTCAAACATTTAAAATTGAATTAAATCATGAACTGCTGACATTAAAGCAGATACATATTAATAAAAGGTCTCAACTATTAGAAGTCAATTGTATGAACTCACTCTCCTCGAGAGTACCGTGAGTAATATCAATTAAGTTTCTCAATTCAAATTATGTTTTTCACTGACATTATAGCTTGACATTCGCCCAGGCCCATCAATCTATAATGAGAAAGAAGTAGAGATGAGCTGTAGAGGGTTTGCATAGAGAAACAAAGTGGACGAATAACACAACGTATTCATTCTCTGCAAGCATGCATGGTGTCGTAGATATGAAGAAGTAGAGATGTGAAGAAATTCACTATTATGCGAAAGTCTATCAAAAATAATTAACAAGAGTTTAGAGATAGAAAAAATTATACACATAATTCATAGTGGTTCGGCTTAAAGTAAGCTCACGTCCACTTTCTTACACTAATAGCCTATTGGCTATATTTTACTAGTCAATTAATAAAAGGTTACAGAAGTGAGTGACTAGTCTCATAATAACACAGTCACTTTATCAATGCCTCTCAGGGATTTACACTTTATAGTTCACGAAAAACAAATAAGTCTGAAGCTCCCTTGAACTTTGAAATTTTTTATTCTGATCTCTCTCATATTCTTCAGCACCTTAGTTAGCAGTTGGACGGTCTTCATAGAATCATTCTCCAATCAACCTATTAAATAAAAATATGGAAAGAAGATTGAGTAGCCATTGAGAGATAAGATTTGAATCCCCCTTGAATTGGTGGCCCATACAAGCAAATCTTCAGTTTTCATGAGTTTTTTTCGATTAAGGAGAGTAATTTGTTTTTGTAAAGATTGCTAATCAATCAAGATATCTTACATGAATAATTTTGTTGCAGAACTATCTTTAAGGTTGAAGATTAATCAATACTTTATATATTTGAAATTCGAGTTAGATTACTAGCTGTGAAGATGTAGTTTGCATCTGAATGTGTATTCATGTAGATTTCTTATGATGTTCAGCTCAGTAAAGAGTCTGACACGTCAAATGTTTTGACGATATCCACGTATAAGTTTTGCCAAAATCCATTTTGTTCTGATGATATCCATGTAATAATATTGACGATATCCAATAAGTAACTATCTTCAGCCACAACAGTAGATAGAGTCTGAATAACAACAAGATATAAACTTTTCTTCGTTGCTGCGATATTTAAACAGCAATAGATTGAATCTAAATAAACTTCTCTGCATGAATAGTTCATGTAATAAGGCACTTCTATGCAATTATCAAATTCAAGACAGCACATTGATGGTTTTATCAATTTTAAAATATATTATGAGGTCTTTTCAACACATGAAGATGTATTAAATTGGCTTGAGAGGTTTTTTTTTTTTTTTTAAATTCGCAAATTAATATCTTCTGACTTAATCTTATGCTACCTGTTTTTGGTAAAGCAATTCAATATGACAGCTACATATCGAATGCATGCCTTTTTCAACCAGAATTTTAATTATGTAGGCGGTCAATAGAAGAACAACTTCCATTGCGGCACTACGCTATTTATACGTGCACATTAACTATTTGATTATATCAGCTATTTAAATTTTGGATCGTATAAATAATGTACATTTTTTTTTTTTTGATCGAGGAACCGACGGAGATCACCCTTCAGGGATCACAACCTTTCAGTGCCCAATGACACCATTAAATAATGTACATTTTACCACCGATTAAAACCATTTTTTGTTTTGGATGATCAACCCAATTAAGAGGTTGCTTTTTTTTATTAGAATATTTGTTGCTGGTGTTCGTGAAATCATTGGTACGAATTTGGGACTTGGAATATAATCATTATATGATTATGCCCACATTGACGTAATGAAGTTAATATTAGTGTTCGTGTGTATGAAAGTCTCGATGACAGATAGTATAGTACGTTGGCCCCCCGACGATTCACGGAGGCCTCATATTAGCATTGATATTTATGAAGTCGTACTGCCATCTGGAGCGTGAGGTTGACATGACACGGATTTTAATAATTGCTGCGTGACTGGCGAAGGCCAAAATTCAACTCTAACTTCACCATGGTTAGCGATTCACTTTCTTCCTTTCTTCCTTAGGTTCAGCACCATGTCAATCTTCCTCCTCCTCTGCATTTTAGAGAGAGAGAGAGAGAGAGAGAGAGAGACTCCAGGCGCTTTTGGAGCTGTGATGGAACTTCTTTTGAGCATCTCATTAATCTTCACTAGGCGCGGTCTTACCTCCATCCCAAACATTCCGAGTAATTATAAAAAACACGCCAGTCTATGATCCCAGGGTGATCCCAGAAATGCACAAATATGACGATTCAGGCGCAAGCTTTGAATGAGAAAGACGTACACACTTACCCTTGAATAGTCTTTTGAAATTAAAAGATAGGTGCCACTTAGCTTTCTTGCAAGAAAACTGACCTTGTTTATAACGTAAGCTCTTAATCAATTTTCCTTATAAAACAATTCTTAATTTCCTAAATGATAACCTGTCATCGTGATCATCATGATTTACAGTACATTCTTTTGAAAACCTTTTAGTTGCCGCACTTGATATTTTTTCATCTCAATTTCTATTCGAAGTTCATTTTGCAGCTTAATGTTTAAAACTTTGGAGCTGAGGCCCCCTTCTATTTTATTTTTTAGCCCCTGGAAAGGGCTGGAGAATATTCTTCTGCACCAGAAATCATCACTTATTTAAATTCTAACCTTAATTTGTTGGTGACAGCTTCAACGAAACTTATATAGAGATCTGTCACATTTCTCATTTCGCATTCACCGTGTTTTTCAACCGTCTTCTATCTTTTATTGAAATTATTGCCGGCAGCTCCGTAGATATTTTCCGACCTTCAACCAATTTCATTACAGCATCTGTCGCATGTCCCATCTCGAAATCACGAAGAGTCCAGAAAATGCAAAATGATATATTATGGGCCCATTGAACTCATCATTTAAGGGAAGAAGGAACTTATTGTGCATTTCCCTCTATTTCCTCCCTCTTTCCGAAGGAAAATATCTTAGTGAGCTTACACATGAAAATCTTGCTCTACCATTGTATTCCTTGGATCTTAATTTCCTCACTTCTTTTCAACCAATGGTCCGATTCGGTTTTATATGTCTTGCTCTCAATAGAAAAATCAAGGTGGCGACCATTTGGAGCAGCTCTTTGTCTGTAAATAACATCTTCCATTTAATGGGAAACTTGAAATATACAAATTCCCTCCTTATCAATAATAATGCATATTGACTTGACTGTAGATGCATTAGTAGATGTTTTTCAAAGAAATGTCGATTGTGTTTCTCAGCTTAAATTATGTTTTGCACTAACATTATAGCGCGTCATTCGATCAGATCCATTGATCTATTATAAGAAAGAAGTAAGGATGAGCTATAAATGGTTTACATAGAGATACAAAATTCACGAACAGGACGACATCTTCATCCCCTACAATGGTGCATGGAGATGTTTTTATATAGGGTGAGATTTTTTTTATTTAATTTTGCTAATTATTATCTGCTAATTTAATTCTATATTGCCTGCTTTTGGTTTAGCAATTGGATATTACAGCCACATATGGAACACATGCCTTTTTTACAAGAACTTTTATTATGTCCATGGTCAATATAAGAACAGCCTCCATTTCGGCTCTACACTATTTATACATGCTGATGACCATCTGATCATATCAGGTAATTTAAGTTTTGGATTATATGGGTAAGTATATTTTAACATCGACCAAATTAAGAGGGTTGCTTTTTAAAAAAATTTATTGCTACCATACGTAAAACAATTTATATAAGTTTGGGGCTAAACGCATAACTATATGAGTTGTGCACATATTTACGTGATGTTTTCAGCGAGTCTATTGCATAAAAAACGCCAATGATGCAGCAATATAAAAACAAGTAGCAAATGATGAAAGAAAATCAAAATCAAACGAGACGCAAGATTTACATGAAAAACCCAAAATGGGAAAAACCACAAGGAGAGAGAAAGAGAGATTTTACTATCTTCAACAAAAAGCACCAAAGTACAATCCAAAAAGCTTTAAAACTACTTGGCGAGCCACAATATCTAAATATCCAACAAAAAGATAAGAAATAACAAAACATAAAATAGTTTAGAGGCTATGGTTGAAGATGTGTTATTAAACGCATTCCTTTTACAGTCTCCTTTCAAAAATTCCTAAAATAAAAGGTGTATGGTATAAAATACTCTTATTGTTTAATTTGAAAGTCAAAACTCAACAAATCACCACTTTAACTTCAAATCTCCAAAAGAGTATTATGCCAAATACCACAACACCTCTCTCTCTCTCTCACCACCAAAAAGTGACCCCCAAAACGGCGGAATTGATTATGCACACCCCTAAGCCTATGTTGTGTACACAATGTAAGAAACAAGAGATGAAACGCCACCAACTCCACATATGCAACTCAAATGGCGAAAATGCCAATCAAGTCCAAGCAATGCTTATGATCGGACTATATAGATAGTATTGAATGGAATGACCGGGGAATGGTCTTGATGACATAGAATCGACTAAGTTGATTGATCAATGATTCGATCCGATGTGATGATTTGACTGATTGATGTGATTCGATGAATTACAAATTGTATTGACTTGCAGGAAGAGACTGAGGTCAAGATAAGTCATCTAACTTGTTTTTGTGCTTAGGCAGCCATTGGGACGTATTTTCTTTCTAGTCGGGTCTTAGGGGGTGAACTTGTTAAGACGTCGTCTCACCCCGTTGTAAAATAACATTTTCAGGTCCTTAGATGGCAGCCCCTCCTAAACGTTTTGGTCGACCTAAGAAGGTCACGGAGCAGAAGTCTTTTATCCCGCTGCATGGGGACCCAAGGGGATGGGTGTATGAGTTGGTGAAGACCGTGGTCTAGGTTGATGAGGCCTTACCCCATAAGATACCTCATCAATATAGATCATGGTATCGTCAGGAGCAGAATGGACAGAAAGAAGGTCCCATACCTAAATCGGAGGTCCTTAGGTATGTGCTGGAGGTTGCTCTTGGGAAGGGCATAGCAAATCCTCTGGAGGGTTCGGTGGTAGACTCGAATCTTTCAGATCTAGGGATCCCGGTATATTCAGCTGAAGGCTCCATTGAGGATGAGAGCGAGGATGAGGATCCGTAGTTTTTGAACCCCCTTATTTTGTAGACCCTGGTTTTTATCAGACTGGTATTGTATGTTACATGGCTTGGTATGTATATATATAAGTGTGTTGTGGTTTCAAAAAAAAAAATTTGTGACCTTACTTTTCTATCCCATCTTGTTGTTGTTTGGGTATTTATTTATTTGCTTTCGCATGTGTATTAAAATGAATAGGTTGGCGATGCATCCTAAGACGTCGCTATTATATCGACCAAGTAGGGATGGGCACGCGCTTGGAGGATCGGGACGTGATAACTAAGCCCGAATGAGAACACAACTAATGAACTCATGGCTTGAACCAACATGCCTCAATGCCAATCCAAGGCCACGTGAGACCAGTGTATGACTTAGGATGTGATTGTGACTTATGCATCCATAAATATGAGAAAACCATATAAAAGCATTCATTATCATACACATGATGAAGCACGGGTGAGCACACATCCTAATTCAACCACGTAGTATATCGCCCTAGTTAAGGGTTAGTAATTTCACTTACTACTTGATTAAACGGTGGCCATGGCTGAGCGATGGCTAAATGGCACGGGCGAGGGATGAGGATAGAAGTGGCCGAGAGAGAGGAAGAGTAATCAAGAGAGTGAGGGCGTGCAAAAGAGGGGAAGAATGGGAGAAATAAGCCAAGGGCCTAGGAAATGAAGGGGTCGTGCTTCTATTTATAAGCCAAACCTCATTAATGGCCTTTCCAAATGGTCCAATAACTTGTTCTTAGGTGGCAATGCTATTTGAGGAGAGGTGGTGCCCTATCTTGACTAAGTGGTGCCTAGAATTCTAAAGAAATGATTGGAGTCTTATTTGTGTCTTTCTTATTTGTCCACCTAGTCATGAGTCATTACCTTAATGAAGAACTTATCTTGAAGAGGTGGCATACCTACTTTGATGAATTGGTGCCTTAAGGCCTTAGAAAAAATACTTGCCATTCTTTTTATTGGGCCACTTGTATAATGAGTCATCTTGCAATTAATAGTTTGGCTAAACTTGCTCTCCAAGACTAACTTAGGGTAATGATGATCACAATTCTATAAGGACACCTAAGTTTATGAGTCATCTCATTCATTAATTGCTTAGATTTGATGCCATCATGAAGCTTGGATGCTAGACTACTTATTCTTCAAGGCTAATTTTAGTGTAATGATGACCATACTTCTAATGGGACACCTAAGCTCATGAGTCACCCATTTCATTAATTGTTTTGATCTTGGTCATTGAGAAGCTTGGACTTTCATTACATGATGGACTACTTCTTCTCCAAGTTAGGCCCCTAGCTAGCCATTTGGGTGTGTGACTCATTCCCCTTTCTTAAATTACTAATTTCCAAAGAGCATCAATGCAATCATGAGAAGGAAGCCGATTTAAGTGCTAACATTATTAGGTGAGAGTTTTTCATGTTCATCCATGGTTGGCTACCTTATTCAGGTCGAGGTTTGTGGTTAATTCACGATTGGGCGAGACTAGATGTAGCCAAGCCTGATCGATGTGGCCAGGTTGGTGCCCTATCTTGGTTGGGCAGGGCCGGCTCACAGCTTGGCACATGGCTAAGGCTAATCGGGTACAGAGTCGGCTCATAGCTTGGTATAGGGCCGAGCTCATGGCCTAGCACTTGACTAGAACTGACTGGCACATGGCTGGGCTTAAGGCCTGGCACAAGGCTAGATAGTAGGGTTGCTGAATCGATCCACGATCGATACGTCACCAGTTTGTGATTAATCCTAAATGATCCATGGTCGATTCATGACAGAGCCATGGTCGATTATCATCGATCCTTGATCGATTCTCGATTGTCATGTGGTTATATGGAATCGATCGATCCACAACTGACACACGATTGCACAAGATCGATTCATGGTTGCTCGCAGCCAGTACATGACCGAGCAGAATCACCTGCGACTGGTGCACGACCACGCAAGATCGATCCATGATCATCCTTTGGTCCATGGTGGAGCATGACCATCCCACGACCAACCCTTATGGTCGAAAGGTTGATCCATGGTCGAATAGCTCGGGTCAACTTGAGTGATTGGTGAATCGATTCATTACTGATCCCTTGATTGATCCATGGCCAATCCTTCGATTGGACCATGATTGGTCCCTCAATCATCCTTCCGATTAGGCCAATCGGTCCATGACCAGTCTTTGGATGAGTCCATGGTTAATCCCCATCATTGGCTTATCGTTCCTAGGGTCATTTCCCATGATTAGTACATGGGCCAAAATCGTGGATGTCATAAATGCTAAAGAATATATCGTGCTGGCATGTAAGACGAATGACTTGAGCACTGCAGATGCCAAATATGGTACTTGGATATCGACTGTAGCAATTATATGTCTGACCAAAAGGAGTCATTCTCGCAATTGAATGAGACAAGTCATGGTGAAGTCAACTTTGAGAATAAATAAAAAAATTCCCTTAATGGGCAAAGGTAACATTAATATCAAATTGTAACATTAATATCAAGTCAAAAGATGTTATTAATGTTACTATTGCAGATGTTTATTTTGTTGCAGGATTTTTATGAAATTTGCTTAAGTGTTGGGCAACTTTCCGAAAAATGCCGCAAAGTTCATCTTGAAAATGGAGTTTGTACTATCAGAGGTGTCGACAACAAGTTGATTATGACGGTGCAAATGACGAAGAATCGAATGTTTCCCCGGACTCTTCAAATGAAGAATCTCTTGAGCTTTCAAGCAATGATGAAAGACTGTAACTGGTTGTGGCATCTATGGTTCGGGCATTTAAATTTTTGTGGACTAAAATTACTATTCTAGAAAAAGATGGTGACTAGCATGCCATTGGTTGACTATCTAGATCGTCCATGTGAAGGATGTCTCGTTGGGAAACAATATTGAGACTCTTTTCTAGCTGCAAAAGCCAAAAGACCAAAACAACCATTGGAGTTGGTACATACAGACATTTGTGACCCTATTGAGGTGGAATCATTTGGATAAAAAAGGTACGGCTAATTTTTGTGGATGATGTCACTGGAAAAACTTGGGTATATTTCTCGAGAGGAAAATCTGAATCTCTTGGCAAGTTTAATGAATTTAAAGTCTATGTTGAAAAACATAATGGCCTTAATTTGAAGACGTTGAGATCAGATAGAGGAGGAGAATTTACCTCAAATGAATTTGACGAATAATGTAAAATTCATGGAGTGAAATGTCTATTGACTACCAGCGATACTCCTCAGCAAAATGGTATAGTAGAAAGAAAGAATAGGACAATTCTTGAAATGGCAAGAAGTATGCTAAAAGCTAAAAGATTACCCAAGAAATTTTGGGCAGAAGCTGTTGTGTGCGTTGTGTTTGTGTTGAATAGGTATCCAACAAGGAGTGTTCTTGAAAGAACCCTTGAAGAGGCTTGGAGTGGAAACAAGCCGGATGCTTCATTCTTACGAGTATTTAGATGCATGACATATCCCTATATACCATATGAACGAAGAAAGAAGGTGGATGACAAAAGCAAGAAATGCATCTTCTTTGGCTATAGTGACACAACTAAAGGTTATAAGTTGTATAACCCAATTACCGAAAAGGTAATCATTAGTAGGGATGTCCAATTTTTAGAAGATGAAGTCTAGACTCGAACCAAAAGGGTGAATAGAAAAGCATTACCATCGAAGATGAATCATTGGAGGGAGATACAGAAAAAACTCCATTATCTTCGATTGGCGGTGCATCTTCCTCACCAACAACATCTTCAAAACCAACATTATGTCTTTCGTAACGATTACAAGAGACTCTGGCAAAATTCATTGATTGTGTGGTCACAAGAGACAATGACAATGATAGTATCAGAGTCATTGATGAAACTATGGTAAATTTTTGTCTATTTGTTGAATGTGACCATACATTCTATGATGAAGTAGCTATCGACGATAAGTAGATCCAAGCTATGGATGAAGAAATCTACTCCATTGAGAAAAATGTCACATGGGTGCTAACTTCTTCACCTCCTAGTAAGAAGCCCATTGGTGTCTAGTGAGTGTATAAGGTGAAGTACAAACTTGACCGTTAAGTGGATCGTTACAAAACCAAACTAGTTATAAGTATTTGCACTAGTGGCTCGAATGAATACCATTTGGATGATCTTAGCACTTGCAGCTCGAAATTGTTGGAGGATCCATCAAATGGATGTGAAATCAGCATTTCTCAATGATGTCCTTTAAGAGAAAGTCTATGTGGAGCAACTACAAGGTTACGAGAAGCAAGGGCATGAAAATCAAGTTTACAAGCTGAAGAAGGCATTGTGTGGGCTAAACAAGCACCTCGTGCTTGGTACACGTGGATCAACATGTTCTTGTTAGAGCATGGTTTACAAAAGTGTTCTTATGAGCATACACTGTATAACAAGTCAAATGCTAACGGTGATATAATAATTGTGTGACTTTATGTTGATGACTTGATATTTACAGGGAGTAGTAAAAAGATGTTTGCTGAATTCAAGGAGGTTATGACTAGCCAGATCGAGATGACAGATTTGGGATTGAAGTCCTATTTTCTTGGCCTTGAAGTGAAGCAAACAAATGATGGCATATTTATTTCACAGCAAAAATATGCTAATGATATTTTGAAGTGATTGAAAATGGAATTGCTCAAATCAATTGGGACTCCTATGGTGGAACGATTGGAGCTGAAGAAAGAAAGAATCGGTGAATTGGTAAATCCAACTTATTTTAAAAGTGTTGTTGGGACTTTGAGATATTTAGTTTCTACTAGGCCAAATATTACCTATAGAGTGGGAATTATTAGTAGGTTCATGGAAAAGTTGTACCAATCACATTTGCAAGCAGCAAAAAGGATTTTGCAATATGTCAGTGGAACTCATGACCATAGAATTTTATATTCTTATACCGACAATTTCAATCTAGTGGAGTACACAAACAGTGATTGGGCAGGCAATATTGAGACTCGAAAGAGTACATCTAAATATTTTTACTTTCTTGGATCATAAGTAATTTTTTTAGTCCTAAAAGAAACAAACAACAAGTTGTTACACTCTTGATAGGTGAATCATAATACATGGCGTTAGTTTTGGTGGCATGTCAAGTGATATGGTATTATAGGATGATATGTCAATTGAAACATGAACAAATAGGTCCTACCAAAGAATCTAGTTTTTCATGGCAGGAGCAAACACATTGGCACTAAGTGTCACAATATTCATGAGCGAGTCAAAATGGTGAGATTGAACTTAATTTTTGCAGATCAGAAAATCAAATTGCAAATATTTTGATGAAACCATTGAAGGTGGATTTGTTAGAAATATTTAAAGACGATGCTTGGTGTTATTAAATACAAAAAACAATTTTAAGGGAGGCTCTTTGAATAATATAAAATCATTTGTTGAAGCTTTGAACACGTTGGTTTATGAGCTCTAGATTTGGTCATTAGTATTCTTCAAAATGCCTTGATCTATTGGGGGTGTTGAAAGAAAATTGAAGGCAAAAGGAAATCAACTCGATTTATGGTGGGCTACGTTTGGGTACCCCCTCCACCATTCAACAAGAAGTAAATGCTTTCATATGGAAAATGGGAGATCTTGTTTTTTTTTATATATATATATATCAAAGAGCGTGAGGTTGTAGACTTTACCATTAAAGGTAGCCAAGTCGCAACAGGCCTTGCACCTGCCTTCACTCACCAAGCCTTGCATTTGCCTTCACTTACCTAAGGGGCGGGTGGCTATAGACCAGTCTACCCGACGGTAGCCAAGCTTGAAAACTTGACGTGGTGTCTACCTTCACCATCGTGAGGCCTCCAAATCCCTCCTCAAATTTTTTCTTCCCAATGAGGAGAGAATAGAGGGTGACATTGTGGGGTCTCTCACCCCTGGGCAGATCTCTCACCTGTTTCTTCCCCATGAGCCTTTTAAGGACTTGCTTAGGCCCGCAATGCTTCCATATGGAAAAAGTGTGAGATGTTTTCATAGGTGTTTTACTATTATATAGAGATGGAGGGTTAGTGTTACTTTTGATCAAAGCCACTGAAAAAGCATTCTAAGAATAATTTCTCCCTCCCATTTGTGTACTTGTTCCAAATTTCCAAAGTTGCAATTATTTTTTGGTTCCAACAGTTTCAAAGTTAGCCTTATATAACAAGGGGCATTATAGACTTTTACATGCTATGAAAATGCAATCACGCAAGCACTGCAAAACGCGTTTGCATGAAAATGATACAAATTTTTTCGGAAGAAGAGGGGACGAAGAGCATTTTCGTCAAAATTGGTATTCTCCACACAGTACAGCAGTAGAAAGCATTATTGCACATAGCGGACTCTATTCTTATGCAACTTTATTACAGTTAATACTTGAAAGAGCTCGTGAGTGGACTGAGATTGGAGTGCATTTATCTGAATTGGATTCTGGAATTATAGAGATTGGGGTATCGCTGCTTATTGCGAGAGCTGAGCACTTATGAAATGATTGATGGACGATGATAGTGGTAGACAGTTGAATAGTTCTCGCATTCCGCAAGCAGTGAGGCTCGAAGGCAATTTTAGTCCAAAAAGAAATGATGAGTGGGGCTCACCTATTTTTAATCAGCACCTTTGAGGTCTAGTATAATCAAATGAAGATATGGTTAGATGACACCCCTTTATAGTGGGTGCACATCAGAGGACGTGAGGGGCATCTCTAGGAGCATCGACATAGTAAGTAATGTCACACACACATACATACATATGTATGTATATAACGCTTCGCCTTATCTTTGGCCAGCATTGTAACGTCTGCGTTTGGTAACGGAAATATTTGTTTTTATTTTTTTGTTTCTGAAAGCAGAAATGGAATAGAAATGTATTTTGTAAGTTTTTTTTTTTTTCGGGAATACATTCTTATTTTTTTTAGGAATAGATATGGAACAGAAATAAAAAAAAAAAGAAAAAGAAAAAAAGTTACTTTTAAACTTCTTTGCGGACGTCTTTTTGTCTCTCTCTTTTCTCTCGCGTGAAGTTTGTTTCTCCTCCTCCTCTTCGCATCGTTCGCCGGAGAAGACAGAGTCGCGACACCTTTCCTCCTCCTTTGTTGCCGCAACTAGTCTTGAGAAACGGTAGGCGTCTCTCTCCTTGGCAATTCTTGCTCTCTCTCTTTGGCGATTCTTGCTTTGTTTTTCATTGCTCCCCTTTGCCTTTTTTATTAGGGTTTGATTTATCGCTCGATTGAGCGAGAGGGTTAGTCGTAGATCGTTTGCGTTTTGCTGTTCGTTCGATTTCTTCCTGTTGTAGCTCGTCTCGTGTCGTTTTTGGAGGTGCTCTCACTTTCGCCATCGACGTACGGACCGCTCGTGCTCTCGCTTCCCGTTCTTCTTAACAACAAATCTGCAATTTGGGGTTCCCTGCAATTCTTCTTTCCTCGTGGGTTTCTCCCCCTTTGCGGAATCGAAGTAGTGGGTAAAAGGAAAAATGAGATTTTGGGGTCGATGGTTCGTGTGTTTCACAAGTGTGGTAGAAGCGGTTGCTTGAGAAGATTACCAGTGTCACAAAGCGGTGGGTTCTCAAATAGTGCCGTCAAATCCTCGAACATTCTCGAACTCGCTCGAAATGCTCCCCTTACCTTATCTATGCATTTGGCTGGGCTTTTTCTCGAATATACGTTTTCCAGCATCCATTCTTGAATTTTCATGCCTTTCTATTCTCTTGTACGAGGTTCTTTGAATTGAAAGATTTAGAAGCAACGTATTTTTGTTCACAGTTCTCTGGGTTCTAGCAATTTCATGATAAGCTCTTCATGTTTTGATTGTTTTAAATTTGCTTTGAGATTTATTATGTGATGAATAAAAGTTGGGTTTTTTTTTTTTTTTGGTGTTTTGCTTCTTTTTGTTGGGTGGTTGTGTTTCAGAAGCGCACCTGAAGTTCGGATTTTGGAGTCGAAAGACCAGGAGATAAAGTAGCATTTTTTGACTCAAAGCAGGTATGATCATGAAAACTTTCACCCGCAATCAGACATGCAAAGTTTTAATTTTTGGAACTGTGTTGGTGGCTTATGTGGAAATGAGCATGTATATGCGTGGAGTGGCCTCTTTTTACAACCTTTTTTAATTTCTGTCTGTTTCGCTCGCTCGAGGAGGTCGGTGGTTTCGAAATGATGGATGCGCTGAAAATGCATGACGAATGTGGGAGGGGAGAAGCAGATGGTTATGAGAGGGGTAGAGCTTGCGGGGTGTTGTGGTTCATCCGAGTTATAGATTACTCTGGTACTGCATTGAGTGAGGTTTTACTATCGTGTTATTGTCCATAAGTCGGTTACAATGTGATTTCTTTTGATTGAATAATGACAATGAGGACTTATTTGAAGTATAGAAAAGAGAATAATGAGAATATTTCTATGCAGTTTTTCCTTGTTAAGGCTCCATGTGCATTTAGCCTAATCTCTGCCGATTGGCATTAGTTCAAAACACTGCAGGAATTATCAATGGCGATAGTTATCTAGCATATTAGGCCTCATTCAAGTTTATGATTCCAATTAGCCAATGACAGCATTTTTTTTTTTAAATTTAAAAAACACGAGTTTATGATTCCAATTCCACCTTCCTCTTTCAAGAACTTTATATAATCAACTATAATTGACATTTTATAAATTAAATGAAAAAATTGGGAATAAAATTTTTTGGGAATAGAAATTTTTATTCTCGTATCAAACACGTTTCTGTTCTTTTTTTTTTTTTTGGGAATAGAAATTTTGTACGGTTATCAAATGCGATTTTTTGCCTAGAAACTGTTCCCGGGAATAGAAATAGAATAAATTGTTTCTTAACAGAAATTGTTTTCAGGAATAGAAACGTTACCAAACGCTCCCTAAATGACTTTTTCCTCACTTTAGAAGCCCTCTCTTTCACCTAATCTTCTGCGGCTGTTCTTTTTGTTGGAACCGCCGTGTGTGCATCATATTGATTCTTTCCTCTTCTTCAGTCCTTGTAGTTTCCGGGGTTCCATCAATTTCGCCTTCCTCGGAATACATAAATTCTTAATTCTCGTTTCTCCACAGAGAAGGAAAGAAAACCAGAAAGGTAGAAGAAGTCGAAACGGGGGGAAATGGAGGATATTGCTTTGTGTGGAGCTTCCGAAGTGGCAAAGTGCGTGGTGGCTCCAGTTGGTCAACACTGCAACTATGTGATATTCTCCAACCGCTACGTTCGCCAACTTAATGATGAAGTTAAGAACTTGGATCACACGAGGGATGAGGTGCAGCGTTCCATCAATGAAGCTCAAAACAACATGAAGCCAATCAAAGCCAAGGTCGAGAAATGGGTGAAAGAAGTGGAGACCGTCGCTAACAAGGCACGTGACGTGCTGGATTACGACAGAATAGCTAAGAAAACTTGCTTCTATGGGTGGCTTCCCAACCCGAAGGCGCGTTATTGTCTCGGCAAAGAGGCAAGGAGGACGGGCAAGGATATCAAAGATCTCATTGAGCAGGGTCAATTCGAGAAGGTTGACTTCGAGAATCCTCCGCCAGGGCTTGTTGGCAGTGCTTGCAACATGAACTCGTCTGCCGGTGATGGGGGCGACTTTATCACCGATTCGCGAGCTTCCATCTTTCAGGGCATAATGAAAGCTCTAAATGATGAGAAGCTAAAAGTGGTTGGGGTCTATGGGCCTGGCGGCGTGGGGAAGACTACGCTGCTGGAGACAATTGAGAAGGAACTCAGGAAAGAGGGGAGACCGTTCCACATGATCGTCAAAGCGGAAGTCTCGCAAACTCCGAACTTGACAAAAATTCAATACGATATCGCTTACGCCTTGGGTCTAACAGATCTGAAAGATCAGCCGAGTGAGAAGGGAAGAAAAGATCTTCTGTTCAGGAGATTACAGAAGGATCCAAGTGAGAAGGTTCTCATAATATTGGACGATCTGTGGAGAGCACTTGATTTGAAGGCGGTTGGAATTCCCCTGGGAGACGAGAACATGAACTGCAAATTGTTGCTCACTTCGAGAGATAAAAGTGTGCTGGAGCAAAGGATGCATGCCGATCAAACATTTCGTCTTGAAGGTTTACAGAAGGACGAAGCTTTGAGGCTATTTGAAAGGATAGTCAGCGACAAGCTCAAAGACAATGAGGAATTGAAAGTAATGGCGGCTCAAGTGGTAATGAAGCTTGCAGGTTTACCTCTATGGATTACCTCCATCGCAAACACCTTGAAATGTAGCGATGTGTCCACATGGGAAAACATGTTAATAAAAATAGAAGACCCAAATAATGAGAGAATAGTGAAATGGAGTTACGACTATTTGGAGAGTGAGGATGCTAAGTGCTTATTCTTGCTTTGTGGTCTTATTGGTGGGACCATTAGAGTTGAACTTCTACTCAGACTAGGCATGAGTTTGGGCTTGTTTGAGGGATTCAACAACAGAGTACAAGATTCAAGAAATAGATTGAATAAGATGCTCGATAAACTCCGTTCCGCTTGTTTGTTGCTCGATGGTGGCGATGACAAGAAAAATGTGACCATACATGATCTTTACAGTGAGGTGGTCGTCTCAGATACATTTAGTGGTCAGATTTCCTTAATGATTAATAGCAATTATGGCTCATGGCCAAAGGAAAAGCTTGAGAAATGTTGGGCATGCCTAGTTAATGTTGGCAGTGATAAGCTTGCTGAACTAATGCTCAATAGGTTTCCCCACGTGAAGATACTTATGTTGTCGAAACAATACCATAGGGGAGATTGCAGTAGAATGGATTTTGTATACATGGAAGAGCTCCGAGCCCTTGATCTTTGCTCTATGCGTATAACCAGCTTACCTTCCTCGATGGAAATACTCACGAACCTGCAGTCATTAAGCATAAGTTGCTATGTGGAGGATGTGGCAATTCTTGGCAAGCTCAAATCATTGCGGATTCTCAGCTTAGCAATGTCTACAATTTCTAGGCTGCCTAAAGAAATTGGGGAACTAACGAATCTAAGATCTTTGAATCTAAGCCACTGCCGGCTGGAGATAATCGAGCCTGGAGCCCTAAAAGGCTTAATCAACTTGGAAGAGTTACATATGAAAGGAAGCTTTGATCGATGGATGGGTAAGCATGAAATGCCATCGGAATCGTGTGGTGGTGGGCTTGCCGAGTTGAAGAGCTTGACAAAGCTAGCATCTCTGGAAATATCGATTTGTCTTCCCATCATACTCTTGGAGGATGGTGACTTGCCATTTGGGAACCTGGTTAGATTTTGGATCAACATGGGAAATATTCGACAGAGGATATATATAGGAAATATTTTGGAGAGGGAACATAAAAGTTTGACAACCATAAATCTCAATTTGAAAGGCTGCAACAATATTCTTTCAAAAAAATGGGTTCAAAAAACTCTGCAGAAGACTCAAAACTTAAAATTATGCGAATTGAGTGAGGTCAAAAAGAGTGCTCACGAATTGTGCACCCAAGGATTACAAGAAGTGAAGTATCTCAGCATTTACGACAGCCCCTCAATCAAGTACATTGCCAATGCATCCAACGCCCTCCCTCTCATTGCTTTTACAAAGTTAGAGTCTTTGTTCCTTGAAAATCTTATTAATTTGAAGAAGATATACCATGGCCCTATCGCACCAAAGTGCTTCTGCAAATTGAAAGTTGTGAGTGTTGGATATTGCAACCAATTGAAATACTTGTGGCGTCTTTCGGATATGCATAGATTTGTACAGTTGGAAGAGATTGAAGTGTCGAAATGTGACTCAATGCAATCCATTGTCGCACATGATAGAGGAGAAGTTATAGTTTCTACCGACAATAGGGTTGAGTTGCCTAATGTACATCGTCTGGTATTGCGTGAGTTACCAAATATGACAAGCTTTTGCACAATAGCTGAAATCACATCAGAGAATTCTCCAAACCAGGTTACTTTTTTTTTTTTTTTTTTTTTTTTTCATTTTTTCCCTTTGTCAATTTGTCCTCTTAGGATTAGATGATATTGGTGTTCAACTTTGATTATTTGTGCAATTTGATTCATGTTTTGATTTACAAATAAAAAATCCCCCCAAATAAAACATAGACCACATTATAGTCAGAGGGAAAGCCTCTTTTCATGACTGATTTTTTATTTTTTTTGAAAAATTTTCAACGTTAGATAATTGCGCTGATAACTTGGGTTTTTACTTTGACTAATTTATTACTTACATGTAGTGCATTTGGAAACAGGATGTACAATTACAAGGAACATCAAGCTTTCGGAACCTTAAGATGCTTTATGTCTACACTACCGGGCTATCGTGTCTCTTTCATGTGTCTGTGACTAAATGTCTTAGAGACATTAGAGATATTTATGTGAAGGATTGTCCAAATATGAAGGTCGTGATTGTGGATGAAGAAGGAAGTGATGAAGGAATAGATGGTATTATAAAGTTTCCGCTACTGGAGAAATTATCTATACAGCTTTGTCCCATAGAGAAATTCTTCTCATATCTTCATGGAAAGAAAAAGTCAGTAGCCACTAATTCAGATTCACAAGGTGCTAATTCCGATTCCTTCTTTGATAAGGTACAAATCCCTTCTCTTGAGATTATACCTATAATAGCATAGGCACACGCTTTGTGGGGCAAGTAATAAAATCTCTTTGAAGATTTTTATTTGGTTTATTAGTTAAAGTGTGTTCATAATTTATAACTACACCTGTAAGAGTAAGAGCACTAGTAAAAATTCATTCTTCCATTTCATGAAATAGATTGGTTAGCAATAAGGCCAAATTGTCAATTTTTTCATGACTACAATCTAACGCATAAATCTTATGAGCAGGTGAGTTTACCAAGCTTGGAGACGTTAGACTTATACAAAGTAGGATCCTTGAAAAAGATGTGGCACGGTGAACTTCCTAGTAGTTCTTTCTGCAAATTAGCCACCCTCTCCCTAGGCTATTGCCCTGACCTACTCAATGTCTTCCCTTCCATAATCATTGGGAGATTGTTCAACTTGAAAAGTGTCAAGATTGAAAACTGCCCCTCCCTGGAATCATTATTTGATTGTGGATCAGTTGATGCAAATACTGAGCAAATATTGCTCAGCTTGAAAAGTGTCCACATTGAAAACTGTCCCTCCCTAAAATCATTGTTTGATTGTGGGTCTCATGATGCAAATACTAAGCAAACAACTGTTTTACTCCCCAAATTGGAACATTTGACTGTGAGGGAAGCAAGAAAGCTGAGATACATGGTGAAGAGCAATTCACAGATGATTTTGGGTTTTCCTAATCTAAAAGTTGTTGGTTTTGAAAATTGCTCCGACATGAGATATCTCTTCCCCAATTTCACAGCCACAACGCTAGAGAAACTCGAGAGGATAGACATTAAGCAATGCGAACAGATGAAGGAAGTGGTTCCCGAGGAAGAAGGTGGTCGATCAAAGGCAGATGTAATAAGTTTCCCTTCCTTAAGACATCTAAGTATTTTGGAGTGCCCTAACTTTGGAGTGTTCATCTGGAGTTCTCCAAGTGTCAAGAGGCAGCTGGGTGAGATCACCGAAGAAAATGATGAATTGCCACAACCGTTGTTCAATGAGATGGTTTTCCCTATCCCTTACTGTGATCATCAGTATTCTCCTATCATTATGTTTTAGAATGAACAATGTAATAAATTTGACCTACTTATCCTCCTTTCTCACACTATCCTCATGCAGGTTACTTTTCCAAATATAAGCGAACTAGAAATCAAAGGCCTACGGTGCAAAGAGCTATGGAACAATCAAATTCCCACAGATTCCTTTCAAAAATTGAAATCTCTTCTATTGCAGGACTGTGACAATCTCCAACGTATTGCCCCATCCCATATTTGGAAGAGGCTGCAGCTCTGTCTCGAGTTCCTACGTGTGATTTCATGCCGTTTGATCGAGATTATATACGAAGGTGACGGGATGGATACAGAGAATTGTAAATTGAGGATTATGGTTTTGCATGATCTCAGAAACTTGAGCTGCATTTGGCAGTCCGATGGTCTCCCAAATGTCCCGTTCCCAAACTTGAGAGAAGTAGTGGCTGTGAAGTGCTCCCGTTTGGAAATGCTTTTCCTTACTTTCACGGCAAAATTTCTTGAGCAAATTGTAGAGCTGGAGGTGGAGTCATGTGAAAATATGGAACTAATCATGAAAAATGGGAGGAAGCAACCCGCACAACAATCACCTTCTCCAAGTTAACTACTCTTAGACTTTTCGAGTTGCCGAAATTCAGGGGCTTCTTGACTGAGAAGTATTCTCTGAAATTCCTATGCTCTGAGGACTTCCCATCCTTGCAAGACTGGAGTATAGTAAGCTGCGGAACAGAGGGGGACCAAGGTGGTCCTCCTGAGCTCTGGCTCTATCATGAGGTACGACAAATCTGTAAGCTCATGGCAGCCAATCAGTATGAGCGATTTCCACCAAAGAGAGAGAGAGGAGAAGATGGAGGGCCGGACGAGACAGAGGAGAGCGAGACAGAGGAGAGCGAGGGAGAGAGCAGCTGCAGCTAAATAAATTTTGAACGTGGTGGCCCAAGTTTTCGACAGAGAGAGACAAAAGAGAGCAGTAAATTTTGAATATCTTTCATATGGGTCCCGGACGACACGAGGACGACGCGTGTCCATCACTGGTTTTCCTCATAACCTACGTGGAATATTTAACTCACCTAATATTTTCTCAGTTCTTTCCGGCTTTCTCCTTAGCTCTTCTTTCTCAACCCCTGAACATCATGAGTTCCCCCTCCGACTACGGCGGCCCGAAGCTCCCTCACGACGTCACCATTGAGATCCTGCAGCGGTTGCCGGCAGGATCTCTCCTCTGATTCGCGTGCATTTGCCAGTCATGGTGTTCCACCATCGATGACCCTCGTTTAGATTTGTGGGGTCCTACCTAGCGCCCGTGCTCTGGTGTCCAATGAGTCTTGCGATGCATTCCCAGTCGCAAATCGAAATGCCCTTTGTCACTCTTTCCCACCGTTACGGTTTTGTTGGTTCGTGTAATGGTCTGATCTGCGTCAAAGAAACTCTCGGAAGACCCCAGCCTTGTTTGGTTTATAGGCTGACGATGTATTTGTGGAATTTATTTGCCAGAAAGCACGAGGCGGTTCCACGATCCTGTCTGGAGCATCTGTGTTTCGTCATGGACACTGCTTATGAAGCTTTAGGGCTTGGCTTCAACGTTTGCTCGTATGACTATAAGATTTTGAGGATTGTCCATGTTCCAAGTAAAAATTGGCGATGCTTTGGTGGGACACAGCCTCTAGTCCAGATTTATTCACTCCGTAAAGATTCCTGGAGATGTTTGGAGTGTGAGGTTCCTAGTCTCCGCCACAGCGACCTCGCGGTCTTCTTGAATGGGAATCTGCACTGGTTTGCTTCCGAATCCGGTAATCTGTGGGGGGACGGTGGATACAGATTGATAGTCTCGTTCGATGTTGCTGGTGAGATGTTTGATGAAATGGCTCCGTTGGTAGACTTCTCACACAGCCACTGTCAATTTAATAATGTCTGTGGCAGTACTATAACTTGCTGGTTGTGTTCATTAGTTTCATGGATGCAGAGGATCTGAGACAGTGTTCCATTTGTTCTGTTTGGGTTATGAGGGAGTACGTCATGCCTGAGTCTTGGACTAAACTGTATTCTTTTGAGGCTTGTGGACTAGTAGTCAGATTTGATGGCTTCACGTGGAATGGCGAGCTTCTGATAAAGAAAGATTATGGCAAACGAGTCTGTTGGAATCCAATCATGGGCCAATTCACAAATCTTCCACTATCGATGCAGTGCGATTTGGTCACTGTGGTAGAGAGCCTTGTTTCACTTTAGAGATGACACGGTTGCCGCTACATTTATTGGTATGTGACAGATTGATTCTACTTGCAAAAGAGTTAAAAAGAGATCTGAATTTAGAAGAAATGATCTTACACATATCCGCTCCAGCCACAAAATGATGGGCAGGAGAAGTGAGGTGGTGCCCATCTGCTTTTGGTACTTCTTGCGAGCTTTAGTATGCATTTTCATTTTCACTTTGAGTTTTCCTTTAGAGTAGTGAAGTGTGTCCTCTGTATGAGTGAAAGTTTGCAACTCAAGACTGCTTCTGTAGCTTCAGCATTGTCAGCACTAGCCGATTTTAGACTATGTGGAAGAAAATGACGAAGCTTTTTGAATGCTGTGCATGTACGTGTTTGATGCAACACCACTATAAGCATTTTTCAGCTTCTACAAGACCAAAATATTCATGGCTTGAATCAAGCATCTCGATGCTTGGGCATTGCAACTAGTGCAACTACAGATTACTATATTTTGTTTCTTATCTCAAGACTTTGTGGTAGCACTGGCAATGCATACGTAGTAAGCTCATTAATCGATATATGCAGACTGTTGCATTAATGGATTAACGAAACATTAGAGATTGTATTATCATGATGCACTCTTTTTCCCCCCAAATGCTTTTGGGTTGGAAGTCTCACTTCACCTTATGATACACCGATGATTTTGCATGTCAAGCCATCTGCAAATGTGGTCTGTAGATGAGAATCTCTTTGCTTCCTCCATGGAAAGACATTTGGGAAATGATTTTAAATTGCAGTTCTCTTCTAAAGTCCGGTGCAAGCTCTTCTTTATTAATAGGAATTCTGGTGATTGGCAATTCGAGTTCACCTGGTTCTAGCAAAAATTGGGAATGGAAAAGAACAGCAGAAAGTGATGTTGAAGTTTCTAAAGAATGCCAACACATAGTTTACGTGGAAGGCAAGAAATAATCTGCTCAATGGTCAAGCCGCTGCTTCTGTGGAGCATGTTCTTAGATTGATCGATTTGAAGGCTATCTAGTCTCAAAAGGATACATGTGTGTGCTTATGATTATCTAAATAATACAATGACTGGGATGGTAAAAACAAATCAAGGCAAAAATCAAATTCCCACATGCTTGATTGTATTAGGCGTGATTGTGGTTCGGCTTGGACTACATTTCAACTCTAACTGGACATTTTAAATTAAAATAAGAATGGCCCTAGCCCCATAATTCATGTTTCCGCAAGTTGGGCTCTTTATAGATTGAAACATCAGCAGACGAATAATAGAAGAAATGGTTGAGCATGAATGTAATATTCACCACATAATTACCAACGCTGCGAGTTATGAAGGACACTTCGTTTCGCTATGAACATTTGAGAGGAAGAGTGTGGGTCGATCATGTGGATGTTGATGTTATATGTATGAAGAACGAATTTTTTTTTCAGTCGAAAAAAGCCATACTTTCATTGTTAAGAAGGCTCTGAACTGCAAGATTGTTCGAAATTAAAACATAATGCTTGACAGCCGATTCGGAAAAAAGAGTCATTTTGGTGAGTCTTCATCATCTAATCCGTGGCTTGATTTGCATTTTGGGAACAATGGGCTATGGAGGCATTACTTAATCGTTCGGTAAGAAAAAAGTTGATAAGTCACACTTAAGAGTTATTGATAAATATGAGGAGTTTAGAAGAAAGAGAAATCAAAGTTTGGACATGTAATTAAATTTTTGGTTAATTGGATCGTAATCATCATCATCGCCATTACTATTTCTATTTTTATTGCCCCTATATTGCACGGTTTTATTCTTAAATCTGCAAAATAGAGAGGAGCAAATACATCTCCGATAACTTTACCAAAAAAAAAAAAAAATACATCTCCGATAACATAATCACTAATGCTGGTATCGTAACTAAGGTTCTCTTTATTGGCGATGTACTTCCCCCGCTAAATTTTTGTAATAGCAAAACCAATGAAATATTGCAGATTAAGATTGAAAAGAAAAAGATATTTCATGATCTTTTTTCCTCTCAAAGTAGATCGTCGATGTAAAAAAAACAAAGACAATTTAACCTGCCAATTAGATTTCTCGGAATTTGGGCCAACGAATGAATGTAGTCTTCAAAAAATGATGAGACTCCATGTATGTATTTAATCTCATAAGTACGAAATAGTGGACAACTATATTGTAAGACAAACGATGTATTCCTTATTTATAAACAAATTATCTAATTGTTGATGTGCGTGCACTTCTCAAGTGACAATCAAATGTTAGACCTTATTATAAAAAATGAAAAATATTTGAACTTAAAAGGAACAACTACAGTTTTAACGTGCATTTTGTCTTCACTTTTTGATTAAATATAAACAAAGAGAGGCAGGTGCGTTTTAGTTGTGCCTTAATCTTTTTTCCCCTTTCTTCTTTAATGAAGTCGAGAAACATCGGCGTGAGAGAAGGAGAATCTTAGGCACTTGAAAAGTAATTAATAATATATTTAAATGCTAATTAAGTGTTCTGAGTAAGACTAAAGTGAGATTATGTTCTTTCTTTTGGAAACTTCTATTAACGAAGAAAACTAAGCACCGATGCTTCTGACGTATGGACACTTTGTTTTCTTTGTTTTCTAGCTTGATTAGAGAATTCTATTTTAAGTTGTATAGGAGAAAGCAATATCAACAAAAAGTATTTTTCACAAGAGGAAGGACATGATGAGGACCAATAATCTTAATTATTGTTCTTTGAGTACATAAAGCATAAGACAAAAGCATCCCATGGCACATGGTCATCCTTCTTTAGCATTAAAGAAAACCTATCAAAGAGGGGACATGAATTATAGTGGTTCGATTTATATCAAACTTACGTCCACTCTCCTAGACTAATAGTCACAATAAGGCTGGATTCAACTAGAAATCTCCAAGATAGGTTATAGTGAAGCTCGAGTCATTTCTTCCACAAAACTTGATAGATCACTTCATCAACTCAAATCACAGTTTACGCATTTGTAAACCTCACAACTCTCATATTACAAGTGACAGAAAAATTCTGTATTTGAGCAATGATAGAAGCAGAATCGTAAAACACAAAGGCATGGAAAGAGTTAGGGGAGAGCAAGACAGACCCACCAGACCGAACCGATCATTTTGGTCTAGTTCTCGGTTCCAAGGAGGGAATCGGACTGAACCTGACCGCTTGGCCAGTTTTTTATTTATTTTTTTAAATGTCTCACATACATCTCTTCTCCTCTTTTGATCTTTTCCTTCGCCCCATGACACTCGCACTTACTCTCCTCTTTCAGTCTTTCATTTTTTCTGGTCTCCTTCACCTCTAATAAAGTTTGAGACATTCTCTCATCTGAACTCGATTGGTTCCACTAGAATGCCTAGGAGCTGAAGTCCAATCCCGTTTGATCTCCAGTTCCAAAAACTGGGAATTAGTCTCTCCAGTTTGCTTCCCGAGTTTGGGTGGGATCGGATTGGACCAAGAACCAATCACCTGTAGAAAAAATCAACACCCCCTCCACGCGCAGGCTGGGATCGCACACTTTTTCTCTCTCTTTTTTTTTTTTTTTTTTTTTCCAGTTTACTTTGAACCCTTTTATATAGGCCTTAGATTGAGCGTTTGAAGTCTTTAAATAATTCAAATAGCCGTCGGTAGAGACTGTTGGTGAAAACTTTCTTGAGTGTTTTGAAGTTGATAAAACGTTTCTATTGGTCTAGTCTGAAGACTTACAGACTCTTTCATCAAGGTTTGAAGACCTTCGGACTGCCAGACTCAAGACTCAAAGTCTATCCTCATTGACAATTTCTAGATCGTCGAAGAAGGCTTATCCATAACTGAGTATTTCGTTAAGGATTTGATTCTATCGACTGAAGAAGATCTCTTGGCTAGATATAGCATGTCGGAATCCTTTATTTAAATTGAGATTGATTCAGGGATTTTGGATCCGTTGATTGGCAAAGTATACTTGGAAGGTCCTACTTATGGAAACCTAGATCCTGATTGTATGGGCGAGCATGATTGATGAGCTATCGTCATATTTCTTAAATAACTCAAAATCTCCCTAATTGATTCTATCCAACGGGTAGATTGGAAGAACTCTTTTGGTAAGTGCCAACAGGCGTGATGGCATGAAGGAGTATATAAGGAAGATGTTTTAGTTATTCGAGTGCGTGCGCGATAGAAGAATTCCAAAGTCTGAAGTTTTCTGTTTGAAGGATTTTTCTTTTTAGATGGGCCTAAGTTGGCCCGTCTACCCATGTTGGGTCCAAAAGGCCGGCCCGTGAGTTGAGGGCCCATGGAGGAAGTTATTTAAAAATAAAAGAAAAATCAGAGAGGCGGTTAAAATTAGATATTGAAAGGTTACGTATTCCAAAAAGAATTAAGGGAGATTATGCTCTCTCGCTCTCTGACTTATGTTCACTCTCTGACGCACGTCCCCTCTAAGAAGAACTTACGTCCTTTCAGACCACTCTCTCCCGAAGAACAGTTTATCCTCTGAAGAACGGTGTGGTTTATCCCTCTTTGATTCGCAACATCGGGGTTTAGTCTGTGGAAACAAGGTATGTTCGTTTATGTGACATGCCTTAGGATCGGTGATTCATGAATTTCTTGGGCTTCGCTTCCGCTACGTTTGCGATTGATTTTGTGTTGAATCACCGTTTTAGGAATCCGTTTCCCGAATCTCAACCCAACATTGGTATCAGAGCCTCTTAATCATGTTTCCCGATTACTGTTTACGTTGATCGATTGTTTTTTTTTTTGGTTAAACGTCATTGTTAATCGTTTTAGAGAAAGATAAACCTCGACGCCGTACTGTTTCCCCTGTTTTTGGTTTATTCGTAGATCAAATTGCGATTCTGATTGCTTAGGGTTGAAATGCTCAGCAATATGAGAATTTCGAGTGGTCGCTCGCTGCTGGATGCCGCCGGATGCGCCGTCATGCACGGCCAAAGAGATCGGCCCCGTTGCACGCGCCGAGACGGTTCCCAGGTGCGTGTGACGCACGCGCGAGCGGTTGAAACTGCAGGCGCGTGCAACGCACGCGCGCGGTAACCGCACGTGCGCGTGGTAACCGCCTGACCGTGCAAGGCACGCGCCGGCTGATGTCACCGTGATGTCGGCCGGCGGTTGCCCACACATGCGCAGGGCACGTGCTGGTCGATTGGCCCGACCGGCCCAACCAGCCCGACCGGTCCGACCCGACCCGACCCGTTGACTTGACCCGATCATGCGTTGACTGTTGACCTGTGTTGACCACCGTTGACCGGCGTTGACCGTTGACCGTTGACAAAAAAAAATATGTTTCTTTTTGCAATTATATCTATGTGGGTTATAAGTAATTCATTGTTTATTCTGCATTTGTTACATGAATCATAAAAAATTATGTATTTTCCCTTATGTACATTATGAATTATAAGTGATCCATTTTTTGGTTCTGCATTTGTTGCGGGAACTATGATGCGTTATGCACGGATACCTGCATTCCCGAGAACGGACGAAGGAATTGCAAGACTTAAAAGGCTGATGATAGAGTTAGCTAATTATCGGTGGCATGACGGTGATTTAGTATCACATGTGGTTAGGATTAATCAGATGATACAGGAAATCATATGGAATGGTTATCTTATGCCAGATTTTGAAAAAGGTGCCGGCTTTGATGAACACTCTTCCACTTGAATGGCAAGTAGTGTTAGATCGGCTATGGGAGGTCAACATGGTCCCGGGTTATAGGAGGCTAGTGGTAGCCTTTGTTAGAGAGTATTATAGGATTGAGTTGACCAAAACTTTGACCCTTAGATTGAGCGCCACATGGTGCAGAGTGAATGCACCTTGGAGGCGACATGAAAGCTCTCCAAATTTTTTTCCATAGTTGGCAAATGTGCCTTCAAATTTCTCAGATATTTCGACTGATAGATTAGAAGAGACATTCCCTATTTATTTCTTAGATTAGTTTGAGATGTTTTTGATGTAAATATATCTTTCTATGTTGATATTTTTCTTTGTATATATTGCTTAGTGTAATGGATAGTTGTATTATATGAAAGCATTGTTATTCTATTGGATGTCAAATATTATTTGCTTTCTATTATTGTTGACTGCTGTGGGTAGTTCATAGAAGTTTTTGTAACTTCATAGAATTTATTTTGCATAAGATAATTATATTAATAATAATTTTGAGTTAGGATTTTTGGAGGATGATTGGAAACATAGTGACCTTTTGATTCTAAAACCTTACTTGAAATTGTTCATTGATATGATGGGTCTGTGCAAAATGGATGCATAAATGATAGGCATTAATTATTCGTACATATATGTCTAATGTGTTCAGATCGATGGTTTCAGCAACTAAGAACGTAATTGCTGATATGAACGGCAACAATTGTGAAATATTGAATATGAAGATTCAATATATGTTGGAAAAGCAAGAAGCACTAGAAGCTCTTGACCATGTTATGGAAGATCTTGAGGATACCGTGCGCCACCTTGAGCTAGTAGAGGACCATCTAACGGCATTTGAGTCGAAAATAGACATTTGCAATGCTGGTTCTAGCTCAGAAAGGGCTTTGAGCTCTAAGCGCAAGCGTATTGATTCGTTCAATATGTGGGAATACAAAGGATCAAGTCCTTATTGCAAGAAATCAAGAGTTGACCAACACAAGAAAGGAAAACGTCCTCAAGTGAAGAAAATGTCAAGGGTGAGGTGTTACAATTGTGACAAGAGAGGTCACTATGCTCGCAACTGTTGGAGTCGAAAAGGGTAAACACCTCTTGTACATTTGAGAACTTTGCTTATGTGTCAAGTTCTGTATTATTGGCTGAATCCAATCCTTTGTGGACTGTAGATTCAGGAGCAACAGACTATATAGCGAAGGATAAAGAATCCTTCGTGGAATTTCGACGATACCAACTGGAACTAAGTTGATCTATGTGGGAAATAACTCCAGAGCTGAAGTTAAAGGGATTGGCACCTGCCAATTGAACATGCGTGGTGGATGCACCTTGATGTTCTATATGCTCCGGAGATTCGTCGAAATTTAAGTGTCTGTTTTGGTGTTGGTTAAGCTTGGTTTTAGTGTGAACTTCCATAATAGAGGTGTAGATTTGTATTTGGATACAAACTACTATGGTTATGGTTATTTTCTTGATGGTTTCATTGTATTGGATATTGACTATGTTAATGTAAATGTTTGTTATTCCATTCTCACGTCTCCTAATTCATATGATAATGATGTGAATGAGTGGCATGCTAGACTTGGTCATATTGGCCAATAACGTATGAATAGACTAGCCAAAAAGGGCTTGTTGGGCAACATTGAAAAAGTCGATTTGCCCATATGTGAACATTGCCTAGTAGGGAAAACAACAAGGAAACCATTTTGAAAAGGTAAAAGAGCTGGATTTCATCTGCATTTAATCCATTCTGACGTCTGTGGTCCAATGAATGTGAGAGGAAGGCAATGGACTGTTTAATTTCATCACTTTTATAGATGATTATACTCGATTCGGATATGTCTATTTGATTTCTCATAAATCTGAAGCAATAAGTTGTTTCGAAAGATTTATGAACTTGGTAGAAAATCAATTAGACAAGAAAATAAAAGTATTGAGATCCAATCGAGGTCGAGAATATTTATCTGATGAGTTCAGAAAATTATGTGATGAAAAATGAATAGAAAGACAGTTGTCTATTTCATATACTCATCAACAAAATGGTGTTGCGGAAAGAAGAAATAGAACCCCACTGGAAATGGTTAGGTCCATGATGGTGCATGCTAACTTACCTATCATTTTTTGGAGTAATGTGTTGTTAACTGCTGCCTATATACTTAACCGGGTGCCTTCCAAATCAGTAACTTCCACTCCATATGAGTTATAGACAGGTAGAAAATCGGACTTAAGTTTTCTTAGGCCATGGGGTTGTACTGCCTATACTCATGAGTCCTCTCACAAGTTTGGGAAATTGGGTCCCAAAGGAAATAAGAGTATTTTCATGAGATACTCCAAACACTTGAAATGGTATGTGTTCATAGGTGAGCATGAAAGTGGGAGTATAGCTGAATTTGAATCACGAGATGTCACATTCTTAGAGGATGAATTTCCTAAGAAGGGCGAAATAGGTGAAGATTATTCTCTATTTGAAACCTTGGATCAAGATAATGAACTGAATGGAATTCGTCCAAGTGGGAGTAACATGAGAAGTGATGAATCTAATTTAACTCACTCTTAATTACAACCACATGATGAGATGATATCGTCATTATCTAATCCAAGTGGGAGCATGATGGAAAATGATGTGCAAAGTGTACAATCTTCCATACGGCGAACAAGTTGCCAAAGTATTCCCTGTTGACGTTTTGACATTGAAGGGGAAACTTTTATAATTGCTCCGCAAGATGAGGATGAGCCAAGAAATATTAATGAGGCTCTGAATTGCCCTAGTAAGGAAAAATGGATTCATGCAATGGAAGAGGAAATGGAGTCAATGAAGTTAAACTAAGTCTGGGAACTGGTTGATCTTCCAAAAGGACACAAAGCTATTGGGAACAAGTGGGTTCTGAAAATAAAGCGAAAGCTGATGGCTCGATAGAAAGGCATAAGGCTCGCCTTGTGGCGAAGGGGTATAATCAACAGGAATGAATTGATTATAAAGAAACATTTTCTCCTGTAATAAGATTTACCTCGATTCACATTATTCTGGCAATAGTGGCTAGTATGGATCTTGAGTTACATCAGATGGATGTAAAGACTGCTTTCCTCAATGGAAAATTAGAGGAAGAAATATATATGGAACAACCTGCTGGTTTCATAATGAAAGGTCAAGAAGAAAAGGTATGTCGACTTTTGAGGTCGATATATGGCCTTAAACAGTCGTCAAGATAATGGTATATACGTTTTCATAATGCCATAATGGCATATGATTTTACAATGATTGATGAGGATCATTGTGTATATATCAAAAGATCTAAAGATCAATTTGTGATCATATCATTATATGTTGATAATATACTAATTGCCGAAAGTAATATGGAGTTTGCTAATACTGTCAAGAGTTGGTTGTCTTCCAACTTTGAGATGAAAGATATGGGTAAGGCTGCATACATTCTTGGAGTTAAGATTTCAAGAAATCGTACGAAGAGATTGTTATATCTTTCGCAAGAAACATATATACATAAGGTTCTTGAACGATTTTGTATGCAAGATTGTAAACCCATAGACACTCCTATTGCAAAAGGTGAAAGATTGAGCCATAGACTGTGTCTAAGGACTCCACAAGAGAAGGAACAAATGAAACATGATCCTTATGCTAGTGCTGTTGAAAGCTTGATGTACACTATGATGTGTACAAGACCTGACATATGTTTTGTAGTTAGAATGGTGAGAAGATACCAATCCAATCTAGGTCAAGCACATTGGAAGGCCGTTAGGAGAATACTGAGGTATCTAAAGGGGACTGCTAATTATACGCTGAGTTATTAAGGAAATGATTTGCAACTCTAAGGCTATTCTGATGTTGGATGGATGAGATTTAGATGAAAGAAAATCTACCACTGGATTTGTTTTCTTACTGAAAAATGGCACAATATGTTGGAGCAGTAAGAAACAAACGTGTATAGCATTGTCCACGATGGAAGTTGAGTTCGTGGCATTATCAGCAGCAGTATAAGAATGTGTTTGGCTTAAGAGATTTTTTGGGTCATTTAGGTGTTATTGGAAGTGCTGCAGATTCATTGTTGGTTAACTGTGATAGCCAAGCAGCGAAAGCGTACACCAAAGATCCAAAATATCATGGCAAGACCAAACATATAGATACCAAGTATAACTTTGTCAAAGATATGGTTTCACGAAAGGACGTGAACTTATAGTACATATCTACGCATAGAATGATAGCAGATCCTATGACAAAGCCAATACCTAGAGATGTGTTTTGTGGCTATATGAAATCTCTAAGATTGCGTAGAGGCTGATGTACTGAATATTGTAATTTCCCTAAGTGTTCACATTTGATGAATTTGTGTTTTCATCATTAATGCCTATGAATCTTTGTTTGATCTTTATGCATCTTAATGCTTAGTGCATTTTTTTAAGTTGAGAAAGTATGTCGGACATATATAAGATTAGCCCACTCACACGGGTAATCGCCTCTATTTACTGTGTGATAAATAGAGATGAGACTGTTTTTAAGTTTATTATCTAGCTTAAAATATGTATGTCGCCTTAACTGAGTGTTAAGATATGACATAATACTTATTATGTCCGAAAGTAAAATACCCCACATATTTTACTTTATCTGTCTAAGATGCCAGATGTGAGTTCTGATGAATTTTGTGAATGAGTAGATACGTGAACTCAAGTTAGACATTGGGTATGTCTGAACTATCATCTGTACGGTATTGAAAGGTGTAGACATACGCTCCATGGGAAATGAGTTAATACCGTAATACATATTTCATACTATGTATGCATGAGACGACCAATAAGAGTGGCACAAGTTTGATCTCAATTTTTATGCCGTGTGAGGCTTTTGAGGAAAAAAGTTCCTCAATTTTAGTGCCCTCATGACTCTTACTTATTCTCAAGATTTCTATTTAGTGTTTGCTATCTTAGGATGTTGCCAATGGTCATGAGTTTGATTCGATCTAATGTGACATTTCTAGAAAAGCAAGCTAAACTGAAATTGAAAGTTTGAAGGAAAGAGGAAGATCGAATTTGGAGAATCATATTGCAGTTTTGTATTCACCAGTTAACCAATTATGACTATCTTTGGGATAATCATAATTGTGAATACAATATATATATATATCATTGTTTAAAAGAGATCAAGAGAGATATAAATGTGATTGATCGATCTAGGGAACTGCATACTAAATCTACTCAGGATGTGATGCCCATTATGAGCTGCTATATATTCTTAACAGATGTATGGCAACGAGCTCTCAAAGTATGCTGGTCGCACAGACTATTCACCAGTATAAATGTTGCAGTGAGGAAAATAGGATTCTGTTCGGCCCACCATGTTAAGTGGGAGTCTATGATGGATTTTTCTCTAATGGGCCTGAGTAGGCCCGTCCGCCCATGTTGGTTTTGGACCATCATGTGCGAGTGGGAGATGATGGATTTTTCTTTTTAGATGGGCCTGAGTTGGCCCGTCTACCCATGTTGGGTCCAAAAGGCCGGCCCGTGAGTTGAGGGCCCATGGAGGAAGTTATTTAAAAATAAAAGAAAAATCAAAGAGGCGGTTAAAATTAGATATTGAAAGGTTACGTATTCCAAAAAGAATTAAGGGAGATTACGCTCTCTCGCTCTCTGACTTACGTTCGCTCTCTGACGCATGTCCCCTCGAAGAAGAACTTACGTCCTTTCAGACCGCTCTCTCCCGAAGAACAGTTTATCCTCTGAAGAACGGTGTGGTTTATCCCTCTTTGATTCGCAACATCGGGGTTTAGTCTATGGAAACAAGGTACGTTCATTTATGTGACATGCCTTAGGATCGGTGATTCATGAATTTCTTGGGCTTCGCTTCCGCTATGTTTGTGATTGATTTTGTGTCGAATCACCGTTTTGGGAATACGTTTCCTGAATCTCAACCCAACACTGTTCTTAGTCAATTGTTGAGTGAAATCTTGTATTCAAAAGAGAGTTTATATCTTTGTGAGACCTTGAGGAAGTGTAGCAGAGTCTCTACGCTGTGAAATCAAGGAAGAGCTATATTGTAACAACTCTTTTGATTCATAGTGAAATCTAGCTGGTGGGCTGTCAGTGTGGAAGAGTGGACGTAGGCTTGGATTAAGCCGAACCACTATAAACCTTATGTTCTTATTTTCTTCTCTAAGCTCTTTTACTTTGATCGTAATTCTATTTGATTATTATAATGTAATTTCATTTTCATAATCTATTGCTGAACAGAGTTGTTTTAAAAGTAAAATCACTGACTTCACTTTGGAAAATTTCTTTTCGCACCTATTCACCCCCTCTAGGTGCCCGTACTTTCACAGAGACATGATCAATTGCTGACACAAATCTTGACTTCGTTAGTCTTGATTCCAAGCGTACCTTAATTTCCAGTTTTTGTTCTCTGAAATCTTGACTCCCCCTTCACAATATTCAAATGAGCCGTTTGGGTTCGAGATGCAATCAATCGCTGAAGTATGTCTTTGACATGTCTTGTTTCCTTAGTCAAATATGTGATCCACACAATCTTCTATTTCCAGGTAGGTCTTCTGCTGGACATTTATTTGCTTGTTGTCCGTTAATTATCTCTCTGACAAGTCTTGACTTTCTTAGCCAAGAATCTTCCCTTCACGCAATCTTCGTCTCCAACCTTGTCTTTAGTTGAATATTCGAATATTTTGTCAATCTCAGATGATTTATAAAAGAATGGCACCATTAATTTCTGAAGAATCTGTGTCACAAGTCCTCAAATATGTGATGTTGACACTTGATTTTTTAGTCGATGCGTCGAAAAAGGTAAACATATCGAGATTTGAATTTCTAATAGCGATAAAATTCGTTTCTTAGTCAAAAAGTGTCGTTTTTTGTTTCTTTCTATTGCGTTGTTGTTTTTATGCAATATTTAGTTCATTTTAAAGAAAAACCCGAAAGTTCATTTTGAAGAAAAACCCGAAAAATCAAATGGTTGACTTTTTGATCAACCATTTGATTAATAGTCAATCCCGAGTCAAAATTTGGCTTTGGAAATAGCTTTAATTTCACTTCTGTCAAATCAATTTCTTGAAAATTCAAAGAATTGACCAAAAATTAACATTTTAGGAAAAGTTGACTAAATGGTTGACTTTTGGTTAAACCTTTGACCTAAAAAATTGAAAAAAATAAAAAATTCACAAATACATTCATTTTAATATCAATTTGAATTTTTTGTCGAAAAATTCAGAAAAATCAATTAAGAACCTTGTTTTCTGAATTTTTCGGTTTTAGGTTGTAAATTGGCCAAAAATAAAATTTCTTTTATTATAGTCATAATTAGGTGAAATTTCTTCTTTGACATTTGGTTTAGGGACTATTTGAAATCTACTTGTGCATTTAATTTCACAAATTGCTATTTTGAGCCCTCATCGGGGGACCAAAATCGATTCTTTATGAATTATGAACAGAGAGAGTCGTTCTTCACTCATTTTCTTAAGATAAGTTTAAATTTGAAATCGATTTTAGAAAATTCACATTAGAACTTATCAATTTGAAGAATTTTACTTTCCCAAACATAAGAAAGTCGAGCAATTAAGCTTCAATTGACAAAATTCGAATTGACCCATTCATGGTTATGGTTTAATTCCATAAATCTAAGTCCAATTTCAATAGTAGATCTATATTCATTTTTGACATAAACTCGAGTACTTCAATTTGAGGCCAATGCTAACACGATAGGTGATCTTACATATGGGTTAAATAAGATAATTCTGGCACTAATTGAACTCAATTTCAATTAATTTGTAATTTTGCCCATTGAATTACAAATTTGATCATTTTAGCCATTTATGCTCAATTCAAAGCACCCATAGCTTTGACCCCTTGTCTTTCACGATGATCGTTCAATTAGGTCAATAAACGACTCCTAGATCACATGCATAAGGTTTGATTAGCTTAATTAAATCTAAATCGGCCAATTTCTTCTTAAATAGGATAAATTTCCTTTTCAATTTTGGTCCTCGAGGGACCAAATTGCATAAATTTTGAATCCATAGGGGTCCCAAATGAGCGAAATGGCCAAAATCAGACTAAACCAATCAAGAACTGGTCAAAAATCGGCCAAATCAGACGGAACCGATCTAACTGGCCACCGACGTTGCTGGCTGGTTCAGCCATATATCAATTGGTTCTTGACCTTTGGCGACCAAGTTCCAAGATCCTTTTGAGGTTATTTTTACTTCTGCACCTTCAATTTCTCGAAGTTTTACATATTGATCCTCGAATTTCATCAAATTGCAAATTAACCCCTCATTGTATATTTTGACGCAATTATTAATTTTGGCTCAGGTTTTTGCAAATCAAATCCATTGGATAGATTATCTAGTACCTTGATATCATGATCCATCCTTCAAAATCAAATCTTAACCGTTGGATTGAAATTTCAACCGTCAAAAATGAAATTGCATGATTTGGGTAGTATATAAGCCAAATTTCCCTCCATTTTTTGGGAAACTCATTTGCATGAAATTAATTTCTTTCTAAAATAGATTTCTCTCTCTTCTGTCTATTTCCCACCCATTCCATCTCTCTCTCTCTCTCTCTCTCCCTTTTATTGCGGTTGCTTATCGTCAGCAATCTAGCCCCCTCGTTGGTGATTCTTTGACTAGTGCGGGAAGTCCATACCTCCCTCAATCTTCCCTCTCTACAATCGCAAGTCTTGCCTAGCATCAAGGCTACAGGAGCTTCTAATCTAGCAACCTCTTCATCTTGGACCGATCACCAGCGTGTGTGCCAATGTTGTGTTTAGCGGCCTCTTTCACGCCGATCGGCCCTCATCAACCATCCATTGGAGATCCGATCACTCCCAATCGGATTCTTGAAGATTCCCTGACTTTGCTATGGTCAAGGATTAGTGGATTCATTGCCAAATCTATACCAGCAATCTTGACTCTCCTCTAGCGTTGGAAGACCGGTCAAACTGGGCGGGCGTTGGTTTCAAGCCGGACCGGGGGTCATCGGCAGTTTAACTACTGCCTGACTTGGTCAGATCCAATCTTCAGGTCAGATCCGATCTTCAGGTCATCTCCAACCTATTCGCAATCGGAACAAGGTCAATCGGTCATCGGATAGCTCTGGCAACATTGATCCTTACCGACAGTTGAAGGCCGGTCCATTTTGGACCGCTTCTGCTTTAATCGAACTAGTGGTCTGACTGCCCTTCAGCTGAACCCGATCCAATTCAAGGCGATCCGATCTGCATCTCTGAAGATCAAGGATCGATCCGGAAGCTTGAAATTCATTCGATTGTGTCAAAATCAACAAAAACACATAAAAGGTAACAATCTCAGTCTCGAACTCCATGAAGCGAGGTGGGATTAATCGGCCAAGGTTAGGGTTCAATTTTAGGTTAATATGCTATGTTTAGATGTTAGATTAATGGATTTGGATATTGATTTGCTATGCTTGAATGTTCTTGAATGATATGGATAGTTGAACTTGATTAAGGCTTGAATCTACATTTTCGTAACTATTGAACTAATCTAACATTTTGGCCAAAATGGGATCTAAAACAACCTCATTTCAACTTGGGTACTCTTAAACATTTAAAATACATATCACTAGCTTTGAATTGATAGGTCGTATGCCCTGATCGAGCGACGTTTGACCCTCGAAAACACCTCCAAAGATGAGTAATTTTACAGTGGTTTAGGTTAGTTTTCAGTTCTGCCATAGTTCCGAAATGTGATTTTGCTATTTTTGTGCTACTTTTTGTGATCATTTTTGGACAAAATTTTCTTCATGAAAGTTGTTTGTTAATGTGTTGAGAATGTCCTTTTTCTTTTTTTGGGAATTTTTGGACATGATTAGCTAGGTCAAAACTACTCAGATCTGAGTTTAGGTCAAAATGCTATGTGTTGATTTATGATTTTTTTGGGAATTTTTAATCTTTTTAACTAGGTCAAAATCACCTAGATCTGAGCATAGGATGATTTTCCCTGCGTTGATCTGAATTGCATTTTGGTAAAATTGAGTCCATAAATGAGTTTATTTGGTTTCAAATCCTTTATGAACGATGATATACATGTTGTATGTGTTCAATTGATGCATGATTTACAAAGTTTTGATATTGTCTAGTGTGTCAATTGCATGAGTTAATGTGAAAAGGTGCTGGTTTAACATATAGCTTGGATATGCATGTCTGTTTTACCATTTTTACCATGACTTACGTGATTTCATCTAGGATTCAAACTCTTAATGTGGGAGATCATGTATTTCTTAAGGTATCTCCAATAAAAGGAATATCTCGATTTGCAATGAAGGGTAAGTTAAGCCCTAGATTTGTTGGACATTTTGAGATACTTGAAAGAATAGGAGATGTAGCATATCGTTTAGCGCTACCTCCTAAATTGGGAAATTTACCTGATGTGTTTCATGTGTCGATGATGAGAAAGTACTAGCCGAATCCTGGTCACATACTCGATCGAGAAGCCATCAAAGTAGATGAGAAAGTGAGGTACATCGAAGAGCCTGTGCAAATACTGGATCGAAAGGAGCAAGTTCTTAGGACTAAGAAGATTCCTTTGGTTAAGATATTATGGCGACATCATGATGTGGAGGAAGCCACATGGGAGAGTGAAAACGAGATGAGGGAAAGGTACCCTCACTTGTTTGAGGAGACATAGGTAATATCAAATTTCGAGGACGAAATTCTCTAAGGAGGGGAGAATTGTGGCATCCTAAAATCTCATGACAACCTCTGGAGTACCATGAACCATGATTAGGTAATGGAAGTGCTGTTTGATTTTGTATTAGCCATTGAATTAATGAATTTCAATTAATTTAAGGCCGAGCATTGTAATGGATGATTGTTTGGATGGAGATGTGTCTACAAGTGACCCAAGGATTTTATTAAAGTGCAAGTTGATATAGAAATCTTATTATTGGTGGTGCACTTTATAAGTAGAATTTTATTGATTTAAATTAAAAAGTTTAGTGGGCTTATAAGTTGAAATTAGGTGTTAATTTAAATGAGGGTTAAATGGAATAGGAATAGGAGAGGATGGGCTGATTTTTAGGCCCAAAGACCGTCCAACCAGCCCACGCCAGCACCTTATTCAACTGGCCCATGAAGGCCCAAGACCGGTCCAGCATTGAAGCTCATCAACCCTTGCATGTGAGTTGCCAAGTGGCATGGAGGAGAAGCCAAGTGTGGCTGCCCCCATTGGCTTCCTTGGGTGGCTTCATGCAATCAAATGATTGCAAATGATTGAATGATTGTAGGGGAAGAAAACTAAAGAGAGGGAGGCGGATTGATGAGAGGGAATCGACCAAGAGAGAGAGAGAAAGAGAGTGTCGTCCAAGAGAGAAAGGGAAACCGAGAGAGAGAGGAAGAGGAAAAGAGAGGAAGCGGGCGTGCGAGAGGAAGGAGGAGGATCGTCCGCCTAGCTCACCGCCGTCCGTTCGTCGCTTTGCCCGCCATCCTTGTTGCTGTTTGTGCTTAAGTTTAAGGCAAGTGAAGTCCTAAAACCTACCCCTTGCATTTCTGTGTTGTTTGTATAGTAGATGGTAAATCTTGGTTGCGGTAGATGGAATGAAATTTCGGAGCTTTGAAGAGAGATTCGTTGGTCTAGCATGCTGTTTCTGGAAAGACCAGTCCGACCATCCATGAGTTTGTGTGCTGCATGTGACTTTTTAGTTGGAATCTTGTTTTGATCTCTTCATGAAAGTTGTAGAAAAAATCTTGAGGAACAACATACTAAAATTTGAGGCAAAAAGAACAGGTATTGGTTAGTGAAATGATTTTTCTTTGGAGAAATTAGATCTGAAATCCGTTGTGCTGACCTTTGGAGATTTCGTGGTCTGTAAAGTAACTTTCTTGTGAAAATCTCACTTTTATCTCTTAATGAGGGTTACAGTGTACTTCTTGAGGTAGAAAATATAAAAAATTTAGAGGAAATGAACAAAAATAGGTCTGTGAAATCGTTGTTCTTTGAAGAAACTTGATCTGGGAAAAACGTTACCTCGACCCAGTATGATTTCGTGATTTTTATAAAATCATATAGTTAAAATTTGATCCTGTGTCCTCAATGAAAGTTGTAGGTAATGTTGTGAGGAACAATATACTAAAAATTTAGAAGAAATGAACATATTTAGGTCGGTGAAATGAGTTTCTTTTGAAAGATGATAATTTGGGAAAAGATGACACCGAGAACAGGGGGAAATAATCGTCTATAGCTATTAAATTAGAACGATTTGGGTTTCAATGTCTTCATGAGATATTTACCTCTAGGACTTTTCTATAACATGTAAAAATTTCAAAATTTTTGGAGTTCATTTGTGTATTTAATTTAAATTACTCCCGAAATTGTGCAAGCTGAAATATTGAAGTTTGAAAACTGTGATGCCTGGACCATACTGTTTTGTGTGAAATTCTTTTGGTATGGAGTTATTCATGAGATATCTGCCTTTAGGTCTCGTCTATAATGTGTCAAGTTTTCAGAATTTATTAATACCATTTACTAATTTTTTTGGAGTTTTAATTAGAGGAATGCATTCTGATTTACGAGAAACATTGATGTGTTTTGAAAAATAAATGAATTTATCCATGTGATGTAATACTTTGAGTGGTTGATCTTGCTGCATATGTGATGACATATATGGCATGAAAAGTTGGTTGAGATCTTTGATATTATTGCATTGAATATCATGTTGAAATTGAGATACATGTGTGGATATAACTTGAGAAAATAACGAGACTGTCGGAGGTGTGAGCTGACAATGCCCTGGGAGTGTTGGGATGCCCAGAGAGTGTGAGTTTCGAGATGCCCAGAGTGTGTGTGCCGATAGCCTCGGAGGTGTGTGCCGGGGGGATACCTCGTGATGCTAGTTGGGGTACGAGATGCCCGGAGTGTGTGTGCTGGATGCTTGGAGGTGTTTGCTAGAGATTCCTCATGATGCCATGTTGGATGTGAGCGATAAATTGTGGGATGAAAACAATGGTCCCTGGAAAGATAAAAATCGAGACTGTATCGTGCGCATGGATATATGAATGAATGCTTGATGATAAGTGCATGATGGTATATGCACATATGGCATGGATATATGCATGAATGCTTGATGATAAGTGCATGGTGGTGTATGCACATATGGCATGGGGATATATGCATGGCTGCAAGGTAAGGTATGCTTGAATGCATGAATGATATGTGCTTTGTTTATGATGCCTTGATTGTTCTGTTTGACGCATTGAGTAGTTTGGTGGATCTTTACTACTGAGTAGTTTTACTCACCCCTTTTGGGGATTAACATTTCAGATTAGAAAGATGCCTTTGCTGCTGGTTGCACGCGGTACTTACTATGGCATACCTACTGATGTGGATGTGGAGTGTACTGAGCATGTCTGTGTTGGTGCTCCTGGTTTAGTTTTTGTTCGAGTCCGTGTCCTGGTGATGTACGACGTGGGTCGAGCTGATGGCCCGGTTATCCAGGAGTTTTTATTTGTCCATGTCCGACATGATGGAGAGATGTTAGGGATGTTATCGCCGCCGCCACCACCCACCACCACCCGATGCACCGGATTGGGTATGATGGCGCGTATAGCTGTTGGGAGCTGACACTTTTTGGAGATAGCTGATGCTTGTTGATGACGGGTGGTACATGTTCGATGTAGAATTGAGTCTTTTTGGGTGGTAGCCAAGTATAGTTAAAAATCTTGGCTTTTTTTTTTTTGTATCGATCTTGATGTCCATCATGAAAATATAAGTAAGAGTGAATCGGCTTTATCTTTTCGTATGGTGCATAGTTGGTGTGCATTGCATTATGGTTATTGGAGGGAGAGTTGGTGAGACTTGCTTATGCTTCCGCTAATAAGCTGAGCTAGGACCGTTTTCAAAAAAAAAAAAAAATCTCTAGTCGAAGGGTATCGGTCTGTGAAGTTATATGAGATCGAGTAATTAAGAGAGATCACCTGTGGTGACCTCAAGTGAATTGGGGGCGCCACAGTTAGAGCCACTTTGCATTTTATTTTTTCAAAACTAGACTAGAATTTGGACATGGGATTAAATTTGGACCTCAGTTCTATCCCCTGTCTGGACAGACTTTTAATATTTTTGTTTCGTTTTTTCTATAATGATTCTGCACTTGGTCCCTTAATGGAACTTATTTGTCATCATGTTAGTTATGTTGTGTGTAAATTTGGTGATTTTGAGATCTGTTTTGATAGGATAAATTATTGCAATATTAGCTGAATGTCCTATTGTTATGACAATTTTCTAACATGCTGTTGCTTGTTGTTTGATTTTTGTAAAATCATGTGTAGTTCATTTAGGAAAACTTTCTTCACGACAGTTGCTTGTTATCATGTAATACATGATAAAAAAAAAAAAATTTCATTGCCAAATTGTCATTAGGCATTGCCCAATTTTGCCATCTTTACATGTTTGTTCTGAAATTTCTTGACATGAGCTTGATTGCGATTGTTTAGATAAACTTCATAAGTTAGTTTGTGCACGAAATTAGGCCATATCATCCTCATAGAAGTTGTTCTAAATGTTGTGATCTTGGTTGTTAAACAATTGGCCTTTCCAAATTTCATCTTAAAAAATGCTTTGGTACATGTGATGTCTCTAAAAACAATTTGTTAAGAAATTATTTCCAAAGCTCAATTTAACTTTAGGAAGATTCACGGTTTGGACCATATTCAAAATACCCGCGACGTTTGTGAGTGCATTTATGCGAGCCTCGAGCTAGCCTTGGCAATTGAATATGTTTCATAACCTAAATATTCCTTAATCCAAAATATTTTCAAACCACTTTAAATCATGATTTGATATTGTGAAAGTCACGGTTTGAATTATATTCAAAATGTCTGCGATGCTTGTGAGTGCATTTATGTAAGCCCCAAGCTAGCCTTGGCAATTGAATGCCTTTCATAGCCGAGACATCATTTTGTTTCAAAACTTTTTATGGATGATTTTTAAAAGATGTCTTTGAAACATCACATGTACCCCCATGCATATAATTATGTCATTCACTAGAAATATTTGTGTTTGTGATTGGTGCATGCCCTTGGTAATAAGTGACCCACCGGCGGTTCACTTGCTTGCTTGATTGATTGAGAAATAAGGTCCTAAAAACCTGCATGCATGTTTAATTCCTGCAATACATGTGACTTTTAGATGTATGTTAGGGCCAATGCATGGTATCGAGGGTAGATCTTGGGAAATCACATAGAACACTTTGTCAAGGGACTTATAAGTGTTATTGGCCATGTGATAACACAATTGATCAATAATGGCTGTAAGTCATAAAATGAGTTGGGTAGATGTCTTAGAGGGACTTATGCATGAACTACAAAGGCCGACCTTGAGGCTCAAATATACTTTTTGAATTGAGCTTTGTTTGAGCAATTGACTCTAGCATGACGTTGTGTTTTTGGTTGTTTTGACATGTATGAATGTTTCTTTTCATTGTACGTACCTAGTTATAATTCTTAGACTAGGTTTAGATTAAGATCCTGAAGATGAAGAGCACACGAAGACGGTGGAGGTCTATGTCTATTCCGACCATCATTTTGTATTATTTATCATCGACATATGTTTCGGATTCTTATTGTTTGTATAAAAGCCCAATGAGTTACGGGTTCTTTTCTTTCTTGTCCTTTAATTATGTTTCTATTGTTATCTTTCTTAGGATCGCATGATGGATTTATTGCTTTCTTTAATTATTTACTTACTGTCTCATAATTTCAATTCAATTGATTGCTTTCTTTTCTCATTTTTTAGAAATAGAATAGCATGTAAATGACCAACCACGCATTATCGCCTAACTTAAATTAAACAATCCTAAAAAAATTAAAGAAGAAAAGCATGGATATTTTAGGTAAACACAACATACTGTTAGGTACCAAAAGGGTGCTGATAGAAATATTGGTATAACCCAAGTCCCCAAACCTAGATATCTAGTTGCATAGGAATTGAGGGGATACTCCCAACCATCGATTGAGTTTTCTAGCTAACCCCCAAAAAGCGAGACTAGTGGCAACTTCCATCTTATTTCTAGGTTGTCTTAAACAACTAGACCATATAAATAAATTTGTCGTGAGGGGTATGGATCTTTATGAAAGGTCCACAATTGTGATTTAGCATACTCGAGATGGTGAAGTTGATAAAGATGAAGTGATGCCATCTTTGGTGGATGTACATCTCGAGAGGGTATCATGGTTGTAAAAGTACCCTTAAACTCACTTTTACGTCCGGATTCCTTTTCGACCTTAAAACCGTCGATTGAGAAGTACCGCAGTGTCGAGGTCACGACACTCTGCTGTCACATGGAATACGAGCATGGGAGAGCTCACGATCACGATTAAGTAAACTCACAAGAGGTTTGTCCGGAGGGTGAGGTGATGACATCCCTATGGTTGAGAACCATGAGGGAACTTTACCTTTCCCTTTCCTCTCCTCGTGAGAGGGATCGGCGGCGAGGTTGGGTCGTGATAGTGATCTTTTCACCACTACCCTTTTCTAGTTTTATACCGCAGCCATGAGCTGCTAGGCGTTTGAAAAGATATGTGGTAGCCTTCCAATATTGAGTCCAAAGCATCAATATTCTACTTTCTTTGGTCATTACTTCTTGCAGAAGTCGTGAATCAACTAAGGGCCCGTTTGGTTCGGCTTTTGGGAAATGCATTTTCAAAAATGCAAATACCTTTAGGTGAAGGGAGTTTTCCGAAATGCAAATAATGTTTGGTAAAATTTGCATTTGTAAATGGCTTTTATTAAATTAAAAAAACAAAAAAAGTTGTATTTTTTTTAAAATCCAGCCACCGGACCGCCAGATCGGGCAGTCGGATTGCCAGATGTGGCGGCCGGATGGCCGGATCTAGCCGTCTGGGTTGCGCGACCCTAGCAACCATTGCCTGGGGTTGCATCGCTTGAGGTAGCACAACCCAGGCATCGCCTGAGGTCCGGCAATGGTCGCTGAGGTCCGGCGACGGTCGCCGAGGTCAAGCGACCCTTAGGCAACGGTCGCTAGCATGCGCGACCCCTTGGCCAGCGGTTATCAGCCTCCAATTGGCTTCTCCGTGCGTTTTGGAGAAGATGAACAGTAACAAGAACTTACATTCCGAAAATGCAAGTTCCTAAAGGACCTTCAGACCTGCTCTGGACTAAGGGCCCTTAGAGTCCTTTAGAGATGCAATTGCATATTGCCGAAGTCGCCCAAAAAATCGAACCAAACGCATTTGCATTTGGCCAAGGGACTTTAGACTCCCAAAGCCCATTCCCAAAGCTAAACCAAATGGGGCTAAGAATCCCTTGCCTTTATAATTCAATTATTAGGATGCACATGTGTCCGAAAATCAATGTGGTGTTGAGCAGTTAATATATTCTAGTTGTGTATAACTTATTGACTTAAGTTTTTAAGTAAATGTGGGTTTAATTGGATATGACGAGCTTGGATTTGAGCTCTCTCTTGGTGATATTCTCAGGTGAAAGTATCGGGATTTTGCCGCGTGCTCTTAATAAATGGTATTAGAGCTCTGACAGATTGCTGGGGCCCCAATCTGTTCAACGTGGGCCTGATAATAGGATTCATGGTTTGACTCGATTCAAATAAAGAGACCAGGGATGAAGTTAGTGGGCTCAATAACAGGCTTCATGTTTCAGTTTGATATGGATAAATAGACCAAGAATGAAATTACGCATTGGAGATTCAAGTTGAGATAAATTGATGTGGAATGATACTTTGTAAAGGGATACCTGAATTAAGAGAGCAGTTTCGATGCTCAATGAAATTTGGTGATCAATGTGATTTCTAGTTGGTGGGCGTTGTAGTGTAGCAACGTGGACCTGATAACAGGCCTCATGGTTTGATTCGATTTTGATAAAGAGACAAGGAAGGAATTTGGTGACCAAAGCAGTTTTTGGTTAGTGGTCATTGTAGTGCAGGAATGTGGGCTTGATAGTAGGCTTCATGATTTGATTCGATTTGGATAAAGAGACCAGAGATGAAGTTGGGCGTTGGAGATTCAAGTTTAGATAAGTTGATGCAAAATGATACTTGAATTTAAGGACAAATTCGAACTAAGTCTAGGTCTTCTTTTCAAGTCCTTTACAGACGAGCTTGGATTTGAGTAAATGTGGGTTTTACTGGATATGACGGGCTTGGATTTGAGCTCTCTCTAGGCGATATCCCCAAGTAAAGGTATCGAGCTTTTGCTGCGTGCTCTCAATAAATGGTATTAGAGTTGATGATAGATTGTTGAGCCCCTAATCTATTCAACGTGGGCCTGATAACAAGCTTCATGGTTTGACTCGATCCAGATAAAGAGACCAAGGATGCAGTTAGTGGGCTCAATAACAGGCGTTATGGTTCGATTCGATCTAGATAAAGAGACCAAGGATGAAATTGCACATTGGAGATTTAAGTTGAGAGAAGTTGATGTAGGAGGATACCTTGCAAAAGGATACTTGAATTAAGAGGGAGCAGTTTCGATGTTTGATAAATATCTCAAGAAAATAATTTGGTGATCAATGCGATTTCTAGTTGGTGGGCGTTGTAGTGTAGCAATGTGGACCTGATAATAGGCCTCATGGTTCGATTCGATATGGATAAAGAGACAAGGAAGTAATTTAGTGACCAACATGGTTTTTGGTCGGTGGTCGTTGTAGTGCAACAATGTGGGCCCGATAGTAGGCTTCATGGTTCAATTCGATCTGGATAAAGAGACCAAGGATGAAGTTGGGCGTTGGAGATTCAAGCTTAGATAAATTGATGTAGAATGACACTTGAATTTTAGGACAAATTCAAACTAAGTCTAGGTCTTCTTTTCAAGTCCTTTATAGATGAAAAATGAGATGTACATTCAATGGATTTAGGTACCGACAATGTCAACAGTTTAGTACTTACATAAGCTTAATGCTTATATCCACACAAGCAATTGCTTATTTCACTCTTTATTCCCAATATCCTTATCACCATTGATCATTACATAACATTCTTTATTTAAACTCACCCAGTTTAAGACACCAAATGCAAATAATCAAATAATAATCACGATTAATGGTTTTGTCATCTTCAAATGTTATAGGAGGGTTTCCCAATAGTTCTAGAGTTGAGCACATCTTCATGGACGGATTTTGAGATTGCCACATGAGTTTCGAAACCTTGCCGACACCATCTTCACCGGTGACGAGGCGCCTTTGGTGTGGAGTGTCTCCTACTAATTTTGAGACGATGAGGCTCCATGACCACCTATCTCATCGAGATATCGAGAAGAAGTAAAAAATGGATCTTGAATGTCGATGACCATGGACGTAACTCTAGAGATATTAATGTCTATGGATGCATTAAGGTTTGGACAGCCATGAAGAGCAAAATGACCATGGACAACGGCTTCGGCAGTGTTGATGGTGAGCTGTTCGTGTTGATTTGGAGGAGGCATCGCCAAACATGGAGGCCCAATGGATGGTGGCGGAAAGGGATGAGGGAGGAGGCGAAGGTGCTTAGGGGAGCTCCTTAGTGTTTAGAATTCCTTCTCTATATATATGTTTAATGTGTTGTCGCGACCTCTCCTCAGGTGGACCACTTAAGGATTTGGCTGATGGATTACTAAGTCTAAACTTAGCTCAGATTCTCTCAAATCCGTACCAATTCATGACTTGAGGTTCAAGATTTTTAACATACAAATGATTTTTCAATTGAAAGTCGCCACTAATCTATTATTTGATGGGTCGATTAGAAACTCAAGTAAAGTAATGGGAGATTTATTTTATTCCTATGAACTAGAGATTGTGAGTTTGGGAACTTGATTACACTAGATTTCCCTAATGCTCTTTCGATGCATTTTCTCTTTTATACCAAAAAAATGTTTTGCAAGCAGCTTGAATTGATTTTAGTTTACTTTCATAACATGTGAGGTGACCATGCGAGTGTGTAAACCACTAATATAACACCTAAGAAAGCAATAAATAAATTATGGGACTTATCTCATAGCAATGGAAGCATAAGCAATTTTAGCTCAGAGTTCATGTCATCAGCCCTAGATATGATATCTAATTAGTATGCAATCACTCAATCTTTTTTAGGATTTTCTCTTGTTTAGTGAAATTTAATCTACGTGCAACGCAATTTTACCGAATGGCCTAATTCTAATGACAGTCAATTTTTAATTAAATGGACCGAGCAATAATCACTAAATGACATGCAATTTGTGAACCTAATTCTATATGATTGCACGTGATATTTTTGTATTTTTTATTAAAATTCGTAATTAAAAATGCTAAAAATAAAAATCTACCTAAAGTCAGATATAGTCTATTCTAAGTTGGGAAATAGATTAAACTAAATCCTATCTTAATCTAGAAACTTATCTCAACATGCAAATCAATTCAAATATGCCATTTAATCTAAGATATTATCTAAAGATGCATTCTAATTTAATAAAAAAGCTAGCTAAACTATTAGATCATGCAATTCTATCTAGGAAAGCAATTATAACCTACATGATATGCAATGCAATCTTTTTGTATTTTCGTGATAAGGGAAACAATCAATGTGTGGCATCCCAAAAAATTCAAGGCAACCTCTAGGTGTATTAAAGCCTATGATTAGGTAATGAAATTACCTTTGGTTTATGCTTTAGCCATTGGTTTTCTTTTAAGACCAAGTGTTATGTATCTTGTGTTCATGAGCTAGTAAAATTAGTATTATAGGATAAGTTGATAAGAAGAATTTGTTCTTGGCTATGCACCTCATAGATTTGATCCCTATAGTTTAAATGTTACAAGATTTATGTCCATATGAAATTGAGAATTTGAAATCTATAAAAGAGGGAATTAAAAATGAATTATTAAAAGTGAAATTGGGATTTATTAGGATTGACCTTAGGCCCAAGGGTATTGGACCTAAAGTGGGCCAAATTAGCTTGGCCCATGAAGCCCATGAAGAGGGCTGCCGTCGACCACAAGGGGGGAGAGGCTGGCCCAACCTTCAAGTCCATCATGCATGGGAGTTGCCAAGTGGCAAAAAGGGGGCTTCATCTATTGGTCATCTTGGGTGGCTCCTAATGCTGGCTAATGATTGTATTGAGGGGGGAATAAAAGGAAGGAGTGACCGGTTTAGAGGGGGCTGTCGACCATAAGGGAGAGAGAGAGAGAGGGTTGCCGATAGAGTGAGGAACCAAGAGAGAGGAGGAAGAAGCCGTGTATCCATCCGTCCGCTCGTCCGTCGCCTGTCGCCGTGCATCCGTCGTCCGCCGTGTTGCTTGTGCTTGCTCGGTACAAAGGCAAGTTGGGATCCATATTCTGCTCTTGCATGTTGTATCTTGCATGTGTGTTTGGATGGTGATGAATCTCGGACGTTTAGGGTGTGAGAACCGAAGCTTTGAGTGTGTTGTTTTTGAAATAGCATTCTGTTTTCGAGTATACCGCCTGACCCAGAACGTTGTAGAGGCTTGCATGCAGGGTTTGAGTTGGATTTTGGTTTCGACTTCTTCACAAAAGTTGTAGGGAACATCTTGAAGACTAACATACTCAAATTTGAGGTAAAACGAACAAGTGTAGCCTAGTGAAACGATTTTTCTTTGAAGATGGCAGATCTGGAAGTATTGTACTGGACTCCAGCGACTTCGTGGACTATAACGTGACTGTCCTTTGAGAGTCTCACCTAGATCCCTTAATGAAAGTTGTATTGGACCTCTTGAGACAAAACATATAAAAAATTCAGAGGAAATTAAGGAAGATAAGTAGGTGAAACCTTGATGTTTTCGGAGACAGCTAAACCTGGACTGTTCGGTACTAGGAACAGGGGCTTCGACCGTCCATAGTTAATAATATAGGAAGAATATGGCCTTGATATCTTCATAAAAAATATACCTTAGGGTCTCAACTATAACCTGGTAAAATTTCATATTTTTTGAAGGCCATTCGAGTATTTAAATTGAAATATTTCGAGAACCGCGCAATCTGATGTGTCCGAATTTTGCAAGCTGTAATGTGTGAGCTATATCTTTTTGTGTGAAGTTCTTTTGGGCATGTGTTCTTCATGGAGTTGCTACCTCTTTGTCTTGACTATCACATGTTCAGATTTTATAATTTTTAAAGATCATATGGATATTTAATTTATATGTTTTCCGAAATTGTGCAAGCTGGAATTTGGTAAATTTCAAAAAATCATGATGTATGGATTATTCTATGTTGTATGGACCCCATGGATTGTGTTGTCATAAGTGATTGGATCTTACTGCATATATGATGATGATTGGAAATACATATAAGAATCAAATGCTGAAAATGATCTTGTTGCCATCATATTATATACCATGTTGAAATTGAGCTATAATTGTGAATGTGAACTATGATAAATGAGAAGGCCGTCGGAGGTGTGAGCCGACGATGCCCCGGGAGTGTCGGGATGCCCAGCCAGGGAGTGTAAATACCGGATGCCTGGTGGCCTAGTGGCGTAATTTTAGAGGGTCCTCGGGAGTTTCGAGATGCCCGGGATGTGGGGGTGCCGGAAGCTCGGAGGTGTGAGCCGGGGGATACCTCGTGATGTCAGTTGGGGTACGAGGTGCCCGGAGTGTGTGTGCCGGATGCCTGGAGGTTTGTGCCGGAGGTTCCTTGCGATGCCAGGTGGAGTGCGATCGATAAATGTTGGATGCAAATACTAGTCCCGGGAAAGAGAAATGTGGAGTCCTAAAATGAAAGAATAAAATTGAGAAATTGAAATTGAATTATGCATGAATGTATGATGATGAGTGCATGGATGTATGTGCACCTATGGCATGATGGTACATGTATGACATGATGATGGTGAGTGCATGGATGTATGTGCACCTATGGCATGATGGTAAATGTATGACATGATGGTGAAGGTTATATGAGGATGTACGTATATGTGGTGTGATGACATATGCATGGCTTCAAGGTAAGTTATGCATGGATGCATGGATGCATGAATGACATGTGTTATGCTATGATTGTTATGATTGTATTGTGTGATGCATTAAGTGGTTTATTGGGTCCTTTACCTGCTGAGTGGCTGTACTCACCCCTTCGAGGACCAACATTTCAGATTAGAAAGATGCCGCTCCCTGCTGTCACGCGGGGCGTCTTTTACGGCCTTCCTTCAGACGTGGAGGTCGAGTGTGTGGAGATCGACTGTCCCACCATTCCTGGTCTGACGTACATTTGGGTTCGTGCATTAGTGATGTATGACATGGGCTTGGCTGAGGGCCCTGTCATTCAGGAGTTCATATCTGTTCACGTTCGTCGAGATGGAGTGATGCGGGGGATGTTGCCGCCACCACCGCCTGACGCACCGGGGTGGGTGTGACGGCCCGTGCGTGAGGAGTAGGAGCTGCAACTTTTTGGACAATAGCCGACACTAGTAGATGGAGGATTTTGCATGATCGACATAGAGGGTCGAATTGTCTCTTTTTGGGGTTATGGCCGAGTGTAGTGAAAAGTCTTGGCCTATCTTTTGTTGTACCGACCCAAGAAAATCCATCATGAAAATATGCAAATAAAAGTGTCTTGGCTTTATCTTTTCTTATGGTTTAGTGGTGTGCAATTGTATCATGATTGTTGGAGGGAGAATTAGTAAGACTTGATTATGCTTCCGCAAATAAGATGCGCTGGGACCGTTAAAATAAATAAATAAATAAATAAATATGCCTAGGAACTAAGGTTCTTCTTTGGTATTTGTGGTGACCCTAGGTGTTTCGGGGTGCCACACAATGTCATGCCCCAAACCTCGAGCGCGCGCACATCCCTTGGTGGTCGATAAATCTTGCGATGTCGCAGGACGCGTCGCCAACCCATTCATTTTAATGCACACGCAGAAGCAGATAAATAATCCCAGACAACATAGATACGGGATAGAAAAGCAGGATACAAATTTTCACAAAACACTTTTATAAAAAAAACTAGTTTGTCTACAAAAAGATTGGCTTTCAAAAAGAAGTTATCCTACGACCTACTAGTTGGACACATTCGCCAATCCTTCGGACTCCACCTCCACAGGCTCCGAGGGCTTTGGGTCCTCCACAGCCCTATCAAGAGGGTCAGCTACACCCTCCCCTGGAGCGGCGTTGACCGCAACGGCGGAGATATCAAAACCCTTAAGGGGACCTTCCTTATACCCATTGAGCCCATGGTGAAACCACGCCCTGAATCGATGAAGTACCTTCTGAGGTAGGCCCTCATTAACCCAGATAGTGGTCACAACTAGCTCATGGATCTAGTGACTCTCGGGGATAGGGACGTCTATACTTCACTTAGTAAATCCCCGAGGCTATCCAAAACGAACTGGAGAGACCGCCATTTGAGGACCTGAAAAGGTTAAGCCAACGACAGGGTGAGACAATGTCTTAGCAAATTCACCCCCTAAGCCCCGAGTAGGAATGAAATATGCTTAGAGGTAGTCTAACCACACATCACAGAAGACTCACCTCACCTTAGTTCCTCCCTGCACATCAGCATAGTTCATAAACTCAATGCATATAATAGATGCACACATCAATTGGAACATCTCACTCTCAAGCCAATCAATCACAAGAGTCCCGATTATAAAGCTAAATCGTTATGACACGTCCCATATCGTGTCACACAATTTTGTCCCATAATCAAGCGTCGTTAAACCACTCATTCATGCGTTCCAATTATTATCACGGCCTAATGAACACGACCTACTTGATGTTTGGCAGTCTTCTAGTGTAACTAGGCATCGTCTCACCCTATTGAGCATGGTAACGTCTACATCTAGACGGCAATCCCAAAGGAGCATCGGTTCAGAATCTATTACGACCGGCATCCGTTGTCCAGGGGCATCCCATATAGGAGCATCGTCTGGCGTAAACGCTCATGATGGGTTCTCATAACCAACACACGACCATCCAATTCTGGCCAATGACATTGTGCTTTGCACTCGAATGCCTTGATTGAAATAACGAACTTGGCCTATTTTTTTTTTTCATATTATAAACACTTGAAAAAATAATCGTGTATGGGTACACGGTTATATTGAACTAGAAAAATTGATATCCACCCTTTTAAAATTCCACTATTTGATATAGTATCTAAAAATATTTTCGGTGTCAAAACTCGACACCTGGTATTTTCTAATTAAATACCAAAATTTCCTAATTTTGAAATAATAACTCAAAATCACAATCACCACTTTGCACAAATTAACATTCAATTACATAAACTAAGCACATCACGCAATCAGCATGAAATTCCGGTCACTGGCTATCCCGGTATAATTTTCGGAAAATATTAAATAATTAAATAAATAAATTAATTAAATGCAATTTAATCCAATAAATGCATACTTAGGCCGGAAATGCTAATCTAACCACCTAAATGGGCCTAGAAAAATAAGGCACCTATCCACATAAATAGTACAATCTATTTAGCCCTTAATTAATCTAATCTAACTACCTTGCAGTCATAATTAACCACATAAATCACTAATCCATCTAAACTAACCACCTAAGCCATACTTAGTCTAATCTAATTACCCACTAAGCATAATTAACTCTATAAGCAGAGTTTAGCAAGTCAACTCACTGAATTAGTAGGCCGGTGAGTCCACCGCGATGGCAATGCCAAGGCGTGCGAGACTCAAGCTTGGAGCGACATCTGACGAGGCTTGGAAAGGGCCGTAAACGAGCCACAAGCTCTCAGCTCTAAGCTGAGAGTTCGGCTTCTGCTTGCTGCTGGAAAGGGCGGTCGAAGGCATGGATGGTGCGGGAAAGGGACATGGCGGGTCCAGGCGAGTGAGTGGCTGGAGTCTGACGGCTTGGGGGCAATGAATGGCGGTTGGACGACAGCTTAGATGACAGAGGCAGCTCGAAACAACGAACGGAGTTGCAACGGCACGAGTCGGAGGACGGACGCAAGGGATTCGTGGGCGGGCTCGCGCGGCAGCGATGGTGCTCGGACGACTTCGGGCGGCAGTCGATGGGCTGACTGGTTCAAGGCTAGCTTTCTCTGGTTTTTCTTGAGCTCAAACAACACAATAGAGAAAGCAAGCCAAGGGAAGAAGAAGAAGAGCTCAGCTGCAAGGGGGGCCCAACGTGCCACAAATGTCTTTTACAAATATAAAAAACACTCAATGTTTGCCCCCACCTTGCTCAGCCAAATCCACAGCCTAATTTCCACACCAAAGCTTCCTCAAGAAGCCTCCCAAAGTGTCAAAAATGTTGTTCCCCCCCCCTTGGGTACGAATTTTGGACATTCCCCATCCAATTTGAGCTCAATTCTCCTTCAAATTAATCCCAAATGGTGTCCAAAAATTCAACCAAGGTGTCCACATCCATCCCATGATTTTTCCTCATCAAATGAACCAACTTGACGGCTAAAAGTGCAACAAAAAACGGCCCTCCAATTTTTCCTGTCCAAAATAGCCCAACTTCGATTCTTTGTCGAAAATCCCGATTTGTTGAAAATTCTTCGGAGGATGAGTTGACGTTCTTTAAATAAATCATGACATGATAGAACTTTCAATTTCTGAAATCGAGTTCAATTTTGCAGTTAATTTCAACCGAGCGCAATTTTAGTGTGACCTAACTATCGAGTAGCTTTTAGGAATTTTTAGCGCATTTGATCTATGGTTGATTATTTTTTAGCCACATTGTATATCTTCGACACATTGGCGACTCTCGGTTGTCGTGAAAATCTTGGAGTTTCAAATACATGCATAGGGTACAAAAATGACTGAAAAATCGGTTTAGTGTCGTTCGACATAAAATTTACAATCATGTGGATCACCCTCACTCTAATTTTACAATCAGATGGAATCGACTTATCTCCGATCTCTGGTCGATTTTGACGGTGCCGTATTGACCATTACAAATTAGCACGGTCGAGTAGTCGATTTTTGGTTGAATTCTCAAGTCTATTGCATTTAGATTCCTTAACGGCTTCACCTGATAGACTAGTTTTCCCGCGAGTGATTAGCTCAGGGAAAATAACTATAGGCGCATCGATGAAAAGCCCAATTCTTTTAATCGAAAACATAGTAAAAAAATTAGGATGTTACAATTCTTTCCCTCTTATAAAAATTTCGTCTTTAAAATTTAAACCAATTACAAATCTTAAACAAAAAGGTAGGGGTATTGTTGTCTCATCGAATCTTCACTTTCCCAGGTTGCTCCTTCTGTGCCGTGGTGTTGCTAGACCACTTTAACTAATAGGATCGTCTTGGTGCACATAATCTGCTCATTCCGATCTACAAAAACTAACTAGTCTTTCCACGTATGACACTTTGTCGTCCGCATCTAGCTCTTCAAAATTTAGTATGTGGGTCGGGTCAGGCTCATACTTTCTTAACATTAATACGTGGAATACATCATGCACTTGTGCCAGTCTCGACGACAACGTGAGTCAATACGCTAAAGTCCCTATCCTTTCCAAAATCTAGAAGGTACAAACGTGCCTTGGACTTAGCTTTCTCTTTTTGCCGAAGCGCGAAGTACCCCTCATTGGTGACACCTTCAGAAAGACATGTTCACCAACTTGGAATTCTAAAGGTTTTCGACGCTTATTTGCATAACTTTTCTGGCAGCTCTAAGCTGTCTTTAATCGGTTCCTGATAATTGCAATTGCATCCATTAACTGCTGCACTAACTCTGGACCTGTGATCTTTCGTTCTCTAACCTCATTCGAACACATTGGCATTCTGCATGCTCTGCCATACAATGCCTCAAAAAGAGCCATCTAAATGCTCTGCTAGTAGCTGTTGTTGTAGGCAAACTTTGAAGCTGTTTATCCTAGCTTCCTTTGAAGTCTAGCACACATACTCTCAACATGTCTTTGAGAGTTTGAATTGTCCTCTCAGACTAGCCATTCGTCTGAGGATGATAAGCCGTACTGTACTGCAACTTCGTTCCCAAGACAGTTTGCAAACTTTTCCAAAAGGTAGTTGTAAACCTCGGGTCTTGATCAAACGTATTCGTCACTGGAAACCCATGCAAACGCACTATCTGATGCATGTACAATTCAACATATCTGTCCAATGCAAGGTCCTTTTGTATGGCGATAAAGTGAGCCGATTTCGTCAATCTGTTGACCACTACCCAATTGGAATCATTACCCCTTTGACTCCTTGGTAAGCCTATCACAAAGTCCATCATGATGTGTTCCCATTTCCACTCGGGAATCTCGAGAGGTTGTAGAAGTCCTCCCGGCTTACAATGTTGTGCCTTCACTTGCTGATACGTCAAACACTTGGCGGCATGCTTGGTGATATCCGCCTTCATACCGGACCACCAATAGTGTTAACGCAAATTTTGATACATCTTCGTATTGCCTAAATGAATGCTGTAACTGTTACGATGAGCTTCTGACAAGATATCCTCCTTAAGCTTTGCATTGTCAGGTACACATAATCGTTCGCGAAACCTTAGTGTTTCGTCATCAGAAATCTGAAAGTTAGCATTTCTCTTATCCGATCTTCTTGCGGGATCTTCTGGATCTTTGGGTTTGTCAACTGTAGCGTCTTGATTATGATCTGCACTTCTTGCTCAATTCTGAGGGTGGCCATAAGGTTTAAGAGGTGGCCTACCTCAAACTTGAAAACCAAGTCTCAGGCTCTCTCGAGTAAAATCAATTCCTTGATCACCATTTGCGCAATTGAAGATTTTCGACTTAGCGCATTTGCGACCTTATTAGCCTTTCCAGGGTGATAGAGAATATCACAATCATAGTCCTTTAGGAGTTCCATCAAGCGACGCTATCTCATATTTAACTTGTGACATCCTGAAATTCGAGCCCTCTGAGGGATGAATGAATGTGAATTTCGTCAATGCATTGTTGGTTGATCTCACTCGAAATTGATCACTCCTAAGATACTGATTTTGAGGGGAAAGGCTAATGAGGACATAACTCATACGACTAAAGGACTCGACCTGGGAAAACGACTTGACCATGAGACTTGCGTGAGGACGATCCTGTAGATAGTTAGGCCAATTTCAAGGACGACTATGAGTCGATTCACGAACAGAACATAATGGAATGATGGGTGATTCCATTTACCATTATCGAATCCGCGAACGATCCTATGTCGATCCTCAGTAATCGTGTACTTTGAATTAAGAATCTATCCTCCATAATTTCTTGCAATCAAGGACGTCCATGCATCGAGATGTCTTGAACGTGATTCGACACAGGTTGATTACGCGGGAATCCTTGGAGCCACTCGTCAGTCTGAGTTATACCTGAAATGGCATTAGGTGAAATTTACATGGCATGAGAACTATTGATTAGGCTTCGAATTATCGAGAATGTCCGGGACGAACTTTGGATGAAGCTACTTCAAACAGTCGACAGAACTAGTTAAGTCGAGCAATTGGAAAAGGGATTTTCAGGCTAAGGAAGCGAGCCCATGAGGACGTGGGCCGGGCCAAGTCAGTATGGGCCTTAGGCCCAAGGTGGGACAGCCACCATGGTGGGCCTAAGGCAATCAAATGAGCCCATTGGCCAAATCAACTATTCATCTTTCAAAGCCCATGGGCCAATTCTTAGCCATTTCAAGCCCAACCAATTCCCAAGCCCAATCCTTAGGCCCATCCACCAATTTCAGCTCAAGGAAAGAATGGTATTTGTGCAAGGTGAAATGACCAAATTACCACTAGTTGTAGGGAGAAAAGGCTAGAGAAGAGAAAGAAGATGAGGTCATCATGGCATGGAGACTTGAAGCTAGGATGTGAGGGCTTGAGGGGGTGTGCAACAGGCCTCACATCACTCTCTCTCTCCCCCATTCGGTCTCCCTCGACAGAGCTCTCTCTCTCTTCGTTTTTCTTTTTCCTCCAGTTTCTGCTCTAGCTGACCCTTCGGTGAAGAATCGAGTCAAAAATGGTCTTCCCAGATGAATCAGCCAACGGTCCACCCATCACCGTGACCAGGAGAGACAGAACGTTCCAACGAGCCTGATTTCTTCTTGAATGGAGCTGTTGGCCATCATGTACGGCTGTTGCAAGCCTCAAGTCGCTGGTCCGTCGGTCCGCCTGCAGCCTGCACTGTTTTGCGTTTTTCTCCATTTTTCTCCCATTCCAGTCTTTCCTTTGCCCATCCCAACCTCTAACAAGACCCCAAGACCCCCCGGTGCCACCGGTTTTTGGCCATCCCCCTCGCTGGAGCTCCAACCAAGCCGTTCAACTCAGTTTCTCCTTCGGCAGGGCTGTTTTTCAGTGTTCTTAGTGGGAGTCCGAGCTGTGGTTGCTGTGTTGAGCTTGGGACCACCTTGGATCATCGTTGTTGAGGTCCCAGTGCATAACCACCATCGTCGCCATCGCGTCAGTGTCTCCAACCTACTTAACGGGTGAGTTTAGCTCATAATCCTTCGATTAGTGCCTAAACTTGCTTAGGGTTGGTTTAGTTAGATTTAATTCTAGTTTAGGTGATTTAATTAAGTTGTATTAGCCCTAAGATAGGTGGTTAGATGGATGGATTAGATTAGTTTAGCTTAATCTTGCTTTATTTGCTTATGTGGTTTATGTGGTTAATTAAGCATGTTTATCTTAATTGATTGGTTTCCTTATTTTAATCATTGTTTTAATGATTTCTGAATATAATTTATTATTTATTAGATTCTAGAAATTTACTTGTTCGGCAACACTATTTACAAAATACTGTTCATGTGCACTGTTCATCCAGATGCGAAAAGTGTCTAAAATTCTTGTAGGTTGATCCTATGAAGTGAATAGATGTGTAAATGCATGGGCATCCTTATGAATTGAGTGATGATTTGTGCAATTACTTGATGATTGTGAAAAGTATGGATTTTATTAAGAAAATCCCGGATGTTGGGTTTTGACACTGAAAATGGAATTTGAGTATTATATCAAATAGTGAGGTTTGAAAAAGAGTGGCATTGGTCTTTCCGATTCAAATTTGATGGGTACCCACACATGTGACTACTTTCTTGAATGATTTTAATATGAAGAAAAGAGGCCGGGATCACTATTTTAATAAATGACATTGAGTGAAATGCAAGGTGTCCCGGGCCAAGATTGAATTGACATGTGATTGATTAAGAGAACCTGTCCCCAATTGAGTCGGATGGATGTTACCCTATATGGGATATCCATTGAGTGGGACTCGAGTCGCAATAGATTCTGGACCTACGCTCTTTCGGGAAAGCCGTCTATTGAAAGACGTCGCCGTGCTCCATGGGGGGAGACGAAGCCTGGTTGAGTCAGAAGACACCGAACTGATGAGTAGGTGGTGCCCTTGAAGGGCTTAATTAAGAAGACACCGAATTGACAAGTAGGTGGTGCCCTTGAAGGGCTTAATTAACAATTGGAACACATGACTGATTGAGTTTGATGCGCCTGATTATAAGACAAAACTGTGTGGCATGGTATGGGACGTGTCATAACGGTTTGGCCTTATAATCGGGACTCTTGTGATTGATTGGGTTGAGACCCCTGTGATTGATTGAGATGAGTGAGGCGTTTCAATTGTTGTATGCATTGAGTATATGCATCGTGTTTTTGAACTGTGCTAATGTGCAAAAACGCATGAGAATTATGGCATTTGTGATTTCGGTCATGCATGAGTTAAGCACATTGTTTATGGCACGCACGCATGAATCGATAACGTGTAGAGCGTGGCAATGGCCAAGTGAGATCGCTTGTGACCCGACTCGCATGTGTTTGATGAACTGCATCATCTAATGGCCATGTGCATTGCGTGTATTATGCTGAGTTATAGCGTGTAGGGTATGGCATACAAGTAAGGTTGTATGCGAATCGACTATTGGTTGTTGCTTGTGGTGGGGTAGTTCTGGATAGATACTTCGAGTTGACTTGGTATACTAACCGGGGCTTAGGGGTGGAACTCGCTGAGATTTATATCTCATCGGTTATTGAATAACCATTTTTAGGTCCCTAGTGTAAAGAGCCAGGAGCTTGAAGCAGAAGGGTCAGGAGCATAGGTGGCTCAATAGTTCTCTATGACATAGACCTTCTATACATGCTTGTGGTGTTTATGAAAGTGTATTTGACTTGAAACTGGTTGCCTTGCTTTTCTATCCCATGTATGTTATTGTCAGGGGATTAGTTAATTCGCCTACGCATGTGCAATAAAATGACAAGGGTCAGCGACGCGACTTGGGAACGTTGTAAAATTCTTTCGACCATCAAGGGATGTGTGCGTGCTCGAGGTTCGGGGCGTGACACAACTCCTTCTGAGAGAATAAATACTTGAGACTTTGATGGTCTGTGAAGATCTGAAATTTTTCTCCACACAAGTAATGTCTCCAAATCTTTAGAGCAGAGATTATCACTGCGAGTTCTAAGTCATGCGTCGGATAATTTAGTTCATGAGGCCTCAACTGACGGGACGTGTATGCAATAACCCTGCCATGTTGCATTAACACGCAACCCAGTCCTCTAAACGATGCATCATTGTAGATCTCGTATTCTCCATGACCAGATGAAATTGTTAGCACTAGTGCGGTAGTCAGCTTCTGTTTAAGCTCTTGGAAACTACGCTTGCACTTATCCATCCATACAAACTTCTCTTCGTTCTTCAGCAGTCGAGTCAACAGTGAGGTTAAAGTTCAAAATCCTTCCACAAACCTTCTATAATAATTTGCCAAACCCAAGAAGCTTCTGATTTCTGTCACTGTTGTTGGTCTTGGCCTGTTGATAACTGCTTTAATCTTAGCTGGGTCCACGGAGATTCCTTCGCCTAAAATCACGTGACCTAGGAAAGCCACACGAGTCAACCAAAACTCGCACTTGCTGAACTTGGCGTGCAGCCCATGATTCCACAGAGTCTGAAGGACTACCCTCAAATGTCTTTCGTGCTCCTTTGGACTTCTCGAGTACACCAGAATGTCGTCAATGAAAATAATCACAAATTGATCTAGATACTCTTTAAACACCCAGTTCATCATATCCATGAAAGCAGCTGGGGCGTTCGTCAAACCGAACGGCGTTACAGTAAACTTATAATGGCCATATCGAGTGCAAAACGCTATCTTTGGTATGTCCTCCTTCTGATCCTCAACTAATGATATCATGTCCTCAAGTCGATTTTAGAAAATATCGATGCTCCTTGCAACTGATCAAACAAGTCATCGATCCTCGGTAGTGGGTATTTGTTCTTGATTGTCACCTGATTGAGTTTTCGATAGTTGATGCATAGGCGTAATGAACCATCCTTCTTCTTCATGAACAGAATTGGTGCTCCCCAAGGTGATGCACTGGGATGTATGAATCCCTTATCCAATAACTCCTGCATTTGCACCTTCATTTTTTTCAGCTCCAACAACGCCATCCGATAAGAAGCCTTAGAGATTGGCTCCGTCCTAGGGGCCAACTCGATCATGAACTCTATCTCTCTTTCTGGCGGCAAACTCAGCAATTCCTTCGAAAACACATCCGGAAATTCTTGAACCACTACGATGTACTCGATCTTCAACTCTTCAACCGTCGTATCCACTACAGTTGCCAAGTAACCTTAGCAACCCCTGTCTAACAAACGGGTTGCCTCAAGCAATGCCATTAAGGTAATCGAGGGTCCTTCTCAATTCCCAATAAACTCGAAGCTTTCACCCGCCAACGGGTTAAACTAAATCGCTTTATGATAGCAGTCCATCTTAGCTCATTGCTTGGTGAGTCAGTCCATGCCAATTATCACATCAAAATCATACATGGCTAGGACTATCAAATATATCTTCCCCTCTCGCTCACCAATCACGAACTTGCAACCAGGACAACCCACTGCAGTTAACACCTTATCCTTTAACGATGTAGATATACTAACCATTAACTCAACAACTCAGGACTCAATCCTACTAGCTTAACAAACTGCTCAGCTGTAAATGAATGAGTAGCGCTAGGATCAAATAAAGCATAAGCAGCATGGTCGTTTAGCAAAACAGTACCTGTGACCATATTAGGTGTGTCCTCAGCCTGTTTCCTCGTGACAACATAGGCTCTTCCCTGAGTAGGAGGCCTGTTCAGCCCACTCTGCGGTGCATTCGGTGGTGCGAATCATCGGTTCTGACCCATAGGTGGTGTTGGCAGCAACTGTTACGGTGCCATTGGTCTATGAGGACAATTCCTTGCCATGTGACCCTGCTGGCCACCCTCAAAATAAGCACCCTGCCTGGAATGGCACAAGGCTAATCCGTGTCGTCTTCCGCAGAAGCAACATATGCCCATCTAGCTCGGCATTGACTTACCTATCTCACCCTTCCTGATGGGCGGAACAAGGTACCTTTCTCCTATCATAGGTTTCTTCTCAAACCCATTTCCATCCCTATTTGAACCAAACCGTGACCTAGATGCAGCGGCTTGTTTGTTCAGATTCCTCTCTATCAATTAGGCCTAACCATCAAGTTCATTATAATCCTTCAGATCGAATGGCACCAGCGGATTCTTCAACTTCGGTCGGAGGCCGTTCTTGAACCTCCTAGCTCTATTAGTTGGATCTCCTATCAACTTCGGGGCGTACTGCGATAGCTTTACAAACTTGGCCTCGTACTGGTCCACAGTCATCGAACCTTGATGAAGGCGCTGAAATTCCTCCATCTTCTGTTCCCTTGCACTATCAGAGAAGTAATTGCATTTGAACACTGCAATAAAGGCGTTCTACTCTGGAACCACACCTTCTAGGAACACTACTCTTCAGGTGGCCCTCCACCAAGTGCTTGCATTTCCCTGCAGCTGATAGACTACAAGGATGACCTTCTCCTCCTCTATGCACCTCAGCAGTGCAAAGGCCTTCTTCAAATCCTAGATCCAGAGGGCTGTAGCCTTGAGATCTCCTGCACCGGTGAACCTTGGTGAGTTCAACTTCAAGAACTGCTCGACTAGTTTGTACATTGGCCTCTCAGCAACCACATTCCCAAGTGGAACTTCGGCAGGTGCGATTGTGGCAGCAATAGCAGCATTGGTGACGGTAGTAGCAGTGGCTGTAGCAGCGGGGGTAGTGGCAACGGCTTGATTCTGGGCCTGTTGCCCCATTAGATTCCCCAAGGTCTTTAGCACTCGCATGATCCCGTCAATTCTCGGATCACCAGGTGTTGCTACAATAGCATTGACCGGCGGCAGCGCTAAACCACTAGCGCTGGCCTGAGCCTGTGCTCTACCTCTACCACCTCGGATATCGACCCTTGTTGGAGTCCTACCCCGAGTAACAGGTCCTACAGTCCTCTTTCTAGGCGTCCTTTACTCTTGATCCCTCATGACACAGATTCTTTACAGAAACTTGCTTTCCAATTCCACACAGAATTAGAAATTGAGTTATCCTCACACAAAATAAGCTACCAATCAACTATCAATCACATGCATCATCATAAAAAAAGGTATTTCCTACTAACTATCCCATAGCCCATCACACCTTATCACTTCAAACACCAACCAGCTCTAATATCATGACGAGCGGGGATGTCACGCCCCGAATCTTGAGCGCACGCACATCCCTTGGATGCCGATAAAACTTGTGACGTCCCTAGATGCGTCGCTGACCCATTCATTTTAATGCACACGCGGAAGCGAATAAATAATCCCAAAACAACATAGATATGAGATAGAAAAGCAGGATACAAATTTTCACAAAACATTTTTATAAAAGAACTAGTCTGTCTACAAAAAGATCGACTTTCAAAAAGAAGCTGTTCTATGACCTACTAGTCGGACACATTCGCTGATCCTTCGGATTCCATCTTCACAGGCTCCGGGGGCTTCGGGTCCTCCAAAACCCCATTAAAAGGGTCTGCTGCACCCTCGCTTGGAGCGGCATTGACTGTAACGTCAAGGATATAAAAACCTTGAAGGGGACCTTCCCTATACCCATTGAGCCCATGGCAAAACCACGCCCTGAATTGATGAGGTACCCTCTGAGGTAAACCCTCATTGACCCAAACAGTGGTCATAACCATCTCATGGATCCAGTAACTCCCAGGGATAGGGACGTCTATACTCCACTCAGTAATCCCCCAAGGCTGTCGAAAACGAATTGGAGGGACCGCCCTTTAAGGACCTGAAAAGGTTAAGTCCACAATGGGGTGAGACAATGTCTCAGCACATTCACCCCCTAAACCCCGACTAGGAAGGAAATACGCCTAGAGGTAGTCTAACCACACATCACAGAACACTCACCCCGCCTTAGTTCCTCCCGGCACATAAGCACAATCCATAAACTCAATGCATATAATAGATGTACACATCAATTGGAATGTCTCACTCTCAAGCTAATCAATCACAAGAGTCCCAATTATACGGCCAAATCATTATGACACGTCCAATACCGTGTCACACAATTTTGTCCCATAATTAGGCACGATTAAACCACTCATTCATGCATTCCAATTATTATCACGGCCCAATAGGCACGGCCTACTCAACGTTCGGTGGTCTTCTGGCGTAACTAGGCATCATCTCACCCCATTGAGCATGGCAACGTCAACATCTAGATAGCAATCCCAAAGGAGCATCGGTCCAGAATCTACTACGACCGGCATCCATTATCCAAGGGCATCCCATATAAGGGCATCGTCTAGCGTAAACGCTCGCAATGGGTTCACATAACGAACACACGACCATCCAATTCCGACCAAGGACATTATGCTTTGCACTCGTGTGGCATCCCAAAATTCATGACGACCTCCAGTTACAATAAAGTCTATGAATAGGTGATGGAAGTACCATCAAGTTATTTTATAGCCATTTAATTCATAATTTGCAATAAGATTTATGGCCAAGCTTTTAATGGATAATTATGTGAGAGGAAAGAAAATTCTATCATTGGCCATGTGTATTATAAATTGGAATTTATGGATTTGTGACTACAAGTTTTATGGCCTTATTATTTTTGCAAGTTAGGTGTTTATTTAAGTGGAAAATGTTAATAGATTATTAAAAGGTTAGTGGGCCGAAATTCTTAGGCCAAGCTAGCCCAAAAACCCAGCCCAAGACCACCACCACTTCGGCCCAAAGCCAGGCACATGAAGCCCATTGGGCCGTCAATCAAGCTGGCCCCAAGCCCAGCCGGATGGAGCCCCTCTTGCATGGCAAATTGCCAAGTGTTCTTCCCTAGTTGCCAAGTGTGGGTGCCTCATTAGCCATCGTGGGCAGCCACATGCAGCTTTCCATCATTGCAAATGATTGAAGGAAAGGGAAATTAAGAGAGGGAGAGTGGCCGGTTTTGGTGAGTGAGAGAGAGAGAGCTGTCGAGAGAGTGAGAGAGGGAAACCAAGAGAGGAGGAGGAGGTCGTGTGAAGAAGAAGGAAGAAGGTTCGTCCGCCTGTTCGTCCGCTGTTCGTTGCTGCTTTGCCTCTTGTGCTTGAGTTTAAGGCAAGTAGAGTCCTAAAACCTACCCTTTGCTTGCTGTGATGTATGTGTAGAAGATGGTGCATTTTGGTTGTGGTAGATGGGTTGAAATTTCGGAGCTTTGAAGAGAGATTCGTTGGTCATGCATGCTGTTTCTGGAAAGACCAGTTTAACCATCCTTGAGTTTGTGTGTTGCATGTGACTTTTTAGTCGGAATCTTGCTTCGATTTCTTCATGAAAGTTTTAGAGAACACCTTGAAGAACAACAAACTAAAATTTGAGGCAAAACGAACAAGAAATGGTTAGTGAAATGATTTTTCTTTGGCGGACCCTACCAAAGTAATAGCCAACTGAGATGTAATGGATGTGGGCAAATTGGACACGTTAAGAGAAATTGTCCACGCAATGGGTCGCAGTCGAATGTCAGCTCGGTGCGACAAGTGCAACAATGTACTGCTGAACCAAATCCACCAAGGAACCCACAGAGGCCACCAGCACAAGGAAGGGTGTATGCGGTCACCCAAGAGGAAGCAAAAGCTTTTGAAAATGTTATCTCAAGTATGATTTCGATAGATGGATAAGAAGGCATATGCATTACTTGATATGAGTGGCACACATTCATTTGTGTCTGAGAAAATATAGATGATTGTGAGAAGTAGGAACCAAATCTTTAGATATGCCTCTTTGTATTTCTACATCACTGAAGGACATGTTGTTATCTACGTTAGCATGTGAGATGAGTGAGATAACCCTAAGGGAATGAGATCTGGAGATGGACTTGGTAGTGATGGTTATGTATGACTTTGATGTCATCATAGGAATGGACTAGCTCCATAAGCAATGTACTAGGATGAATGATCTCCTGAGATAGTACTTACCCGTGTGCCAAGGATAAAACCATGAGGCTAAGAATGTGATAGGCCAAAGTGGATAATATCTCTGTAAGTTAGTCCCTATCGAAACGAGACCCTCCAATGGATGTGTAGTTTGGGTTCGAACCAAGCAAAAGCTGGTGTACCTATAACGACTCGATCTGATGAGGGCGGGGAGTGGACGCTGAGGTCAGAGGACCTGAACAAGGAGCGACTCCTGGCAGGCTTCTAGGATGGCAAAAGGGGGTATGAATGAACCTAACTATGAATTGAACTGGGAAGGTAGTGTTTCTAGGATAATTTTATCATTGTGGCGCAACGGAAGCATGGTTAAGCTTGTAGAACTCTTGTTTGTGAAAAAGAAGGACAGGTCGATGCATTTGTGCATTGATAATAGGCAATTGAATCATGTAATTGTTAAGAGTAAGTACTCATTACCTAGAATTGATGATTTATTTGATCAGTTGCAAGGAAGTTCAGTTTTTTCTAAAATTGACTTGAGGTTAGGATACCACCAACTAAGGATTAAGAAAGAAGACATTCCTAAGACCGCATTTAGGACTTGTTATGGACACTATGAGTTCCTAATTATGCTATTTGGATTGACGAATGCCTTAGCTGCATTCATGGATTTAATGAATAGAATATTTAAGCCTTATTTGGATCAAATTGTGATTGTCTTCATTTGATGATATCCTGATATATTCTAAAGGACCCGAAGAACATGCGCATCATCTAAGCGTAGTGCTGTAAAACAAGGCTTGAAAAGTGAATTATGGAGAGTGAGTTATGAATTTGAGGATTAAGTTATGATCATTTGAGCTAAGTAGTGACTTCCTATTAGAGGATCTCATTGGAAGTCTTGATGCATTACATGGAAGCATTTAGTATGTATAGATTGATCTGGGAAGTCATGAGTTTGAGTGGTCATATGAGACATGAAATTATTTGTGGTTTATATGTTGGAATAATAGGTTTAATTGATGATGGTCAACTTTTAATTTTAGGCGATGATCTCAGTTTGAAAAGGTTTGGTGGAATTAGTGGATATGATCAATTGTGGTTATAGTCTTTCCAAGGTGAAAATGTGAAAGTTCAAGTTGTGGATTTGATGAGTGATTAGTCCAAGTGATGACCCTTTAGGGTGAGACATGAGATATACTCGATGGAAACTAGACAAGTTTTATTTTGGTGGATTGTCGATCTTTGAATTGAATAAGTCTCGGTGGACTATCGATATTTGAACCAAAGGAATGATGCTATATTTTAGGCTTGAATCTATGTTGCAGTGAAAGCGTAGTGAATGTCTTTGTTGGACTAAACCAGATGAGTTTATAATGGTGTCGATTTTGATAGTTCTAGGCTTGATTTGATGGTGACAAAGGTATAGGAAATGGGATCATGTGATGATGGATTTTGTGCAAGGATTACCAAGGACATCAAGTGGCCACGACTCTATCTAGGTGATATTAGATCGCTTGATAAGTCTGTCCATTTCCTAGCAGTTCGCATAGACTATCTGATGAGTAAATTTGCTGATTTATGTGTAAGCCAAGTGGTACGCTTACATGGTGTTCCTGTAACTATCACATCGAATCGAGACTCAAGATTTACTTCAAACCTTTGGCAAAGTTTTCAAACCACCTTAGGGACTAAAGCTCTAGTTTAGTATCACTTTTCATCTATAGATGGATGGACAAACGAAAAGAGTGATCCAAGCATTAGAGGACATGTTAGGAGATTGCATCCTCGACTTTAAAGGAAGTTGGGATGAAAAGTTATACCTAGTGGAATTTATGTATAATAATAGCTTTCAGAAAAGTATAGGCATGGCTGAGGAAGTATCAGCCAAACCTTGGTCACATACTCGATCATGAAGCTATCAAAGTGGATGAGAAAGTGAGGTACATTGAGGAGCTTGTGCAAGTGCTAGATTGAAAGGAACAAGTCCTACGGACAGAGAAAATACCATTGGTTAAGATATTATGGCGACATCATAATGTGGAGGGAGCCACTTGGAAAAGTGAAAATGAAATAAGGGAAAGGTACCCTCACTTGTTTAAAAAGACATAAGTGATGTCTAATTTCGAGGACGAAATTCTTTAAGGAGGGGAGAATTGTGGCATCCCAAAATTCATGACGACCTCCAGTTACATTAAAGTCTATGAATAGGTGATGGAAGTACCATCAAGTTATTTTATAGCCATTTAATCCATAATTTGCAATAAGATTTATGGCCAAGCTTTTAATGGATAATTATGTGATAGGAAAGAAAATTCTATCATTGGCCATGTGTATTATAAATTGGAATTTATGGATTTGTGACTACAAGTTTTATGGCCTTATTATTTTTGCAAGTTAGGTATTTATTTAAGTGGAAAATGTTAATAGAATATTAAAAGGTTAGTGGGCCGAAATTCTTAGGCCAAGCTAACCCAAAAACCCAGCCCAAGACCACCACCACTTCGGCCCAAAGCCAGGCCCATAGCCCATTGGGCCATCGACCAAGCTGGCCCCAAGCCCAGCCGGATGGAGCCCCTCTTGCATGGCAAATTGCCAAGTGTTCTTCCCTAGTTGCCAAGTGTGGCTGCCCCATTGGCCATCGTGGGCGGCCACATGCAGCTTTCCATCATTGCAAATGATTGAAGGAAAGGGAAATTAAGAGAGGAAGAGTGGCCGGTTTTGGTGAGTGAGAGAGAGAGAGAGAGCTGTCGAGAGAGTGAGAGAGGGAAACTGAGAGAGGAGGAGGAGGCTGTGCGAAGAAGAAGGAAGAGAGTTCGTCTGCCTGTTCGTTCGCCGTTCGTTGCTGCTTTGCCTCTCTTTGCTGCTGTTTTGTGCTTGAGTTTAAGGCAAGTAGAGTCCTAAAACCTAACCTTTGCTTGCTGTGATGTGTGTGTAGAAGATGGTGCATTTTGGTTGTGGTAGATGGGATGAAATTTCGGAGCTTTGAAGAGAGATTCGTTGGCCATGCATGCTGTTTCTGGAAAGACCAGTTTAACCATCCTTGAGTTTGTGTGTTGCATGTGACTTTTTAGTCGGAATCTTGCTTCAATTTCTTCATGAAAGTTTTAGAGAACACCTTGAAGAACAACAAACTAAAATTTGAGGCAAAATGAACAAGAAATGGTTAGTGAAATGATTTTTCTTTGGAGAGACTAGATCTGGAATTCGTTTTGCTGACCTTCAGTGGTTTCGTGGTCTGTAAAGTAACCTTCTTGTGAAAATCTCACCTTGATCTCTTAATGAATGTTGTAGTTTACTTTTTGAGGTAAAACATATCAAAAATTTAGAGAAAAAAAATAAGAGTAGGTAGGTGAAATCGTGGTTTTTCGGAGATGGTTAGATCTGGAAATTTCGGTACTAGGAACAGAAGATTTAACCGCCTATATTTAATTACCTAGGAAGAATCTGACTTCTATGTCTTCATGAAGTATTTACCTTATGGTCTTAGCTATCACATAGTCAAATTTCATAAGTTTTGAATGTCATTTGGGTGTTTAATCAAAAATGTTTTTAAAACTGTGCGATCCGATGTGTTTGGACTTGGTAATGTTGTAATGCGTGGTCTGTACCGTTTTGTATGAGATTCTTTTGGAAAAGTGTTCTGCATGAAATATCTTTTTTTATGTCTTGCCTACAACATATTCAACTTTCGTGATTTTTGAAGTTCAATTGTCTATTTAACCAAAAATGTTTCAAAAACTGTGTAAGTGGAATGGAAAGGATTAGTAGTGCTGTGATGCGTGGTCTGTATTGAACTATATGGGGATCTTTTGGTGTATTTTTCTTCATGAAATATCTTCCTTTATGTCTTGACTATCACATGTTCGAATTTCATAATTTTTGAAGGTCATTTGGGTATTTAATTAAAATGTTTTCTAAAACTGTGCAAGCTGGATTGTGCGAATTTCAAAAGCTGTAATGCATGGACTATTCTCTTTTGTATGAGCCCCATGAATTATATTGTTTTTAAGTGATTGAATCTAGCTGCATATGTGATGATATATGGCATTACATATAAAATCGAAAGCTGAAATTGACTTTGTTGCCATCACATCATGTGCCATGTTAATATTGAGACACAATTGTGAACATGAATTGTGATAAATGAGGATGCTATCGGAGGTGTGAGCCGATGATGCCCCGGGAGTGTCGGGATGCCCGGAATGTGGGGGTGCCGGATGCCCGATGGCCTAGTGGCGTAATTCCGGAGGGTCCTCGTGAGTTTCGAGATGCCCGGTGGTATACGGTACGTAATTCCAGGTGAGGTTGGTGGTATGTCGGTACATAATTCCGGAGGGTCGGGGTAACCATTTTCATGGTGAGCCCCGGAGATTTCCCCGGGAGTGTTGGGATTCCCGATGGTATACGGTACGTAATTCCAGGGGGAATGCCTGGTGGTATGTCCGTACGTAATTTCGGAAGCCTCGGAGGTGTGTGCCGAGGGGATATCTCGTGATGCTAGTTGGGATACGAGATGCCCGGAATGTGGGGGTGTCGGAAGCCTCGGAGGTGTGTGCCAAGGGGATACCTCGTGATGCTAGTTGGGATATGAGATGCCCGGAAAGTGGGAGTGCCGGATGCCCGGTTGTATTTTGAATACATGCCCGGAGGTTCCTCGCGATGCTTGGTTGGATGCGAGCGATAAATTGTGGGATGCAAACATTGGTCCCTAGAAAGAAAAATCGATGAGATCCTTGTGAAAGATAAGAATTGAAAATGAATCATGTGCATGGGTGTATGCATATGGCATGATGCATGATCTGTTTATGAAAGTAAATTAATGCTATTTGATATTGAAAATGCGATCATGAAGGCATGAATGGATCTCATGGTGATGTATGCTTGATAGCATGGATGATATGAATCATGGTGGTATATGCATGATGGCATGGTGAGAGATGCATGATTGCATGGTGGTATATGCACATATGGCATAGATATGCATGAATGCTTGATGATGAGTGCATGGTGGTATGTGCACATATGGCATGGTGATAAATACATAAATGCTTGATGATGAGTGCATGATGATATATGCACATATGGTATGATGACATATGCATGGCTGCAAGGTAAGTTATGCTTGAATGCATGAATGATACGTGCTTTGTTATGATGCCTTGATTGTTTTGTGTGACACAATGAGTAGTTTGGTGGATCTTTAGTGTTGAGTGGTTATACTCACCCCTTTTGGGGATTAACATTTCAGACTAGATAAGATTCTTTTGTTGCCACTGCCACCAGTAGATGGATTAAGTGGTTGGATATGACCGCGAGGAGGAGGATAGCAAAGGAAGGAACTTTTGGACGCCGACACTGATCGATGGACTTTAAGTATATGACTGTTGGAGGAGATATCGGTCATCTTTTGAAGTACTGATGAATGATGACCATCTGGTTTAAGTAAATAAAAGTGTTCGGCTTTTACCTATAAATGTTTAGTTGGTGTGCATCGTTTTCTAAATATAGGGAAGGGAGTTATTGGATGTGCTTCCGTATATGAACTGCGCAAGGGACCGATCTAAAAGATGTAAACCCCCATGGTTGTATGGACCCGCTGCAATTGTAATGGTATCAGAGTGACATGTTATTAGGGAAAGTGAAAGGTAAGCGAACTGTGGCGACCCTAATAGATCGGGGGCCGTCGAGGGGTGCCACAACTCGAATGCCTTAATTGAAATAACGGACTTGGCCTATTTTCTTCACATTAGAAACACTCGGTAAAATAATTATGTGTGGGTATACAGTCAGATTGAACCAGAAAAATTGATATCCTCACTTTTAAAATTACACTATTTGATATAATATCTAAAAATATTTTCGGTGTCAAAACCCGACACCCGGTATTTTTTAATTAAATACCAAAATTTCCTAATTTTGAAATAATAACTCAAAATCACAATCACCACTCAATTTGCACAAATTAACATTCAATTACATAAACTAAGCATACCACTACAATTAGGACGAAATTCCGGTCACTTGATTATCCCGGTATAATTTCCGAAAAATATTAAATAATTAAATAAATAATAAAACAAATTAAATAAATGCAATTTAATCCAATAAATGCATACTTAGGTCAAAAATGCTAATCTAACCACTTAAATGGGCCTAGAAAAATAATGCACCTATCCACATAAATAGTATAATCTATTTAGCCCTTAATTAATCTAATTTAACCACCTAGCAGTCCTAATTAACCACCAAAATCACTAATCCATCAAACTAACCACCTAAGCCATACTTAGTATAATCTAATTACCCACTAAGCATAATTAACTCGCTAAGCATAGTTTAGCAAGTAAACTCACCGGATTAGCCAGCCGATGAGTCCATGGCGACGACAACGCCAAGGCAGGCGAGACTCAAGCTTGGAGCGACACTCGATGAGGCTTGGAAAGGGCCGAAAACGGGCCATAAGCTCTTAGCTCTAAGCTGAGAGTTCGGCTTTTGCTTGCTGCTAGAAAGGGCAATTGAAGGCACGAATGGCGTGGGAAAGGGGCATGGCGAGTTCAGGCGAGCGAGCGATGGGAGTACAATGGCTTAGGGACGGCGAACGACAGTTGGACGATGGCCTGGACAAAGGAGGCTGCTCAGAACGGTGGATGGAGCTGTGACAACACGAGCTGGAGGCGCGGACGCAGGGGATGCGTGAGTAGGCTCGCACGACTGCGACGGCGCTCGGACGGCTTCGAGCGGCAGTTGACATGCTAGCTAGTTCAAGGCTGGCTTTCTCTGGTTTTTCTTGAGCTCAAACAACACAACAATGGGAAAGCAAGCCAAGGGAAGAAGAAGAATAAGAGCTCAGCTGCAAGGGGGGCCCGAAGTGCCACAAAAGTCTTCTACAAATATCCAAAACACTCAATGCTTGCCCCCACCTTACTTAGCCATATCCACAACCCAATTTCCACACTAAAAGCTTCCTCAAGAAGCCTCCCAAAGTGTCGAAAATGTTGCTCGCCCCCCTGGCTACGAATTTTGGACATTCCCCATCCAATTTGAGCTCAATTCTCCTTCAAATTAATCCCAAATGGTGTCCAAAAATTCAGCCAAGGTGTCCACATCCATCCCATGATTTTTCCTCATCAAATAAACCAACTTGACGGCCAAAAGTGCAACAAAAAACGGCCCTCCAATTTTTTCAGTCCAAAATAGCCCAACTTCGATTTTTCACCGAAAATCCCGATTTGCCGAAAATTCTTCGGAAGAAGAGTCGACGTCCCTAAAATAAATTGTGACATGACAGAACTTTCAATTTTTGAAATCACATTTAATTTTGCCGTTAATTTCAACCGGGCACGATTTTAGCGTGACTTAACATACCGGATAGCTTTTAGGAATTTTTAGCGCATTTGACCCGTGGTCGATTATTTTCGAGCCACATTGTAAATCTTCGACACATTGGCGACTCTTGATTGTCGTGAAAATCTCGGGATTTCAAATACGGGCACATGGTATAGAAATAACAAAAAAATCAGTTTATTGCTGTTCGACACAAATTTTGCAATCAGGTGGAATCACCCACACTCTAATCACATACCACTATTGAATCAACCTATCTCTAGTCTCTGATCGATTTTGATGGTGCCGTATTGACCCTTGCAGATTGGCATGGTCGAGCGGTCGATTTCTAGTCGAATTCTTAAGGCTATTGCGTTTAGATTCCTTAACGGCTTCACTTGATAGACTAGTTATCTCATAAGTGATCAGCTCAGGGAAAAGAACTATATGCGTGTTGATGAAAAGCCCAATTCTTTTAATAAAAAACAAAGTCAAAAAATCAGGATGTCACAATCAAAATATTCAAATCACTCAATCCACAAGGGTGTCATGCGATCGATTCAAATGCGGAAAGAATATCTAATCGACTTGAAATTTCGTGAATAAAATTGATAAATTGATCTTAAGCCTTAAAAATCAAAATGTCAATTTTAAAGATACCTGTGGAATCAATAATTTCATGTAACACCTTATAGATAAAATTAAAGATCACGTGCAGTTGCAAATTAGGAAATATATCTTAATATGGGGATACTTGTAGCTTAAGATATGCAATTAGATTACAATAAGCATAAATTAGGTACTCAAATATTCAAATCAAATCAGTATCAGATAATTACCTAAACTTGTGGATTAAGTTTTCATATTGAATTGGAGGCAGCGGATCACGAATGGTGGTTGCGGCGTGGCACACTTGCAAGAGAGCCGCTCACAATGAGGTGGCTCGGTGGTGATGATTGGTGAGCAGTGACGCGGGTGGGTCACGGCCAATGAACCTGCGAAAACAAAAACTTCAACGGATCTGCTCGAAGACAAGAACAACGGCTGCTCGAGCTCCGTGTCAACGTGGGCGGGTAACTCACGGTTTGGGACCATGACTCATGGTGGCTTGCAATTCTCAGTGGGTGGCCGGCAATGGGACTCAGTGTGAAGTGGTCGGCGGTGTTCTCGGTGGATAAGGCTCACGGGGAGGTAGCTTGACATTGTGTTGTCCATTCTTCTCCTCAATGTTTGTAGTTGCCACACATCCGAATTCTTCGTGATCTCCTTGCCAAAAAAACTATTATTTGTGCTTGCATGAAATAAAATCACAAAGCCCATGATGTTATAGTAAAATATGGACAATGACCCAAAAGAAGACGAATCCACCACTTAGAATTATTCAAGCGAGATTATGATAACTCTTTTTGATCATGGACTTCAAGCTCGCAAGCACTGGCCATGAAAATACGAGGAGATATTCACATTGTTCGGGAGATTTTGGCCTTGCTTGACTTCCGCGAAACCTTCACACTATAAAGAACCTGCAGGAGTCTTTGTTCGCAATGAACTATGGTGATGGGGGTTCAAGCATCTTGAGGGTATGTTGGTTCGCAGTGCAACAGATGCAGCAGGTCCTGGATCGTCGAGGGTGCAATGGCTACTCGGGTGGTTGATGCAAGGAGAAATCACGGTCCCGTTGGGGGAGCAGCGAGTCAAGCAGCAATCGAGCACTAGGAAGGCAGTAGCTCCATCAGCGTCTCGGTTGAGCGAGGCTTGTTGAGGCTTAGTCATGACGGCAGGAGGTTGGCACCAGATTAGCAACTTGTCGCGGTGGTAGTGAGGTCACAGCAGCAAGTCTGTCGTTGCTGCTAGGGGCAACAGGGCAAGGACAGTGGAGTGACAGCAACATAGGCAGCTCGAGCGCGGTGTTGTGGCAAGGGGTCTTGCGTGACATGGGAGCTCCTTCGTTTGGCCAAGAGAGGTGTGGCATCCTGAATTTTGACCCTGTCTCGAATATATGAAATAGGCATTTCGTTGACGTGCCTATAGCCCTTTTTCTTTGGGTTGGCCACTCACGAGATAACGAATCTATCAGGTGAAGTCGTTAAGGGATATAAACATGACAAACTTAATAATTCGATTAGAAATCGACTGCTCGACTGTGATAATCGGCAAGGGTCAATATGGCACCGTTATAAGCTAGTGATTGGATATAGGTCGATTCGACGAAAGCTGCAATTGAATTATGGGTGGTTTCACCTGATTGCAAAATTCGCGTCGAACGGCACAAACCCAATTTTTTGTCGATTCGATACCCGGTACACGTAATTGAAACCTTAAGATTTTTACAACAACCGAGAGTTGCTTATGAGTTGGAGATTCACAACGTGGATTGTAAATAATCAACCACGGGTCAAACCCAATAAAAACCCTAAAAGCTACCCGATAGATTAGGTCACATTGAAATCGCATCAGTTGATTTTAACCATGAAATTGAATTCAGTTTCGGGAATCGGAGGTTCAAGCGTGTCACGATTCATATATAGGACGTTCTCTCATTTTTCGGAGAAATTTTGACGAGTCCGGGGATTTTGCGGAAAAATCGATTTCGGATAAAAATGAAAGGAAATTTGGATTGGGCTAAAGATTTGGATTTTTCTACCCTAAAATGACTTTGTGAAGAAATGGAAGAAAAATGGCCATTGGATGAGCTATTGACTAATTGGCATGAAGACTTTGGGGTTCAAGTCATGATGGGTTGATATTATGTCTTAAGGTTTGGATTGGCCAAAGCCTTGACTAAATTTCCCTCTTCCATCTCTCTTCCCCTTATTCACGCACGCATTCCCCTTATTTTCCCTGTAGCAACCGACCAATTTCTTTCTCCATTTCCCCTTCTTCTTCATCCTTTCTCTCCTTCATTCTTCTTATGTTGACTGCCACCAGTTGCTTCCCACTTTCACTGCCACTTCCACTCACAGCCCACACGTCTACCACAACTTCACGTCTCCACACCAGCCTTCATGCTAGCTGCTCCCATCTGTTTCCACAGCAACACCTCCATCGTCAACCCACCGAGTAGCCCCACTAGTCAACCCACGGCGTCATCGTCCAACACCACCAAGACCAGCCATAGCTCCTTCATTGAGCACCCTCTGTAGCCACCACACCTCAGCCACCAGCGCACCACCAAGCCAAGACTAGCCCTGCAAAACCGTGACCAGCTCTTTGGCCGTGAGCCCTTGCGGTTTTCAACCTCATCCGAGCCTCCTTTGGAGCCACCGTAGGCCCGGGAATTCACTGCTGTCACGCTGCCATCGCCGTGAACCTGTTTGCCCGCTAATCCGGTGAGTTTACTCCATAATCCTTTATTAGGTTGTTAATTGCACTTAATTAGGTGGACTAGTATAAATTAGCTTAGTTAAATTAGTATTAAGTTAGATTAGCCTTAAAATGGATTAGTGTTAATCTAGTTTGATTAGATTAGCACTAATGAGGATGGATTAGTCCAATTTAGTGGATTTTCCTCAAATCTGGATTTTTGATTCTCGCTGTTTGCCATTTTTGTGGATCGAAATGTGCTGAGATCTTGAGGTTGATTCCCGCTTGAAAAATGTTTAAGACTGATATAGCTAGTACGAGTACCTAGAGGGGGGTGAATAGGTATATAAAAGATTTTTCTTGACAATTGCACAATACTTAGACAGTTAAATGATTCGCGACAAATAATAATTAACGTAAGACTGAGTAAAGGAAAGAGAGAATTGAACATGCGGTTTATAGTGGTTCGGCTTGATTCAAGCCTACGTCCACTCTTCTGCATTGACAGCCAATTGGCTGGATTCCACTATGAACAAAGAGATGTTACAGCGTTGATCTTCCTTGATTTCTCGGTGTAGATGATCTACCACACTCGCTCAAGGTATCACCAAGTATAGACACTCTCTGTGTATACAATTTCGCTCAAAATGTATCGATTAATAATCAAGGTGCTTCAGACTCTGGAATTTCTCTATCGATCACTCACTAAAACAACTAGAACGTCTTCCTTTTATACTCCTTTATGCCATCATACCCGTTGGCACTTACCAAAGGAATTCCTCAAATCTACCCGTTGGACGAAATCAGTTAAGAAGATCATTCGAGCTATTAAAGGAACCTGACGATAGCCCATCAATCCTATTCGCCCATACAATCAGGATCTTGGTTTCCAAGAATAGAACATTCCAAGAATATTTCGTCGACCACCGGATCTTCATTTGATCTAGATACGAATAAAAGAATCCGTTATATTTATCCAACCAAGAGATCTTCTCCAGAGGATAGGATTAAATCCTCAACCATATACTTGACTCGGATTTCCTTCACCGGATCGAAAGACTGTCAATGAGAATAGTCTTGAGTCTTAAGTCTTGAGTCTTGAGTGCTTTGAGTCTCGGTGATCGAAAGTCTTCGGACTTTAAACGACGGTCTGCAAATATCCGAGACTAGATCGATAGAAACGTTTTGTCGGCTTCAAAATATTCTGGAAAGATTTCTCCAACAATCTCCCCCTTTTTGATGGTGACAAAACTTTCCTGTAGATTTGAACAACTTTGACTGCAAAAACATTTCTCAAGCAATATGGCTATCTCATAAAGATTAATAAAACAACCGGACTCGCATCCACAGAAAATTGGTTAGTCTTTCATGAGTAATACCATATAACAACACTTGATATAAATGCAAACAGTCAAGCATCAAAATCCACAAAATTGGTTCGATCAAATTCAAGTTCACACCCAAGTTCACTCAAGTCATACTCAAAAACATACATGTTCAACCACAAAAACAAATTTAAAGTCAAAGTTTTAAAGTTCAAATTGGTTCAAATTGCTTCTCCCCCTTTTTGTCATCATTAAAAAGGTGAGAAAGGAGTCAGGTCTGCTTGGGAATGCGCGCGATCTGGAAATCCCCCATGGACTGGACTATGCCTTCTAGCCTCTTTAAGTCTTCCCTTAGATGAGCTACCTCCTCTCCTTTAGCATTGGCTTGAATTTGTAGAGCTAGGTCTTTCATTTTGTCCTCTAGGGTAACTGAAGATGCTTGTCCAGCATTCTTCATGGCTTGAATTTCACAGTCCAGAGCATAGATTTGACCCCGCGTTTCCAGAAGAACATCAAGAATACGATGAAAATCTGTAGAATTGTCCGTCTGTGTACTTGCATTTGCTTTCTCGGATGGAGTGAATGCAGACGATGGAGCTTATGTATAATCTTGCAGATTTGGTGTTGACGTATCGTGTCCTTCTTCAGGCAATTGAGAAGCCTGAAACTCTTCTGGATCTATTGGAGATTGTCTTAGACCTTCACTATTGGCAGCATAAGGTGTGGACCTTTCTTGCTCGCCAACTCCCCCTGTCTCTAGGACCTCAAATGGGGAAGAGTGATGATCATGCTCTTCTGTATCTTGATTCCCCTTCTCTCCAGATTCAGCTGCAGACTTTTCTTTCTCTTCTTCTCCTTCTTCTTCAACTTCTTTCTCCTTCTCTCGCTGCTCTTCTTCTTCTCTGTTCTTGGCTTGCTCCTCTTCTTCTCTCTGTTTCTTCTGAAGTTCTGTCGATTGAGGTACAGAACGTCTGGTCCTTATCAAGGTAGAGATTGTGAGATCTTCCTCCTCATCTTCATCCTCCAAGATGAGAGTTCTCTTCTTTTTGGATGGGGCACCAATGGCCTCCTTCCCTTTTCTCTTTGAAGCAGACGGTACTGGAGTCTTCACTCTGAATTTCTCCATTGCCTTGGAAAGTTCTTTCAGACGCATCTTCGTCAACATCTTCAAACCTACCACCATCTTAACGCACGGTCGAACACAAAGCGTATGTGGCGGTTCAATATTCATGTGTCTGAAGATCTTGGTCACAAGACCAGGGTAAGGCAATTGGCCTTTGTCCTTCGCCATTGCTCTGTACATGTGAAAGAGAATGGTGTGAGGAAGAGAGAACTTCTTCCCTGAGTTGATTGCGTACATCAATTTTGCCTCGGAAATTAGACACATCAGTCTTTGATGTAGACTTGGGCCTGATGCAATTGATCACAATTTTGTGCAGCACGATATTGATGGCACGCATCCTTGAATAGATGATTCTGCCCTCCGTATCTCTATCTTTGACAAGTTCTAATGAGGCACGAGCAATTGAGACTTTGATCGGTTGATAGCGTCCTCGTTCAACTCCAATTATGTTCGCCAACATGTCCACGTCTACCACATAGTCTTGGTCTCGAACACTGAATGATATTCTATTTGCATCTAAAAAGCTGAGATTCGAATAGAAGTCTGCTGTCAATTGCGCATAATCGTCTGTGGTATCGGTGCAAAATTGCTCAAGTTGAAGCAGATTGAACTTCTTCCTTAAGTTCACATTAATGGCATCTAAGAAATCGAAATCAACACTCCTAGGGTTTATCACCCCTCGTTTCAGCAGTCGGAAGAACAGATTCTCCTGTTCCTTTGATTTAAACAACTCCATTCTTTTTCCCTTCACCTTCGTAGCAACACCCATTCTAGGTTGAAAATCATTGAACATTTTATCATCATCGTTCCCGTTAGTCGAATTTGGTCTCGACATACGAGGGTCACTTGGAATGTTCGCAAGTGCTTCCTCAGCCTTCCCTTGGGAGCAATTCCCAAATCCTCCATTCATCGCAGAAAGATATACTCATTCCCATAATTCTTATCTTTAAGAAAATCATCCACGTAGTTCAACGGAGTCCCAGTGCTTTTCAACGCATAGTAAAGCTTGTAAATAAAAGAGGGTTTTTGGACTCTTACAGGGTCTGTGTCCTCGATTATTTGTTCCTCTGGTTGTTGACCCGCACCTTGTGGGGTAGATGGCGTTGAGTGACGTGGTGGAGAGTGAATCGGGCTCTGTTGCTGACTCGATAATTCTTCCTCTTCGGTGAGATCGAAATGGGTAGGTCCCTCCTTCATTCTCTGTGGTCCCCTGTTCGCGATTCTTGAAGACTTCCTCGAAGAAGACATCCTTTCTTGTCGTTGAAAGATTCCTTTACTTGCTTTCCCAAGAAAAGATGACAACTTTCTCAAAGATGAACACGAAGTAGAAACCGGATTGGGAGGAGAATGCCTTTTAGGGTTTTGAAGATTGGGTGAAAAAGAAAAATGTATATATATAACTCAGTTTTGAAAAGGAAAGTTCAATCGGCACAAGGAAAGTGAAAGGTCACTTCTTTTTAAAATCAATAACTGCCAAATAGAAGTTAATCCTTTTGAAAAGACAAGATTTCGTTTTTCACGGAGACTATAAAATAACTGAACGAAAGATCGTACCTTTTCGAGTTTAGATAAAATAGCAACTTACAGTCTATAGCCATGAATGTCTGAATCTGAGGGTTTAGAGTCTGAGGGTTGGAGAGTCTCTAGACTTTAACTTCCTCAAGCTTCAAAATGTTGAGTCTGGAACGGATAAAATCAAATTGATTTTTCTCCAAGGGCTTTGTGAATATATCCGCTAGTTGACTTTTTGAATCAACAAATTGAATCGAGATTTCTCCATTTTGAATATGATCTCTAATGAAGTGATGTCGAATCTCTATATGCTTTACTCTTGAATGAATGATTGGATTTTAGTGAGATTGATTGCGCTGGTGTTGTCACATCTGATTTCTGTGCATGAGTCTTCAATCCTAAAGTCATGTAGCTGTTGTTTTATCCATAGAATTTGCGAACAGCAGCTTCCAAGAGCTACATACTCTTCTTCTGTTGTTGAGAGAGCCACAGTGCTTTGTTTCCTTGAAAACCAAGACACTGTCCTGCTTCCAAGCAACTGGCAAGTTCCTGAAGTACTCTTTCTATCGACTCTGCAACCGGCCAGATCTGCGTCTGAATATTCTAGAAGATTAAAGTCTCCCTTCTTAGGATACCAAAGACCGATGCTTGAAGATGAAGCAACGTATTTAATAATATGTTTTGCAGCACTGAGATGGGATTCTCTAGGATCTGATTGAAACCTAGCACATATGCAACCACTCAACAAAATGTCAGGTCTAGAAGCAGTAAGATAAAGAAGTGAACAATTGATGCTCCTGTACAACTTTTGATCAACTTTCTTCCCTTTTTCATCTTTGTCTATCTTCAAAGAACTTGACATTGGTATATCAGTCTTTTTGCAATTTTCCAATCCAAACCTTTTTACAAGATCATTAGCATATTTTTCTTGGTAAATGAAAGTTCATTCCTTCAATTGCTTTACTTGAAGACCAAGAAAGAATGTTAATTCTCCCATCATACTCATTTCAAACTCATCCTGCATAGATTTAGAAAATTTCTTGCATAGACTTTCATTAGAGGATCCAAAAATAATATCATCCACATATATTTGAACAAGTAAAAAGCTTTTGTTTTCCTTTTTGATAAATAAAGTAGTATCTACTTTACCTTTGACAAAACCATTCCGTAATAAGAACTTACTTAGTCTGTCGTACCAAGCTCGAGGTGCCTGCTTTAAACCATACAGGGCCTTTTTCAGTCTGAAGACTGAGTCTGGCTTCTTTGGGTCTTCAAACCCAGGTGGTTGTTCCACATAAACTTCCTCATGGATAAATCCATTTAGGAAAGCACTTTTGACGTCCATTTGGAATAACCTGAAATTTTTATAACAAGCAAACGCAAGTAATAGTCGAATAGCTTCTAACCTTGCTACAGGAGCGTAAGTCTCATCATAGTCTATTCCTTCTTCTTGCGTATATCCTTTGGTCACGAGTCTTGCTTTGTTTCGTACGACTTTTCCTTTTTCATTCATCTTGTTTCGAACACCCATTTGGCTCCAATAATGGTTTTACCTTTGGTTTGGATGTCAATTCCCGACATCATTAATGTTAAACTGCGTCGAGCTCTTCTTGCATGGCTTCAATCCAGCTTTCATCAGATAAAGCTTCTTCTATGCTATTTGGCTCAATTTCGGAAATAAGAGCTACAGCACTAGACTTTTCACGCCTTTTAGATCTGGTGCGGATTCCTTCATTAATTTCGCCGATAATGAGATCTTTGGGATGACTGGATTTATGCTTCCAGTTACTGGTTAATTTGTCTGGTTGATGATCTCTTTCTTTATTTGAATCTTCATGAACAGCTTGGTGCTGATCTTCTAGAGTCTGAGATGCTTCTTGAGTTGTAAGCTTTGGAGGGTCTGGAGTAGGTTCAGACTCTTCATGATGAGTCAGACTGGATTCATCTTGCGTAGAGTCTTGAAATTTGACATTCATTGAATCCTCCACAGACTGGCTCTTCTTGTTATAGACTCTGTAGGCTTTGCTTGATGTAGAATATCCAAGGAAGATGCCTTCATCTGATATTTCTTAAACTTACCAACTCGATCTTTTGCATTTTTCAAAATAAAGCATTTGCAACCGAACACATGAAAGTATGAAACAATGGGCTTCTTACCTTTGAATAACTCATAAGGGGTTTTCTCTGAATAGGTCTTAGGAAGACTCTATTGATGATATAGCATGCTGTTGAAACAGCTTGACCCAAAATCGTGAAGAAATTTTACTTTCAATTAAAAGAGTTCTAGCCATTTCTTGAAGAGATCTATTCTTTCTTTCCACAACTCCATTTTGCTGAGGAGTATATGGAGAGGAGAACACATGCTTAAATCCAGATTCATCACACAATTTTGTAAAATCTTGATTTTCAAATTCACCTCCATGATCTGTTCTTATATTTGAGATAACACATCCTTTTTCATTTTGAACCTTTTTAGCAAATTTTTCAAAATACGAGAAGGTTTCTGACTTACTTGCAAGGAAATATACCCAAGTAAAGCGGGAGTAATCGTCCACAATTACTAGACAATATTTCTTACCTCCAATGCTCTGGGTTCTGGTTGGTCCAAAGAGATCCATATGCAGCAACTGTAGTACATGATTAGTAGAGACATGATTTATTGGCTTAAATGAATTTCTTACCTGCTTTCCCAGAATACACGGTGTGCATGGATCGGACTTTTGGTATGGTAATTTGGGTAGACCTCGAACAAGCTGCTTTGATGAGATTTTGGCTAATTGCTTCATGTTGACATGACCAAGCTTTCTGTGCCATAAGCTTGCTTCATCTTGAATTGAGATTAGGCATTGTGATTCATTTAGTTTCATGTCTAAGAGGTAGATATTTCCATGTCTTTGACCCATGAAAGACTGAGTAGAGTCTTTACTGATTCTAGAGTATATTCCTTCTTGAAAGGAGATCTTGAAACCAGTATCACACAATTGGCTAATGCTGAGAAGGTTATAGTTGAGTCATTCCACTAGAGAAACATTGCTTATTGTGAGATTTCTAATTTTCACAGTTCCAAATCCCACAATACTTCCTTTGCCGTTTCCTCCAAATGAAACTTTTCCACCATTTACTTGAACAAGCTTTATGAAGCAATTTGAGTCTCCTGTCATGTGTCTTGAACATCCGCTGTCAAGATATCACTTTACTTTTTTCTTGACGGAGACCTGCATTTAAAAGAGTGTCAAACTTTCTTTGGTACCCAAATTTTCTTGGGTCCTTTGGAGTTAGTAGGATAAACATTATTAGGCTATACTTTCTTAACAGGTTTCCAAACCATAGGACACTCTTTTTCAAAGTGATCCTGACTGTTACACTTTGAACACCTGAGAGCATTTCGACCTACAGACTTTACAAAAACTTTCTTGAAATGATTTTTGTAAGCTTCTCTCGACGGTCTTTTCTTAATTCTTTCTTTTACTTTAGGAAAATCAATCAAGGGAATTGTTTCTGCTATCATACCTAGACTAGACTTATTGAAGTAAGGTCTTTGAACTGAAAGAACTTTTTCAAGTTTTTCGGATCCTATCGAAAATTTCTTTGAAATATTTGATAAGTCAGTTTTTAAAAAAAAATTTCTTTCAAAAGATTATCTTCTTTTTCTTTAAGAGTAGAGACGTTCAAGTCTAAACTTTTAACTCTTTCTTCTAAATTGTTTTCCTTTTGTTTTAGAGCTGAGTTTTCCTTTTTAAGTTCGGAAATTCTTTTGACAGAAGTATTAAGACTAAAACACAGTTCATCAATGTATTTAGAGACTTTGACAGGAATTTTAAAATCACTTACCTCAAATTCACCGTCCGAGTCCGATCCGAATACTGAGTCCGAGTCCGAATGTGCCATCGACATATGTTGGCATATTCATTATCACTTTCTTCACACTTTGTATCACTCCGTGTTTCGGCTTTGAGAGCTTTTCGAAACTTTTCAGCTTTTCCTCTTTTCTTCTTCGAAAGAGGACGTTAGGTCCGATGTGTCCCTTTTTCTTACATTCGAAGCAAACTACATCTTTGTTTGGTTCCTCATCATCAACAGACTTGGTCTGCTGTCTTTGGAAGCTTTGTTTCTTTGAGTTGAACCTTCTTCCTTTTCTATTCAATTTTCTGAATCTTTTTATCATGAGAGCAAGCTCCTCATCGTCCATATCATCTTCAGAATCTGTATCATCAGAATCATCATTTGATTTTAATGCAATGGATTTCTTACCTCTTGGATCTTCGTCTTCATTAATTCGTTCCACTTTATAAGACTGAAGAGTTCTAATCAGCTCGTCGACAGATAGTGGCATAATTCTTTGCGTCTCTCTTATTGAAGTCTTTATATGATTTCAATCCTTGGAGAGTCCACGCAGTAGCTTGTTTACCTTCATAGGATCAGAAATTTTCTGTCCTTGATTCTCAAGACCATTGACAATATCTGTAAAACGACTAAACATGTCAGTTATAGATTCTCCTGGTTTCATTTTGAAGGCTTCATATTGACCGAGGAGAATGTTAATTCTGGTCTCCTTCACTCGATCTGTTCCTTCATAGGTGATATGTAATCTGTCCCATACTTCTTTTGCTGTAACACAAGAAGATATTCTGTTATATTCGGTTGGTGACAAAGCACAATATAAAGAGTAAATTGCTTTTGCATCAAGTGCTTGTCTCTTGTTTATCTCTTCCTGAGTCATTCCGCTGGTCTCAACAGTTTCTTTCCCTCTTTCAGAGACTGATGCAGCAGTAGGAGTGATTCCTTGTTCCACAATGTCCCATTCCAGAGGATCCTTTGATCGTAGGAAAGCTTTCATCTTGTTCTTCCAGATGTTGTAATCATTTCCATCAAAGTAGGGTGGTCTGGTATTGCTTTGCCCTTTCACCAGCCCTAGTGCTAGCATACTAGCCATGGATCTTTTACTCTGAAGTAAAACACTTCAAATAAAGTAAGAACACGGGCTATGATACCAATTGATATAGCTAGTACGAGTACCTAGAGGGGGTGAATAGGTATATAAAAGATTTTTCTTGACAATTGCACAATATTTAGACAGTTAAAGGATTTGCGACAAATAATAATTAACGTAAGACTGAGTAAAGGAAAGAGAGAATTGAACATGCGGTTTATAGTGGTTCGGCTTGATTCAAGCCTACGTCCACTCTTCTGCACTGACAGCCAATTGGCTGGATTCCACTATGAACAAAGAGATGTTACAGCGTTGATCTTCCTTGATTTCTCGGTGTAGATGATCTACCACACTTGCTCAAGGTATCACCAAGTATAGACACTCTCTGTATATACAATTTCGCTCAAAATGTATCGACTAATAATCAAGGTGCTTCAGACTCTGGAATTTCTCTATCGATCACTCACTAAAACAACTAGAACGTCTTCCTTTTATACTCCTTTATGCCATCATACACGTTAGCACTTACCAAAGGAATTCCTCCAATCTACCCGTTGGACGGAATCAATTAAGAAGATCATTCGAGCTATTAAAGGAACCTGACGATAGCCCATTAATCCCGTTCGCCCATACAATCAGGATCTTGGTTTCCAAGAATAGAACCTTCCAATAATATTTCGTCGACCACCGGATCTTCATTTGATTTAGATACGAATAAAAGAATCCGTTATATTTATCCAACCAAGAGATCTTCTCCAAAGGATAGGATTAAATCCTCAACCATATACTTCGGCTCTGGATTTCCTTCGTCACTGGATCAGAAAGACTGTCAATGAGAATAGTCTTGAGTCTTAAGTCTTGAGTCTTGAGTGCTGAGTCTGGTGATCAGAAAGTCTTCAGACTTTAAACAGACGGTCTGCAAATATCCAGACTATACTGATAGAAACGTTTTGTCAGCTTCAAAATATTCTGGAAAGATTTCTCCAACAAAGACATCTTCAGTTATGACATATGTTTTTTTCCAAGATTTTATGGATTTAAAAGCATAAGATTTCAAATTCATCAAAAGCAAAACTGAACCCTGATTTTACTGGAACTAGTGACCTTTTGGGATTCAAGGGATTTTTATCAACTTTTAGAGTTTGAATTTCAAAATGGTTTCTTCATGAAAATTGTTTTTCACATCTTGTAGTTTAACATACTCAAATTTCAGATCAAACAAACAAGTTTTGGATCTCCAACCACTCTGGTTTTGCAAAAACGTGATTTCTTGAAACGGACCCAGTTTTTGTACTGAATTGAACGATTTTCTGGGTTTAATCTAGAAATATCTAGGTTAAGGTGTCTACATGAAAAATGTTCGCTTATGTATCCTTTACAACTTATTCAAATTTGGAAATTTTTCGAATTGGTTTGTTTAGGTTTCTGGATTTAAACTTGGAAACGTGCGAGTGGCCCAGTTTCTGCCAATTAGGACCGGTTATGGTTTTGTGATTGTTCTTGATGCTGTGCTTACTGAATAAGGTGTATTTAGTGATGTGGTGGGATTGTGGCATGCTGAGAACTTATGTATGAGGTCATGAGGTGGATTGCTCTTTGTTGGTTGTTTATTGTTATTGCAAAACATGATCTTGTGGACTACTAAATAGAAAATAAATGAGGTGTCGGGTCCGGACACCAAAAATTATCTGCCCAATGAAACAATGAGGTTTTAAATTAGGTGCGTGCAACGTTTGATGAGTTAATTTTGAGTACTTGAGCAGCTACGGATTTATTTCTTAAGGCTTGAACAAAAAAAAGGGGGGGTTACTAAAGGTTTGTTTTCAAAAGAGAGGGTTGGAAAAGAAATTAGAAAAGAAATATGGTGTCGGGTTTGGATGTCAAGTTTTATGTGCACAATAAATGGAGGAGGTTTTATACGAGATGCGTACAAAGTTTGGCGTTTTAATTTCAAATACGGGACCCTGTATGAATTTATTTCAGAGAGTTTGAACAAAAAAAGAGGTGCCAAGTTTATTTTAAAAATGAGGTTTTGGTGTTTTGGCTATATGAAGGAGGCTAAGGTTGACCTGATTGATCAGTGCCTACATGGTTAGGTTAGTTAAGTAGTTCGGTTTAATTAATTGTAATTTATTTATTTAAATGCAATTTATTAATTATTTATTATTTTCCAAGAAATTATACCGGGATAGCTGGTTGCTAGAATTTCATGCCGATCGTCGTGCTATCGTTGATTTATGCAATTGAGTGCTAATTTGTGCAATTTGATGCTTAGTGTTGATTTTTGATTTATTATTTAAAAAATATGAGAATTTGGTATTTAATTAAAAAATACCAGGTGTCAGTTTTTTACGTCGAAAATATTTTTAGTACTATATAAAATCGTGGAATTTCAAAATGAAAGGATATCACGCTTTATTGTCCGATTTGGCCGTGTGTCCACGCACACCTATTTGATCGAGTGTTTTTAATGTGAAGAAAATAGGCCAAACATATTATTTAAATTGAGGCAATTGAGTGCAAAGCACGATGTCCTTGGCCGAGATTGGATATGCATGGATTCATTATTGGAACCTGTCATGAGCTTTTATGCCGGACAATGCTCCTTTGGGAATGCCCCATGTCAACGAATGCTGGTTGCAGTGGAGGCTGGGCCGATGCTACTTCAGGAATGCCGTCTAGATGTAGACGTTGCCATGCTCGATGGTGTGAGACGACGCCCGACTATGCCGATTGAGTTAGCCGTGGTCGTTGGGTCATAATTAAACACGTGAATGAGTAAGATAACCGCGCCTAATTATGGGACGAAATTGTGCGGCATAGAATGGGACGTGTCATAACGATTTGGCTTTATAATCGAGACCCCTATGATTGATTGATGATTGAATTGAAACGTTTTGATTATTGAATGCATTTATTGTATGCATATGTACATGAGCTGAACTGACATGCAGAGAGGTGCTGAGGTGAGGTGAGTCATATATGTTGTGTGCTTAGGCCGCCTCTAGGTGATTTCATATCCTAATCAGGGTTTAGGATTTTGACTCACTGAGATTTTTCTCTCACCCCGTCATGGTTTAATTATTTTCAGGTCCTTAGTTGGAGAACATGGACCCCAAGGCTAGAGGGTCCGGTGTGTAGGTGGCCTAGGGTTTTCTTTTGGACAGAGACTTGTTAATGCGAACCCTTAGGTTAACTTGGCATGTATATGAAGTGTGTTTTGTGAAAATTGGTTGTCCTGCTTTTCTATCCCATGTTTGATTGTTGTCTGAAGTTTGTTCAGTTCGCTTCTGCATGTGCATAAAAAAGAAAGAAAAAAAAAAAAGAAAGGGTCGACGATGTGTCCTAAGAACGTCGCAAAATTTTTAGTTCAGCACCGAGGGATTTGCGCGAGCTCGAGGTTCGGGGCATGACATCCCTGCCTAGAGTGGTATCAGAGTTGGTCAGTGTCTGGAGTGATAAGGTGCAATGGGTTTTGGGATAGTTAGCTAGGAAAGACATTTTCCTTACGCTGATGCTTGTAATTGATTGATTGTTTTGTGCGGGTCGTTCAGATTTCTAATTCTGTGTTAGAATTGGAAAGCGGGTTTCTGTAAAGACCCTACAAATTGAGCGATCCTGAGCAAAGAGCCCCTAAGAGAAGGGCTGTTTTAGTTTTGATAGGTGCCAGAGGGAAGGCTCTGAGGCGAGTGGGTACTAGAGGGAGAGCGTTAGCTTAGGTGGGTACTGGGAGAAGAGTTGGTGTTGGAAGAGGAGCACTAGGCAATCCTAGGTTAAATGGGATCGTTCATGCGCTGGAGACTCTAGGGAATAGAAAAATGGCCGAATTCCAGCATCTCTGTCAAGGTAAGATGTCAGTGGACCAGTACGAGGCAAAGTTTGCAAAGTTGTCCAAGAATGCACCGAGACTAATTGAGGACCCAGTGGATGGGACAAAGAGGTTTTGAGATAATTTAAAGCTGAACATTGGAAGTCAGTTGGTGTCTCTAAACCTAAAGGATAAGCAAGCTTAAGATAGTGCACTACTAGGATAGGTGACCTCTTGAGAAAGTGCCTACCTATGCGCCAAGGGATAAAATTGTGAGGCTCGGTATGGGACGGGCCGAAACGGACAATATCTCTGTGAGTTAGTCCCTATAAAAACGAAACCCCTTCAATAGATGTGTAGTTTGGTGACAAGCCAGGCGAAGGCTGGTGGGCCTAGAACGACTTGGTTCGATGAGGGTAGGGAGTGATTGCCGAGGCCAGAGGTCCTAGACAAGGAGAAGCTCCTGACAGGCTTCTAAGATGGCGAAGGGGGCGGGAATGAATCGAACTATGCACCGAACAGGAGGGGCAGTGTTTCTGGGATAATTTATCAGAGTGGCGTAGCAAAAGTATTGTTAAGCTTGTAGAACTTTGGTTTATTGGAATGAGGTCGGAGAAACAAGGAGCATCTTGTTGTAATGGATTGTCGTTATACAACGATTCACTTTAACTTGTTAACGGGTGGAAATTTTCAGTTTGTTGGGAATTGAGGAGGACCCTCGATTACTGTGATTTCGTCGTTTAAGGCAACCCGATTACTGGATGGGTTTGGCAACCGTAGTCAATACATCAGTTGAAGAGCCAAAGATGGAGGACATCACCATACGAAAGAACTTTGCATGGGACAGAGATGCTGAATTATACATGCGACAAATTGTTTGTCTTCATGGAGTACCAGTGACGATGACGTCAGATCGAGACCTGAAGTTCATGGCCGCTTTTTGGAAAATGTTATAACATGCCTTGGGAACGAAGCTACAATACAACATGGCATATCATCCGTAGACGGATGGCCAATCTAAGAGAATGATTCAAACCCTCGAGGATGTGCTGCAAGCTTGCATATTAGACTTTAAAGGAAGCTGGGAGGAATAGCTTCACCTAGTTGAGTTCGCCTACGACAACAGCTGTTAGCAAAGTATTAAGATGGCACCGTTTAAAGCGTTGTATGGAAGAGCGTGCAGAACTCTTGTCTGTTGGGACGGAGTCGGAGAGCGTAAGATCACCAACCCATAGTTGGTTTATCAATCAGTTGACACCATCAAAGTCATTCAGGAAAGACTCAAGACTGCTTAGAGTTGCCAGAAAAGTTATGCAGATAAACGGCGAAGCCCATTGGAATTCCAAGTTGGTGGACACGTCTTCCTTAAAGTGTCACCAGTGAGGGTACTTCGCACTTCGGCAAGAAAGGGAAGCTGAGTTCGAGGTATGTCGATCCCTTTGAGATTCTGGAGCAAATAGGGACTTTGGCGTATCGTCTTGCGTTGCTGCCAAGATTGGCTCAAGTGCATGATGTCTTCAGCGTATCGATGTTGAGAAAGTATGAACCTGACCTGGCCCACGTGTTGAATTTTGAGGAATTAGACGTGGACAACAGGGTGTCGTATGTGGAGAGACCAGTTCAAATCGTGGATCGAAAGGAGCAAGTGCTGTGTACCAAGACAGTTCCCCTAGTTAAAGTGGTTTGATAACACCATGGGACAAAAGGTGTTACTTGGGAAAGCGAAGAATCGATGAGACGACAATACTCCCACCTTTTTTAAGAAGAATTGTAATGGTTTAAATTTCGAGGATGAAATATTTATAAGAGGGGAAGAGTTGCGACATCTTGAATTTCAACCCCGTCTCGAATATATGAAAGTGGCATTTTATCGCCGAACCTATGGCCCTTTTTATCTGAGTTGACCACTTACGAGATAACTAATCTATCAGGTGAAGCCGTTAAGGGATATAAACGTGACAAACTTGAGAATTCAATTAGAAATCGACTGCTCGACCGTGATAATCAGTAAGGGTCAATACGGCACCGTTATAAGCAATTAGTGATTGGATATAGGTTGATTCGACAGAAGCACACAATTGAATTGTGGGTGGATCCACCTGATTACAAAATTTGCGTCGAACGGCACTAACCCAATTTTCTATCAATTCGGTACCTGGTATCCGTAATTGAAACTTTGAGATTTTTACGACAACCAAGTGTCGCCTATGAGTCGGAGATGCACAACGTGGATTGAAAATAATCGACCACGAGTCAAACACGATAAAATCCCTAAAAGCTACCCAGTAGGTTGGGTCATGCTAAAATAGTGTCTAGTCGATTTTAACTAAGAAATGGAATTTTGTTTCGGGAATCGAACGTTCGAGTGTGTCATGATTCATTTATAGGACGCCGTCTCATTTTTCTGAGAAATTTTGACGAGTACGGGATTTTACGGAAAAATCGTTTTCAGACAAAAATGAAAGGAAATTCGGATTGGGTTGATGATTTGGATTTTCTACCCTAAAATGACTTTGTTTGTGAAGAAATAGAAGAAAAATGGCCATTGGATGAGCTATTAACTAATTGGCATGAAGACTAATTTCCCTCTTCCTTCTCTCTTCCCCCCCGCCCCTCACGTATTCCCCTTCTTTTCCCTGCAGCAACCGACCAATTTCTTTCTCCATTTCCCCTTCTTCATCCCTTCTCTCCTTCATTCTTCTTTTGTTGACTGCCACCAGCTGCTTCCCACTTTCACTGCCATCTCCATTCACAGCCCACACGTCCACCACCACTTCACATCTCCACACCAGCCTTCATGCTAGCTGCTCCCATCTATTTCCACAGCAACACCTCCATCGTCAACCTATCGAGCAACCCCACTTGTCCACCCATAGTGCCACCATCCAATACCACCAAGACCAGCCATAGCTCCTTCACCGAGCACCCTCCATAGTGACCACACCTCAGCCACTAGAGCACCACCAAGCCGAGACCAGCCTTACAAAACCATGACTAGCTCCTTGGCCATGAGCCCTTGTGATTTTTAGCCTCATCCGGGCCTCCTTTGCAGACGTCGTAGGCTCGGGAATTCACCGCCGTCGCGCCGTCGTCGCCGTGAACCTGTTTACTCGCTAATCTGATGAGTTTACTCCATAATTCTTTATTAGGTTGTTAATTGCACTTTGTCAGGTGGACTAGTATAAATTAGCTTAGTTAAATTAGTATTAAGTTAGATTAGCCTTAAGATGGATTAGTATTAATCTAGTTTGGTTAGATTAGCACTAATGAGGATGGATTAGTCCAATTTAGTGGATTTTCCTCAAATCTGGATTCTCGATCCTCAATGTTTGCCATTTTTGTGGATCAAAATATGCTGAGATTTTGAGGTTGATTCCCTCTCAAAAAATGTTTTAGACATCTTCAGCTATGACATATATTTTTCCCAAGATTTTATGGATTTAGAAGAGTATGATTTCAACTTCGTCAAAAACAAAATAGAACCCCTGTTTTTACTGGAATTGGTGACCTTTTGGGATTCAATGGATTTTTATTAACTCTTAGGGTTCGAATTTTGAAATGATTTCTTCATGAAAGTTGTTTTTCACATCTTTTAATTTAATATAATCAAATTTGAGATCAAGCGGACAAGTTTTGTGTCTCCAACCAAGGTAGTTTTGGAAAACCGTGATTTCTGGAAATGAACCCAATTTGTGTACTGGATTGAGCGATTTACTGGGCTTAATTTAGAAAGATCTAGGTTAAGGTGTCCGCATGAAAAATGTTCTTTTATGTGTCCTTTACAACATATTCAAATTTGACAATTTTCCGAACTCATTTGTTTAGGTTTCTGGATTTAAACTTGAAGATGTGTGAGTGGCCCGATTTCTACTAATTAGGACCGGCAATGGTTTTGTAGTTGTTCTTGATGTTGTGCTTGCTGAATAAGGTGTATTTAGTGATGTGTTGGGCTTGTGGCATGCTGCGAACTTATGTGTGAGGTCATGAGGTGGATTGCTCTTTGTTGGTTGTTTATTGTTATTGCAAAACATGACCTTTTGGATTATTAAATAGAAAATAAATGAGGTGTTGGGTCCAGATACCAAAAATTATTTTCTCAATGAAATAATGAGGTTTTAAACTAGGTGCATGCAAAATTTGACGGATTAATTTTGAGTACGTGAGCACCTACAAATTTATTTCTTAAAGGCTTGAACAAAAAAAAGGGGGTCACTAAAGGTTTGTTTTCAAAAGAGAGGGTTGGAAAAGAAATTAGAAAAGAAATATGGTGTCGGGTTTGGATGCCGAGTTTTATGTGCTCAATAAAACGAGGAGGTTTTATACGAGAGCGTGCAAAGTTTGGCGGGTTAATTTCAAATATGGGACCCCATACAAATTTATTTTGGAGAGTTTGAACAAGAAAAAAAAGGGTGCCAAGTTTATTTTAAAAAGGGGGTTTTGGTGTTTTGGCTATATGAAGGAGGCTAAGGTTGACCTGATTGATCAGGTGCCTACATGGTTAGGTTAATTAAGTAGTTCATTTTAATTAATCGCAATTTATTTATTTAAATGCACTTTATTTAATTATTTATTATTTTCCTAAAATTATACTAAGATAGCCGGTTGCTAGAATTTCGTACTGATTGTCGTGGTGTGGTTGATTTATGCAATTGAGTGCTACTTTGTGCAATTTGATGTGGAATGTTGATTTTTGGATTATTATTTCAAAAATATAAGATTTTGGTATTTAATTAGAAAAATACCAGGTGTCGATTTTTTATGCCGAAAATGTTTTTAGTACTATATAAAATTGTCGAATTTTAGAATGAAAGGATATCACGCTTTATGGTCCGATTTGGCCATGTGTCCACACACACCTATTTTATTGAGTTTTTTTATATGAAGAAAATAGGCCAAGCACATTATTTAAATTGAGGCGTTTCAGTGCAAAGCACGATATCCTTAGTCGGGATTGGATATGCATGGAATTGTTATTGGAACCCGTCACGAGCTTTTATGCCAGATGATGCTCCTTCGGGAATGCCCCAAATCAATGGATGCCGGTCGGGGTGGAGGCTGGGCCGATGCTCCTTCGAGAAAGCCGTCTAAATGTAGACGTTGCCGTGCTCGATGGTGCGAGACGATGCTTGGTTATGCCGGAAGACCGTTGACTGTTAAGTCTATCGTAGTCGTTGGGTCATAATTAATTGAAACGTGTGAATGAGTGAGATAATAGCACCTTATTATGGAATGAAATTGTGTGGTACGGAATGGGATGTGTTATAATGATTTGGCCTTATAATCGGGACCCCTTGTGATTGACTGATGATTAAATTGAAGCATTCTGATTATTGAATGCATTTATTGTATGCATATGTATATAAGCTTTACTGACGTGCAGGGAGGTGCTAAGACGAGATGAATCTTATATGTTGTGTGCTTAGGCTGCCTCTAGGTGGATTCTCATCCTAATCGGGGTTTAGGGTTTTGATTCATTGAGATTTTTATCTCACCCCGTCGTGGTTTAATTATTTTCAGGTCCTTAGTTGGAGAACTCGGAGCCTAAGGTTGGAGGGTCTGGTGTGTAGGTGGCCTAGGGTTTTCTTTTGGACAAAGGCTTGTTAATGTAAACCCTTAGGTTAACTTGGCATGTATATGAAGTGTGTTTTGTGAAAATTGGTTGTCTCATTTTTCTATCCCATGTTTGATTGTTGTCTGGAGTTTGTCCAGTTCACTTCCACATGTGCATGAAAAAAGAAAGGGTCGACAACGCGTCTTAGGAACGTTGCAAAAGTTTTAGTCGACTGCCGAGGGATGTGCGCACACTCGAGGTTCGAGGTGTGACAAGAGGACTCTCTCTCTGTTATCTCTCTCTAGGGCTGCAACTCCTTTTTCTCTCAATTGCGGCCGTGAATGTTAATTATGTGGCTCCCTATCCTATTGTAATGGAGTGCCAAACACCTAGAATGCCAAGATACATAAGTGTCAAAAGTTACAAAAGTACCACTTAAGTGCCACTTTAAAAAAAAAAAATACACTTGAGTGTCATGTTCAGTGAAGGTAGCTAGAAATCCTACATGACAATATTTTAATAATATAACTCGCCTACGTGGCACGACAAAGAGTTGAGCCAGCGTCAAAAAATCAAAACAATGTTGTTTTGTCTTTTTTTTCGAATTTTAATTTAAATATTAATTAAATTAAATATATATATATATATATATATATATATTTTTTTTTAAAAAGGAGGAGGAGGAGAAGGTAGAAGGTGAGAGTTGAGCACTCATCGCTGCTTCCCCACTACTACCAGGAAGGGCCGGTCTGGAGGGAGGGTTGGCTGAGATCGTCAAGCCCTAGCCAGGGGTTGGCGACCCTGGTCAACCGACAATGAGGGCTTGCGACCCTCATTGGATTTGGGGGAGGGCCATGGGGTGGTTTGGCCTAGTCCGGCGAAGGCTAGTGACCCTCGCAAGATCTAGGGGAGGGTGGCAGGGGTTGTCGACCCCTGGCCAAGACCTAGAGACTTTGGTCGACCCTTCCCCCCTTGTCGCTAGCCCTTCCAGCGATGGCAAAGAGGTGGCGGCAAGGGCTACAATCTTCATTTTCTTCCTCTCTTTTTTTAAAAATAAAAATAAATTATATAAAAATAAATTTAGTTTTAAATTTATTTTAATTAATATTTATGTTAATTATCTAGCTTTGTCAGCAAAACTACATCGTTTTGTACTTATCTCGTTAGAAAATCGTCATGTTAGCATTTTGGTCGGGTTTTCTAGCCGTTGGCACTTAACTGATCCATTTTGCTTCGTTTTGACACTTAAATGTCACTTTTGTAATTTTTAGCACTTAAGTGTTCATTCGTGCCAAATTTTGGCACTCTAGGTGTACTTTTGTCTATTGTAACGTGGCCTCCTTATATAACCAAGGGAGGGGCTAGGCTCTTCAAGGAAAAAGAATAAATTTGCATATTGGATATTTCAACCCTTTTGCCTATTGTAACGTGGCCTCCTTATATAACCAAGGGAGGGGCGCTAGGCCCTTCAAGGAAAAAGAATAAATTCACATATTGCATATTTCAGCTCTTTCATGCTCACATATATGACATCCTGATTTTTCAGGTTCTATTTTCGATTGAATAAGTTGGGTTTTTCATCGACGCGTCTATAGTTCTTTTCCCTGAGTTAATCACTCACAGGGATAACTAGTATATCAGGTGAAGCCATTAAGGCTTGAGAATTCGACCAGAAATTGATTGCTCGACCATGTTGCAATCAATACGACACCGTCAAAATTAATTAGAGACTAGAGATAGGTCGATTCGATAGAGATATATGATTAGTGTGTGGATGATTCCACCTGATTGCAAAATTTCTGTCGAACGACACAAATCCAACTTTTCTGTCATTTCTGTATTCTGTGCCCGTATTTGAAATCTCGAAATTTTCACGACAACTGAGAGTCACCAATGTGTCGAAAATGTAAAATGTTGCTCGAAAATAATCGACCACGGGTCAAATGCGTTAAAAATTCCTAAAAGCTACTCAGTAGGTAAGTCATGCTAAAATCGCGCATGGTTGAAATTAACCGCGAAATTGAACCCGATTTTCAGAAATTGAAAATTTTGTCATGTCACGATTCACTTTAGGAACGTCGACTCATCCTTTGAAGATTTTTCGGCAAATCAAGATTTTCGGCGAAAAATCAAATTTGGGCATTTAGACCGGGAAAATTAGGGGACCGTTTTTTGTAGCATTTTTTGGCATTCAAGTCGGTTCAATTGGCAAGGGAAAATGTGGAATTCAATGTGAATGCCTTGGCTAGAATTTTTGGACTTCAATTGGATTAATTGGAAGAAGAAGTGAGTCCAATTGGAGGGAAATTGTTCAAAATTCGTAAGCCAAGGGGGGCAACATTTTGGACCATTTCAATGGCTAGTTGGGGAAGATTTGTGGAAGAAATGGCTGAGGATTGAGGCCTGGTCATGGTGGGGCCTTAGTGATGAGTGAAATGAATATTTTGAGGAGACTTTAGAGGCGATTAGGTCCCCCCTTCAGTTGGTGCCTTCTTCTTCTTCTCATTAGCCTTGCTTTCTCCATTCTTGCTATTTTTTAGCTAAAGAGAACCAGAGGAAAGCCCCTAGCCAGTCGTCGACCACCCCTTGCTACCCTTCGAGTGCCGTGCCGTCTGCTTGTCCCGTGCCAGCCCACGCGCCCGCGAGCCGGAGGCACAGGTCCCCACTGTTTCGCACCTACTCGTTGGCCCTCCGTCTGCCTAAGCCACTGTCGTAGGTTCCCAAGCTCACTTGGCCGCCCGTCCAAGTCGCCGGAGCCATCACCTAGTCCGTCGCTACCACTTGTCACCCGCCTGGTCTGTTTCAGCCCAACCCAACTGCTAGATCCAGCTTCTTCGGCCCAAGGACAGAGTCGAACCTCTTAGCCCAGTTGAGAGCTTCGTGGCCCGTATTAAGCTCCGTTCGGACCTCTGTTGGTGTCACTTCAGGCTTGGTTCTCACCTGCCTTGGTGTTGCCGTCATCATGAACTCATCGACCTTCAAGACCGGTGAGTTTACTTACTAAACTCTGCTTAGGGAGTTAATTATGCTTAAGGGTTATTTAGATTAGACTAATATAGGATTAGGTGGTTAGTTAGTGGTAATTAGTGATTTAATTGTGTAATTAGGATAATTATGTGGTTAGATTAGATCAGTTAAGGGTTAATGAGATTGCATTATTTATTGAGCAATATGCATTATTTTTCTAGGCCCGTTTAGTTGGTTAGATTAGCATTTTAGGCCTAAGTTTGTATTTCTGGATTTAATTTACATTTATTTAATTAAATTTGTAATTTATTTAATTACTAAATATTTTCTAGAAATTATACCGGGATAGTTGATGACTGGAATTTTGTGCTAATTGAAATGGTGTGCTTAGTTTATGCAATTGAATGTTAATTTGTGCAAATTGAGTGGTGATTGTGATTTTTAGTTATTATTTCAAAATTGTTAAATTTTGGTATTTAATCAGAAAATACCGGGCATCGATTTTTAACGCCAAAGATGTTTTTAGATACTATATTAAATAATGAGATTTTTAAAAATGAAAATATCGCATTTTTGGCTCAAACTGACCGTGTACTCACACACGATTATTTTACTGGGTGTTTTTAATATGAAGAAAACATGCCAAGTTCATTATCTTAATTTAGGCATTTGAGTGCAAAGCACAATGTCCTTGGTGGGGATTGATTGATCGTGTGATGGCTAAGTGAACCCGTCCCCGATGTGTGTCGGTAGGACATTGCCCCTATATGGGATGCCTCTGGACAACAGATGCCGGTCGCTGTAGATTCTGGACCGATGATCCTTCGGAAATACTATGCCCGATGTGTATCGGTGGATGTTGCGATGCTCAAAGGAGTCAGACGAAGCCTGGCTACGCCAGAAGACTGATGTGCGTCGGTATATTGTGCCTATGCAGGTAGTAATCAATTGGAGCACGTGATTGATTGAAATTGACATGCCGGATTATGAGACAAAATTGTGTGGCGCGGTATGGGACGTGTCATAACGATTTGGCCTTATAATTGGGACCCCTATGATCGATTGATTGATGGATCGATTGATTAATTGATTGATGGATGGATTAATTGATTGAGATGTGAATTGAGACGTTCCAAATGACCGAGTGTTATTACTGCACATATGAGATATATGAATTATACTGACATGTAGGAGGGAACTGAGGCGAGGTAAGTCCTCTGTATTGTGTGTATAGACTGCCTCTAGTCATATTTGTTTCCTAGTCGGGATTTAGGGGGTGAACCTGCTGAGATGTTGTCTCACCCCGTCGTGGGCTTAACCTTTTCAGGTCCTTAGATGGCGGCCCCATCAAATTCCCAAGCATCTCTAGTGCTTGCATGATCTCGTCAATTCTCGGATCATCAAGTGCTGCTACACTAGCTTCGATCGGTGACGGTGCTAATTCACTTGCGCTGGCCTGAGCCTGAGCTCTACCTCTACCACCTCGGGTACCAGCCCTTGTCGGCGTCCTACCCCGAGTCACAGGGGCTACTGCCCTCTTCCTAGGTGTCCTCTGCTCCTGGTCACTCATTGTGGCACCCCTCGACGGCCCCCGATCCGATTAGGGTCGCCACAGTTCGCTTACCATTCACTTTTCCTAATAACATGTCACTCTTATACCATTTCACTTGCAGTGGGTCCATACAACATAGGGGGTTTACACTTTTTTTTTTTGATAGGTCCCTTGCGCAATTCATATACGGAAGCACATCCAACAAACTCCCTTCCCTATATTCAGAAAACGATGCACACCTACTAAACATCTTATATAAGTTAAAGCTAAACATGTTTATTTACATAAAGCAGATGGACATCTTTAGTCGGTACATCAAAATGCCGCAGTCTTCTATACTCGGCTATACTTCAAAAGATGACCGATATCTCCTCCCTTAATCGTATGCTTAAGGTCCATCAACCAATGTCGGCGTCCAAAAGTTCCCTCCTTTGCTATCCTCCTTCTCGCAGTCATATCCAACCTACTTGATCCATCTACTGGTAGCAGTGGCAGCAGAGGTATCTTATCTATTCTGAAATGTTATTCCCCAAAAGGGTTGAGTACAACCACTTAGCAGGTAAAGGACCAATAAACCACTCAATACATCATGCCATGCAATCATCACAATCATAGCATCACATGTCATACAAGCATCCATGCACAATATACCATGGCATCATGCACATGTCATCATACCTCATATACCATCATCATCATATAGACATCACCATCATATCATACACTTACCATTATCATTGTCACATATGGCATCATCCTTACCATGCATCCATGCATATGACATCATCATCATATCACATGTACCATCATCATTACCATGCATCCACACATCTAACATCATCATCATATCACATGTACCATCATCATTACCATGCATCCATGCATATGACATCATCATCATATCACATGTACCATCATCATTACCATGCATCCATGCATGTTACATCATCATCATATCACATGTACCATCATCATTACCATGCATGTAACATCATCATCATATCATGCATATATCATCATGCATCATGTCATGCATATATCACCATGCATGATTTAATTCCAATTTCATCTTGGACCGCCACGTTTCTCATTCCCGGGACCAATGTTTGCATCCCACATGTATCCAAGATACAATTCAGATCATCCGGCTCCCCCACTCTCCGGGCATCTCGTACCCCAACTAGCATCACGAGGACCCTCCGGGCATGCATCATGATACAACCGGGCATCCAACACAAACCTCCGGGCATGTATTATGACACAATCGGGCAATCGGCCTCACCCTTCAGGCCAGGCATCTCGCACCCAATCCGGCATCGTGAGGTATCCCTCGGCATAATTACCATGCCGAGCTTCCGGCTCCCCCACTCTCCGGGCATCTCAATACCACTCGGTCTCCCGAGGACCCTCCGGTATTCGGCCATTCATGACTACCGGGCAACCGGCCGTACCCTTCTAGCCAGGCATCCCGACACTCCCGGGGCATCGTCGGCTCACACCTCCGACGGTCTTCTCAATTTATCTCAATTCTCATCTTCAATTATAGTTCAATTTTAACATGGCATGCGATGTGATGGCAATCAATATCATATTCATCATTGAGTTCATACATGCATCTCAACTCATCATCATACATGCAGCAAGACAATCATCCATGGCAATACAATTCATGGAATCCATACAATTTAAAATAGTCCATATTCCATGCCTTTTCAAAGTTTACAAAAATTCCAGCATGTACCATTTTTAGAAAATATTTAAATTAAATATCCATATGCTTCTCAAAAATCATGAAATTCAAGGCATGTGATAGATAAGACAATAAGATAGTAATTTCATGAAAAACACATGCCCAATAGAGTTCACACAAGAAGGTACAATTCACACAAAACAGCATGCAATTTTCGGATAGAAACAGAATGCACAGTTTCCGAAATAATTTAATTAAAATATCTAAACGACCTCCGAAAATTATGAAATTTTACCAGGTTATAGCCAAGACACTAAATTATATTTTTTGTGAAGACTTCTAAGCCAAATTCGTTTTAGATTATTTTCTATAATCATACGAAGCTTCTGGATCTAACACCGAAACGTCCAGTGCATGCTTCTCCGAAATACTGAGTCTTCACCTACCTATTCTTCTTTTTTTCCTCTGAAATTTGGATATGTTTTACTTCAAGATGTTTGCTACAAGTTTCATGAAGGGATCTAAGTATATAGTCATCATATGGGTCCATGAAGTCTCGGGTGTCCTGTACCGTGTCTCCAGATTTACCATCTTCAAGAGTAAGTCAATTCACTAGGTTGTACTTGTTCATTTTACTTCAAATTTGATTATGTTAGTCTTTAGGATGTTCTCTACAAGTTTCATGAAGAATTTGAAGAGAGATTCTTGATAAAAATCAACATGCAACCACAAATCTACCAAAAGGTCAGCGAAATCGTTCCAGATCTAAACATCTCCATCATTTTGCACCAAATTTTAGTATGTTGTAGTTTAAGATGTTAGCTACGACTTTCATGAATAGATAAAAGTCAAAATCGAACTCAAAACATGCATGCAAGCTCTCACAAAGTTCTGACTCAAACGGTTCATGCGAAAACATTCCATATCTAGCATCTCCGTAGGATGAGAGTTTGACCCCTTAAATCTCTATAATTTTGCACCAAATTTTAGTATGTTGTAGTTTAAGATGTTAGCTACGACTTTCATGAAGAGATCAAAGTCAAAATCGAACTCAAAACATGCATGCAAGCTCTCACAAGATTCTGGGTCGAGCGGTTCATGCGAAAACAGCAAGCATCTCCAAGAACAAACCTCATGTACTTCGATTTCTAGCCTCTAAACATCCAAGAATTCAACCACACATGCAAGACACATATGCAAGAGTAGAAATCAATCCCTACTTGCCTCTAGAACCAAGCGGACAGCAGCACATGAACAGCACACCGGCGACGGACGGACGGCGTGCGGGCGGCAACAGGCGAGCTCCTCTCCTCGGCCTCCCTCTCTCTCGCATCTCACTCTCTCTCGGCAACTCTCTCCCTCTCTCTCACTCTCTCAAAACCAGCCACTCTCTCTCTCTCTCTCTTTCTTTTTGGTGGCTTATATATTGCATGTATCCCCTCTTTGCATGGGGGACATTTGTCCCTAAGAAGGAGACAAGTGTCTCCTCTACCGAAGACACTTGGAGGCCATGCGGCTTCTCCTTCTCCCCCTCCATGTGCCAACAATGGGCTGGGCTTATGGCCCACTTTAGGCCCATCTCACTTGGGCCTAAAGCCCAAACTTAAATGGCCCAAGTTTATTTTTAATAATACATTTTAATCCTCATTTAAATAAATACCTAATTGCATAATAAATTGGCCAAAAGACTTTGTGACATTAATCCATCAAATTAAATCTATAAAGTGCATAGTCAAGAACAAAGTCTTCTTTATCAATTTGTCCTATAGCACCAACCTTGATCATCCATTAACATTTTCTACTTAAATAAATACCTAACTTGCAAAAATAATAAGGCCATTAAACTTGTAGTCACAAATCCATAAATTCCAATTTATAAAACACATGGCCAATGATAGGATTTTCTTTCCTATCAAATAATTATCCATTCAAAGCTTGGCCATAAATCTTATTGCAAATTATGGATTAAATGGCTATAAAATAACTTAATGGTAGTTCCATCACCTATTCATAGACTTTAATGTAACTAGAGGTCGTTATGAATTTTGGGATGCCACACTCATGAAGGAGATTCTTTGCAAAAACTTGCTTTCCAATTCCACATAGAATTAGAAATCGAGTGACCACACAAAACAATCTACCTATCAGCTATCGATCACATGTATCAGCATAATTAAAAGACATTTCATACTAACTATCTCATAACCCATCCCACCTTATCACTCCAACTATCGACTAGCTCTGATACTACTCCGGGAGGGGATGTCACGCCTTGAACCTCGAGCGTGCGCACATCCCTCAGTGGTCAATGAAATTGCGACGCCTTAGGATGCGTCGTTGACCCATTCATTTTATTGCACATGCGGACGCGAAATAAAAACCCCTGACAGCAAATAGCATAGGATAGAAAAGTAGAACAACAATTTCACAAACAAACACTTTTATATACAAACTTGATAGTCTACAAAAAGATTGGCTTTCAAAAAGAAGTTATTCTACGAACTACTAGTTGGACACATTCACCGATCCTACGAACTCCACCTTTGTAGGCTCCGGGGGCTTCGGGTCCTCCACAGCTCCATCAGGAGGGTCAACTGCACCCTTGCCCCGGGCAGCATTGATGACAACGGTAGGGATGTCAAAACCCTGAAGGGGACCTACCTTATACCCATTGAGTCCACGGCGATACCACGCCCTGAATCGATGAGGTACCCTTTGAGGTAGACCCTCATTAACTCAGACAGTGGTAATAAGCAGCTCATAGACCCAATGACTCTCGGGGATCGGGACATCTATGCTCCACTTTGTAACGCTTGAGAATTGACGGGATCATGCAGGACCTTAGATGCTTGTGAAATTGTTGTCCTGCTTTTCCATCCCATGCTATTTGCTTTTAGGGGTTTTTATTTCACTTTCGCATGTGCAATAAAATGAATGGGTGGATGATGCATCTTGGGAGGTCGCAATTTCGTCGAACATTGATGCGTGCGCGCTCGAGGTTTGGGGCGTGACAACGCATATTGATGATATATTGCTCCAAATTTACACCTCTATGTGCAATATTCTCTTTCATTTTTTTCAATATTTCATCCAAAACCTTTCAATCTACTATAAAATTTATCATTCAATGTGTATATCGCATGAATATATAAAAGATTTACCTAATATTGGAAGAATAATAGGAATCCTTTTTGAACATATCAAATCATCATTTCTCATAAGTCAATTGTCAGTTATCAGAGAATAACGGGCTTGTGCTAATTTCCTCTCTCCATGAGCTTAGTCTGACTTGTCAAATTAAAGTTCAGAACTAACAATTCAAATCCTTCTGGCATCGGTTCAATGCAAATGCAATTACAAAAAAAAATATAAACTAAACAATAAATGCTCATAAAACTACATGCCATGCAGCCTAATTCTAATATTTTTGTTTAGGGATTCAAATTAATCCATAATTTTTTATGCAATTAATGAATGATCGATATCACTCCTCCAATTCGGGTGCATTTCCAGATCGTGGCGTTCCGCCATCGATGACCCTCGTTTCGTGGCTCTCCACTCGAGCCACTCCTCCCTCCACGCCTCCGATCAGCATATCGTGTGTCTCGATTGCGGCAACGATGCCATCTAGAAGCGGTGCTCTCTGTTCCTCGGTGAGTCTCTTGCCTTGCCTCCTTCCCCGTCGCAAAACGAAATGCCGTTCATTCTCCACCCAACTGTTACAGCTTTGTCAGTTCGTGTAATGGCTTGATCTGCGTCTCAGAGAGTTCCAGAGATGGCTTTGAGCGGGCGGTGTATCTGTGTAATCTATTCACGAGGAAGCACAAGGCGGTTTGGCTCCCACATCCGGAGCGGCAGCAACCCCTTTCCATGGGGGCGCTCATGTAGCTCTAGGGTTTTGCTTTGACGCTAAGTCTAATGACTATCGTGTTGTGAGGATTATCCGAGTTGTAGGTATTTGCCGTCGACGCTTCTACGACAGGACGCCTTGAGTTGAGGCTTATTTGCTCCGTGTAGATTCATGGAGGACTTTGGAATGTGAGCTTCCTGCTCTCTTTCATGATAGTAGTGCGGTCTTCTTGAATGGGAATCTGCACTGGTATTCTTTCAACGGAAAGGGTGGATACAGATCCATAGTCTAGTTCCATGTCGCGGGTGAGGTGTTTGATGAAATGGCTATGCCGAAAGAGACGCTTCAAATAGACAGTCTCCATTTTGTGTTTTCTGTGGCGGTATCGAATGGCTTGCTGACTGTAATCTTTAGCAGTGGGGAGACGAGATTTGAATTTCCGTTGTTTCGTTTGGGTTATGAGAGACTACGGTGTGCCTGAGTCTTGGACTAAGCTGTATACTTTTGAGGCTAGTGGACCGGTAACAAGATTTGATGGCTTCATGTGGAATGGCGAGCTTCTTTTGGAAATATATTGCGAAGAACGAGTTTCTTAAAATCCGATCACAGGACAATTCTCAATTCTTCCATTGTCAGTGAGATGCGAACTGTTCCCCATCGTAGAGAGTCTCTTTCCACTTTAGATATGACTCGATTGCTGCTGGTAAAGATTGATTCTGCCTGTTGAAAAGTTGAAAGTTACATTTGAATTGAGAAGATATGGTTTTATTTGTACGTGCTCCAGCCACAAAATGACGAGAAGTAGTGAGGTTGTGTCCATTTACTTTGGGTACTTCTTGCAAGCTTTAGAATGCATTTTCATTTTCACTTTGAGTTTTTCTTTAGACTAGTGAAGTGTTGAGTGAAAGTATGCAACTTAAGACTGCATCTACAACTTCGGCATTGTCGGCACTAGCAGATTTTAGACCATGCAGAAGAAAATGATGAAGCTTTTTGAATGCTATGCATGTTTGTGTTTGATCTTCACCACCATAAGTATTTTTCAGCTTCTATAAGACCAAAATATTGACGGCTTGAATCACGCATCTTGATCCCTGGGCATTGTAACTAGTGCAACTACAGATTACTCTATCTCGTTTCCTATATCAAGACATTTTGGTAGCTCTGACAATGCATACCTAGTAAGCTCATTTATCAATATATACAGAAACATTGGAGATTGTATTATCATGATACACTCCACCCCCTCTTTCCCCCACCCAAAAAAATGCTTTGGGGTCGGAAGTCTCACTTGTTATGATACACTGATGATTTTGCATGTCAAGCCTTATGAGAATTTGGTCTTTAGATGAGATAGTCTCTTTGCTTCCTCCTAGGAAAGACATCTGGGATAGTGATTTTTAAATTGCAGTTCTCTTCTAAGTCAGGTGCAAGGTGCTGGAGCTCTTCTTTATTAACTGGAATTCTGGTGATTGGCAATCCAAGTTCACCTGGCTCTAACAAAAATGGGGGAACGGCAAAGGACAGCAGAAAGTGATGTTGAAGTTTCTTCGGAATATAGTTTACGTGGAAGGCAAGAAACAATTTGCTTCATGGTTAAGCTACTTCTCCTTCGAGCATGTTCTTAGATTGATTGATTTTTTACTTAACATCGATTTGAAGGCCATCTAGTTTCAAAAGGATACATGTTGTGTTTATGATTATATATATAATATAATGATGCGGATAGTGAAAAGCTAAAATGTGTGAGATTTGCTTATACTGTCATCTATAATAAACATGTATGTTTATATAACTATTTCTTGCTACTATCTTTAAAAGCTAAACAATTGATACACCAGCCTTTTTTCTTGCCGATCTAAACATTAGGTTTGTCAACCTAATTTATGGTTGTCAAAAGCGGTGTTCGTCTTGAAAATTTTGTGAATTTATGTTATGACATAGGAGTTTGTCAAAAAGTGCTCCGGTGCACTTCTTAAACAATCGAATGAGTTAATGCTTATTTAGACAATGAGAAAGAGTTCAGAAACTTGCGGTGTCACAAATCACTCGATGGTATTGATAGGGGAATATGCTATATTTAAAATACTTTGATGGGTATATATGTATTATGTTGTTGTATCTAACACTTAACTCTTCCAATACCTATGCCATAAAAACTCTAGCATTTAATTAATTGAGGTTAGGGTGTAACTAACCTGGTAAATTCATCCTATAGGCTCGAAATTGGGGAGTAATTTTAAAGTTAGGGGGCTAATTTTTTTAAAGTTGTGTTGGTTTCATTGTGCCTTATAACTTTTTTTGTAGGACTTTTTAACACTATATCGTATTAGACCTCAATTGTTTCTAACATTTTCCTCCACGTTAAGTTTTTTAATTTGATTTTCTAATGATTGTACCCCGTAAGAGTACTTCTTTAAACCAAACACTCCGGTGTTTCGAGCAAATTTATGTAAACACTCGAAAACCCCTAACATGAATCTCTTGCCCCTTCTTTGACACAGCGCCAACCTAGACCTTGTGTCGCCACCGCCAACCCATCGGCGTCCCCATCAATTTGCCCATCTATCTCTTCTTTTTTTTTTTTTTTTATTGTCTTCAAGCACAACCTTGGCATCGTTGACCCGATGCCTACCATACTTGATCAAGTCAACGGGGGAAGAGAGAGAGAGAGAGGGTCTACAATGGGTCTGGGCACGGCCGTGAATCAATCGTGTGATAGCTCGTGCGAGGGTTGGTGATGACGGACCAACAGAGGTTGGTACGGATCACTACTGCTCCTTTAACACTAATTTGATGAGTTTTGCAGGTGCACGGAGGAGGGCTGTTCTGGTGAACTAGAAAAAAGAAAGAAAATATAAGGTAAAAAAGGATTAGGAGAAAAGGGAAATTCATCCGAGACCATTCGAATTAATTGTACGGATAAGCCCATGTCTTCAAGGGCAATTCTAAGACATAAAAAGTTATCCTTACCTTTAGAGAAACATAATCCATTAGGACATATCTGATGCGGCAATGACAAAGTTCAATAATTTTAGAGAATCTTTAAGACCGAGCCACTTGTGCACTGAAACGGTTTCTTTAATGGATTGTTTTTCTTTCTTGATATAAAGGAAATAACTAAAGAATTGTTTTTCAGGAAATTTGCCACATCAAGATTTTTCAACCCTGTCTTCTACTAAATAAATCGGACATTTCATTGGCGCCTATAGGGTTATTCTCATAACTAATCATTTTTTAGATAACTAGACCATCGAGGGAAATTATTAAGGAATATTAAGGTAATAGACTTGAGAACTTGATCAGGAATCGGCTTATCGACCGTGTCCATCTTTAGAGGCCATTACGACACAGTTAAAAATCGATTTGAAATCAGAGATAGACTGGATCGACAGAGATGTGTGGCTAATCGTGGATGACACCACTAAATTGGAAAATTCTCGTCGACCAGCACTAGACTGATTTTCATATTATTTTGGTACCCTGTGTCCGTATTTGGGTCCTCGAGATTTTCATGACTACCGAGAGTTGCCAATGAGTTGAGTGGGTTCATTGTGGCTCAAAGAAAATCGACCACGGGTCATTTGCCTTAAAAAAAATCTGAAAACTACCTGGTAGTCTAGGTCACGCTAAAAACGCGCCGAATGGAAATTAACTGCCAATTCAAGTCCGATTTTTCAGAAATTGAAGATTCTTTGATGTCACAATAAATTCTAGGATCCACGACTCAGTCTTAGAAGATTTTTCTGACAAATGACACTTTTTGGAAAAATGTCGTCGCCGGGTTGTGTTGGGTGCAGAAAATGCTGAAGATGGTTTTTGGTTACAAAATTGAGGAGCAAGATGGTTTATTGGATGAGGAAAATTTTCAATTGAAGCATTGAAGTGCCAATTGATTTTGTAGAGGCCAAATGAGATCTAATCGAGCAAGGACCGGTGTCCAATTAAGAGAGGATTGTGCCAAAAATCGTGACTCCCCCTCCTACTAGCTATTTTGGACCAATTGGGAAGTCTTGGAGAGTGTCATGGTGGATCATTGGAGGCCATGGGATTATACTTGGCTTAGGATGAATCTTGGAAAGCAAGAGGGGAAAATATCAAGCCTTGGTGGAGCCCTCCATCTCTCACTTATCTCTAATCTCTCTCCCTCACCTCCACCCCACCGTTCATCTCCATCCTCTCCCTCTCGAGTTCTTCCTTTCTGCCCTGTTCCACTTTCATTTTTTCGGTTGACAACCCGCAGCTCTTCCTTTTGAAAGCTGAAGTCCACGTCTCTTTGCCCCACCGTTCTTGCCAGCCACACGCCAACCCCCACTACTGTTGGTCCCCTTCGGTCAAAGCTTTTCTTGCTGGCTTTGTTTGTTGACTGAGCAGCATCCACGAACCTTGAAGACCGAAGCTGCCGCGTGTCTCTCGTGGCCCAGACGAAGCTGCTTCTCCATCCGTGTCTTCTACCTGACGTCTTCCACGGTCGACAATTGAGCCAGCAAATCTGTCTCCACTAGCTCGTGTCTCCATCGAGCAAGCGCCAGCAACGTCTCCAACCTCGAAGGCCAGCGAAGCCACCGAGCTGCCTTTCCTTGCCAGAACGCTCTTGTCCGTGAAGTCCACGATTTAGCTTTGCAACAGCGTACAAAACCAGCAGCTGCTTCATCCATTTCTTCTCCTGCGCGTGCGTCCTCGGCCAGCTCGCGATCTCCATGTCCCCAAACCGTGTGCAGTAGCAGCCCAAGGGAACAGCCCATTGACTGAGTCCCCAGCGCAGTTCGGCAGGGCCCATCTTCAACAGCAATTTGGGCCCAATATCTTCTAGAATTCCAGCAGCCCAGTACAGCAGTAAGCCCATCAAGTGAGCCCAGCGTCTTGGGCCTGGTGCTTCGGCCCACGAAATTTTCTGGTTCAGCCCGCGAAGTCCACAAGCCTAGCCTGCAACGTCAGCTTTTGGTCCAGCCCAAAATCAAGAACAAATCTCAGTTGGGCTGAGATTTGTTGGGCCAAGTTTAAGGCCCGGTCCAAGCCCGCCGATGTCGTCGCAAACCTAAGTCCGGTCGTCGTCGCGTCGCTGTTGCGGTGTTCTAGTCTCCGCTTTTAACCAAGCGAGTAATCTCACTAATCCCTGCTTATTTTATTAATTATGCTTAGGGATTGATTAGCGTTAATTAAGTAGGATTAGGCGGTTAGATTATAATGGATTAGTGATTATTAGTTAATTGCATTGCATATTAGATAGGTGATTAGCATACTTAGCTAGAGCATTGCCTATACTATTTATTGCATGCATCTCGGGATTTTTCCCGATCCTTATCGGGCTTCAATTAGGCAATACGGGCCTAAATTGGATTTTTAGTAATTAATTATTAAATTTTGAAATTAATTTATTATTAATTTATTTTTTCGGAAATTCAACCGGGATGGCTTTGGTGACCGGAATTTCTTGCCGATCGTCATGGTGCGGTCTGTTTACTTAATTGAGCTTCAATTTGTATAGAATTGATTTAAATTGTGAATTTAGGATATATTCCTATTAAGTTGTTTTGATTATTTGATTGAGAAATAATTTGGTATCGATAGTAGATTGGTGAACTATAGAGAAAGGCGTTTCATAGTGGAATCATGGTAGAAAGTAAATCACCTGGAGAAGGGTACGTTGGCTCAGTGATTAAGTATTGGCATCTAAAAAGGGCACGTGGCTTGGTAATCTGATGTGTCACTTTGGTGAACTAGTGCCATAGAGAATGCACGTGGGCCCAACGTTCCCAAATGGCATCTAAAAGGACACGTGGCTCGGTGATCTGATGCGTCACTTTTGTGACCTAGTACCTTAGAGAATGCACGTGGGTCCAGTGTTTGAGTAAGGCATTGTGAAAAAGGGCATATGGCTCGGTGACTTGATGCATCACTTTGGCGAAGAGGTCGCATTAGAGAATGCACATAGGCCCAAGGTTTGAGTATGTCATCCTAAAGATTGCACGTCGCTTGGAGACTTGGTATGTCATCCCGGAGAATGCACGTGGCCCGACTTCTAGATATTCCACCATGGAGAATGATTTGGGTGACATGTAATCGACTGGTTCGATTTGTTTTGAGTAAGTGGGTGCCTATTATGAATTGTACTGACTTGCAGGTGGGATCTGAGGCCAAGGTAAGTCTTTTGACCTGTGCATGTTTAGGCAGCTCATAGTGTATTGGTTTACTAATCAGGTCTTAGTGGGGTAGAACTTGCTGAGACATAGTCTCATCCCGGTTGTGGGACAATATTTCAAGCTTGTAGATGGCAGCACCTCCACCTCCTCATCCATCTCCTCATCCCACCATGCATTTCAGTATTCCCCAGGAGGTGACCGAGCTAGAAATCCACTTCCACATTCACCCTCACCCAGATGGACTAGAGTATGTCTTGGTTAAGTCAATCGTTTGGGTTGACGTAGGAGAAAACGCCCTGAGGCCCCATCATTATAGGTCATGGTACCGTGAGTATTATGATGGGCGAAGAGAGGGACCCATTCTAGAGAACGAAGTGCCAATGTACATTCTGGAAGAAGCATTTGGGGAAGGTACAGCAGACCATGCGGATGGGTCGGTTGTGAATGTTCAGGACCCGGCACTTGAGGTTGAAGCCCACACTCCTGTGTACTCGATTGACGATGATAAGTGGAATGACGAGGGTGGTGAGATCGAAGAGCAGGAGGTGGAAGGACCAAAGGAGAATGAGGAATGGGATGTAGCAGAGGAGGTACCTGAAGATGAGCTGGCATCTGAAGCCGAGGATGAGCCTGAAGAAGAAGAGGAAGAGCCAGAAGAAAACAAGCTCAGTGAAGCGGAATTGGAGGAGAATCAGGACGATCCTGAGTATGACCCGAATGAGGATTGAAATCCCATCCCTTTTGTGATCCCTGTATAAGTGTAGATAAGTGTGAGCCTAGAAAGTCGTACATGGTATTATGAAATATACTATAAGTTGTGCTAATGTATAAAAGTGTGGTTGTGAATTTTTAGTATGAAAAATATGGCATACTTTTCTATTCCATTGTTTTATTGTTTAGGGATTTATAAGTGCTTCCGTATGTGCTTAATAAATGAAAGGGTCGGCGATACATAGTCCTAGGATATCACATTCTAAAATTGACTAAGTAGAAGGATGTGTGCGTGCCCGAGGATCAGGGCGTAACATCCCCTTTTTGTGGTATCAAAGTGAAGTTCAAGATTGGAGTGATAATGAGCGTTGACCATGGGATAGTTGATAGGAAAAGTCTTTAAATTCATGCTGGTGTATGTTTGTGTTAGCTGAGTGCTAGAATTGCTTGTTGTTTGAATCGTTCAGTTTCTAATTCCGTGTTGAATTGGAAGTAGGTGTCAGTAGATTAAAGCGATTAGGAGCCGAGAACTCATAGGCAGAGGACCTTATCCTCAATGACTCGAGCTAAAACGCCGACTGGAGGTAGTGCCCAAGGCTGCCGCGGTAAAACACCATCTGTGGCTAGCGCTAGTGGTGAAGCACCACCTTCTGTTGGTGCTGGGGTAGTAGCCCCTGATGATCCCATGTTCGATGGGATCATGCGTGTACTTGAAGTGATGGGTACAAGATTAGACTGCAAGTTGCTCCAGTTGAAGCCGCCAATACCGCCGCTGCTGTTGCCGGCCCTACTGCCGCACCTGCAGCCGCACCTGTCGTTGCTCCAGTTGCCGTGAATGTTGAAGGTCCATCGGGGATTGTGGTCGTTGCAAGAGCAATCCATAAGCTTGTGGAGCAATTCATGAAATTAACTCCATTGTTGTTCACCAGGACAGGAGATCTCGAAGCTGCTTCTTCATGGGTTCAGAAGCTCGAGAAAGTGTTTGCACTGCTGATGTGCAACAAGACAGAGAAGGTAATCTTAGCAACTTACCAGCTAGATGGAGTTGCGAACACTTGGTGGATGACTACCCGTGAAACTATCTTCCCACAAGGCGCTGTTCAGGAGTGGAATACTTTCCTTGAAGCCTTCAATGACAAGTACTTCTCTGAGATTGCCAAAGAGGTGAAGATGGTAGAATTCCAACGTCTTTGCCAGGGTTCCCATATTGTTGATTAGTATGAGGCGAAGTTCGCTGAACTTTCGTGATATGCTCCAGAGTTGATTGAAAACCCAGTAAACTGAGTGAGAAGGTTTAGGGATGGGTTCAAAACAGACTTGAGAAGTATACTAGTCTCCCTAGATCTAAGGACTTATAACGACATATACTGGAGAGCTCAGAAAATTGAAATGGATCATAACAATAGAGATGCCTCATTTGGATCGAGGTTTAGCTCTCATAGAGACAACATCTGCCAAGGAAAGAGGCCAATGCTTGGAAATAGATTCCAAGGTTCGCCCAGCAAGAAGGGTGGATTTAATAGGTTAGGACCTATTAGAACTGACGCATGTCGCTTCTGTGGGAGAAGACATGGGATAGCTCCGTGCACAGCTAGGATGGGTGCGTGTTTTGAATGTGACCAACAGGGGCACATAGCTAGAAATTGTCCCAGGAAGCTAAGGGGACAACCGCAGCTACCGCTGCCACCACCAAGAGGACAGATAAGAGGGTATGCCCCTTAGAATGCACCGCAGGGAGGAAAGCAAAGACCTCTAGTTCAGGGCATCGTGTATGCAATTACGCAAGGCCAGGCAGAAGTTACGCCTGATGTGATCACAGGTACGGTCTCACTCAACGACCAACCTGCTTATGCTATGTTTGATTCGGGAGCAACCCATTCCTTCATTGCCGAGCAATATGTTAGGATGCTAGGGTTGAGTCCTTTATTATTGGAGTCGGTAATTTGCATATCTACACTTTTGAAAGATAAAGTTATTGCTGCTTTGGAATGTTCGATGTGCAAGTTAGAGATTGGTGAGCGAGTGGGGAAAATTAACTTGTTAGTCCTAGCCATGTATGATTTCTATTTAATAATTGGCATGGACTAGCTCACCAATCAATGAGCTAAAATGGACTGCTATCGCAAGGTGATTTAGTCTTACCCGTTAGGGGGTAGGAGCTTCGAGTTTGTCGAGAATCGAGGAGGACCCTCAATTGTCCTGATCTCGTTGCAAGAGACAACTCCTCTATTAGACGAGGGTTGTTGAGGATACCTGGCACCTATCGTGTCCACGACAGTTGAGGAACTAAAAATGAAAGACATTTTAGTGGTACAAGAGTTTCCAGATGCCTTTCCAAAGGAGTTGACAGGGTTACCGCCAGAAAGAGAGATTGAATTTGTAATTAAACTAGCACCAAGGACAAAACCGATCTCAAAGGCACCTTATCGAATGGCATTATCTGAGTTGAAGGAACTGAAAGTGCAAATGCAAGAGTTACTAGACAAGGGATTTATTCGTCCTAGTGCATCACCTGCTTAGGGAGCACCAATTCTGTTTGTTAAGAAGAAAGATGGTTCGTTGCGTCTGTGCATCGACTATCGGCAACTCAATCAGTTAACGATTAAGAACAAGTATCCATTGCCGAGGTTAGATGACTTGTTTGATCAACTGCAAGGGGCGTCAATATTCTTGAAGATCGACTTGAGGATAGGATATCATCAACTGATGATTAGGAAGGAAGATATTACTAAGTCGGCATTTCGGACCCCGTATGGTCATTACGAGTTCATAGTCATGCCATTCAAGTTGACGAATGCTCCAGCTGCATTCATGGATATGATGAATAGAGTGTTCAAGGAATACCTGGATCAATTTGTGATCGTGTTCATTGATGATATTTTGGTCTATTTGAGTAGTGATGAAGAGCACGAGAATCATCTAAGATGTGGCACCCCTCGACGGCCCCCGATCCGATTAGGGTCGCCACAGTTCGCTTACCATTCACTTTCCTTATTAAAATATCACTCGATACCATTTCAATTGCAGCGGGTCCATACAACAGCAGGGGTTTACATCTTTTTTTTTTCTTTATCGGTCCCTTGCGCAATTCATATACGGAAGCACATCCAACAACTCCCTTCCTTATATTCAGAAAACAATGCACACCTACTAAACATTTATACGTAAAAGCCGTACACTTTTTATTTACTTAAATCAGATGGACATCATTTATCGGTACATCAAAATGCCGTAGTCTTCTATATTCGGCTACACTAAAAAAGATGACCGACATTTCCTCCAACAGTCATACACTTAAAGTCCATCGATCAATGTCGGCGTCCAAAAGCTCCTTCCCTTGCTATCCTCCTCCTCACGGTCATATCCAACCGTTCAAACCATCTACTAATCTGAAATGTTGGTCCCCAAAAGGGGTGAGTACAACCACTCAACAGGTAAAGGAATCCAATAACCACTCATTGCATCATACAAGTCATACATGCATTGTAGGCATTACTTACCTTGAAGCCATGCATATACTATCATGCATCATCACCACAGTTATAACACATACATGTGTATAATCATGTCATACTCATATCATCGTCATCATGACATTATTATATCACACATATATCATCATCATCATATACATGACACCATCATACCATACACATGTCATCATCATCATGACATCATCATATCACACCTGTCATCATCTTCATGAAATCATCATATCACACATATATGCATATCATCATGCCATATCATATATCATCATCATATCATCATCATGCATATCATGCATGTCATGCCATGGTTTAATTTCCACTTTTAGCTTTCAATTTTATCACCACATCACCCATTCCTCAAATCATCAATTTCATCATCCCCTCGGGCAAAGACCTCCGAGGCTTCCGGCTTTCAGCCACCCCAGGCCACCGGGCATTCGGCCCCCCCACATTCCGGGCATCTCGTATCCCAACTGGCATCACGAGGAACTTTCGGGCATGTATTCAAGATACAACCGGGCATCCAAAGGGCATCGACTCATTTGAACCTCTGGGCATCTCGCACCCCACCTGGCATCACGAGGAATCTCCGGGGCTTGCCATGAAAATGGTTACCCCTACCCTCCGGGCATGCATCATGATACAACCCCTCACCCTCCGTGGTATGTATCATAATACAACCGGGCATCCCGACACTCCCGGGAAAACCTCACGGGCATGTATTCATAATACAACCAGGTATCCAAAGGGCATCGACTCATTCGAACCTTTGGGCATCCCGACTCCCGGGGCATCGTCGGCTCACACCTCCGACGGTATCATCATCACCACGATGCATATTCTCATACATCTCATTTCTCATCTTCAATTATAGTTTAATTTTAACATGGCATGTGATGTGATGGCAATCAAGATCATACTCATCATTGAATTCATACATGCATCTCAAATCATTGCCATGCATGCACCAAGACCTCATCACACATACTACATGGTGCAACTAATTATAAAATAAAATTCATGGAATTTATGCCAATTAAAATAATCCATTTATCATGCCCTTTTTACATTTATTTAAATTACAGCTTTTGTTATTTTCAAAAATATTAAATTTAATATCTATAAATTCCCAAAAATTATAAAAATTAAGGCAAGTGATAAACAAGACAATAGAATAATAATTTCGTGCAAAATACATGGCCAAATAGAATTTCACACAATTTCACAATTCTCACAAAATGGCATGTCATTTTCGGGTGAAATCAGAATGCACAGTTTCTGAAGAAATTGGATTAAAATATCCATACGACCTCCAAAAATTATGAAATTTTACTGAGTTATAACCAAGAAATTTTCGTACAACTTTCATGCAGAACTCCAAGCCAGATTATTTTTAGATTATTTTATACAGTCTCACGAAGCTTCTGGATCCATTACCGCATCGTCCAGTGTACACATCCCCGAAATATTGAGTTTTCACCTACCTATTCTCTTTCGTTTTCTCTTAAATTTGGATATGTTATATATCAAGGTATCCTTTACAAGTTTCATCAAGAGATCTGGGTCAAATAACCAGAATAAAGTCATCATTTAGGTCCTTGAAGTCTCGGGTGTCTCGGAATACATCACCAGAATCATCGTCTTCAAGATCTAGTCGATTTACTAGGCTATACTTGTTCCTTTCACTTCAAATTTGAGTATGTTGTATTTTAAGATATCCCATACAACTTTTATGAAGAAATCGAAGTGAGATTCTCATCACAAACCAACATGCAAACACGAATCCAGCAAGAGGTCAGTAAAAACTCTCCAGATCTGAGGTCTCCGTAGGATGAGACTTTAACCCCTCAAATCTCCATCATTGTCCACGAAATTTCAGTATCTTGTAGTACAAGATGTTAGCTACAACTTTCATGAATAAATAAAAGCCAAGATCGGACTCCAAACACACATTCAAGCTCAAACAAGTTTCTGACTCACACAGTCCGAACACGAACAGCCATACCATTCAACATACATCATCCATGCTTCGGTTTTTCTCACTTAAACACTCAAAAGATTCAACATGCAAGCAACATACAAACATGCAAGAGAAGCTAGAGGACTCCCACTTGCCTCTAGACCGGTCGGACGACGGCACACGGCGGCGAGCACGGCGGACGGACGGCAACGACTCCTCCTCGGCTCCTCCTCTCTCTCGGCCACTCTACCTCTCTCTCTCAAAATCTCTCTCTCTCTCTCACCATCTCTCTCGGCAAAATGAGAAAATCCGGCCACCTTCTCTCTCTCTTCCCTCTTATACCCCCAAATCCTCATGATTACTTGTCTACAAACCAGCCAATGCATGGCCTTCTTCCCTAAGCCATTGCATGAGAGTCTAGTGGCACTTGTCCTATTGGATTTTTGAATTTGGGCTTAGGCTTGGGCTTCTATTGGGCCGGTCGACCACTCCTTTTGGGCCTCTATTGGGCCGGCTAACTTGGCCCATTAAAAGCTTAGGCCAATGGGCCTAAGGCCCATCCTAGAAATTGACCTTTCCTCTCTTTTTTTTTATAAAAAAAAATTCTTCTATAACTATTTTAAACTTTAAATTTTCCACATGGCCAAAGTCTTATGACATTTCATTTATTGAAATTTAATTTATAAAGTGCATGGCCAAGCATAGATTATTAATCTATCAAATTTAAATTCTCACAATCACATACACAAATCATCTAATTAAAAAGACTAATAGCTAAAGCATAAGCCATAGGAAAATTTTATCACCTAATTAAAGACTTTAACACACCTTATGGCTTGGCTTTGAATTTTTTTTTTGGGATGCCACAATTCTCCCCTCCTTAGAGAATTTCGTCCTCGAAATTAGACATTTCCTATGTCTCTTGAAATAAGTGAGGGTACCTTTCTCTCATCTCATTTACACTCTCCCATGTGGCTTCCTCCACATCATGATATCGCCGTAATATCTTAACCAAAGGAATTCTCTTGGTCCTGAGAATTTGTTCCTTTCGATCCAATACTTGCACAAGCTCTTCAATGTACCTCACTTTCTCATCCACTTTGATGGCTTCATGATTGAGTATGCGACTAGGGTCGGGTTGATACTTCTTCTAAAGTTAAGGATGCAAGCTCTTAACATATCTTAATTTATCTCAACACCAAAAACAGTTTTAAAACAATAACCACATCTGAAATTTCTTTTGAATGTTTGAAAATCTTCCTTCATGAAATCAAACAATACAAACCGAGGTTTTCAAAAGCATTCAACAACAACAGCAAGCTTTGAAATCATATGTCATTTCCATGTCAAAACGTTTCAAATCATCAATGTGGAAAATCCTTTGAGTTCTTAAAAATTCCACCTCATGATATCAAATAATGCAAAACAGGGATTTCAAAGACACAGCGGTATAACAATGATAGTATTTGAAAATAGGTAAATCTCATATCATTGAAACCAATTCACAAATTCAAAGCATGACACCAATTCCATAAAATCCATGATCACGTTTAAATTCCAAATGTTTTTCGAAATCCACGTGTAAAGCCTTGAGTCGCACTTGCATCACGGCGCAAAATAAAATACTTTATCAAAACCCTTAGTAAAATTTAAATCGATACGTTGGCAAAATTCCAATCTCAATCCCAACTCCAATGGGTTGGAAATGTTTTCTATAAAAAGTTCAGTCTTTGAAATAGAAAACATTTCTTAAAACATTTGGGCACGGTGTCACAGTACTCATAAATTTTGATGAAATTCAAGAGATTTTCTAAAACAGCTCACAATCAAAATCTGATTCTCGGTTGAAGTTCAAAACTTGGAATGTACAGGTGATAATTTTCTCCAAAAACCATAAGCATTTCTTGAAGTATTAAAAATCATAGTTCAGCGAGTCGATAATATTGGTCCCATCGTAAAGATTTTTGAAACTAAAAACTTTGAAATACCGAAATCCTAAGCCTTTCTTGAAATACCGAAATCAACGCATCGGCGAGTCATCAAACTCAGTCCCGACCTTAAGATTTTCAAAGTAATTTACATGCAAAATCTTAGAGCTTTGAAATCATCCAAACTCAAGTGTTTCCAATCTAATTGCACTACATCAGACAACAATGGCAATGCATTATATAGGTTAGTAGACTTTCACTTGCTGGCAAGTTAAACGCTAGGAAACGTGTTTAGCTAAGTCCGCCTTCATGCTATTCCACCAAAACTATTGGTGTAATCTCTATACCTTTGTCACCACCAATTCAAGCCCAGAACCATCAAAATCAGCACCACTAATAACTCATCTGGTTCAATCCAACAGAGATATTCACTATGCCTTTCACTGCAACATAAATTCAAGCCTAAAATATAATACCGTTCATTTGGTTCAAATATCGATAGTCCACCAAGACTTATTCAATTCAAAGATCGACAATCCATCAAAATAAAACTTGTCTAGTTTCCACCGAATATATCTCATATCTCATCCTAAAGAATCATCACTTAGACTAATCATTCATCAAATCCACAACTTGAACTTCCACCATTTCACCTTGGAAAGACTATAACCACAAATGATCATATTCACTAATTCCACCAAACCTTTTTCAAACTGAGATCATCACCTAAAATTAAAAGTTGATCATCGTCAATTAAACCTATTATTCTGACATATAAACCACAAATAATTTCGTATCTCATATGACTACTCAAACTCATGACTTCCAAGATCAATCTATACATACTAAATGCTTCCATGTAATGCATCAAGACTTCCAATAAGATCCTCTAATAAGAAGTCACTACTTAGCTCAAATGATCATAACTTAATCCTCAAATTCATAACTCATTCTCTATAATTCACTTCTTAAACCTCGCTTGCAGCACTACGCTTAGATGCTACGCACGTCTTCAGGTCCTCATCAGGATATCATCAAATGAAGACAATCACAATTTATCCAAATAAGGCTTAATTATCTTATTCATTAAATCCATGAATGCAGCTAAGGCATTCGTCAATCCAAATAGCATAAATAGGAACTCATAGTGTCCATAGCGAGCCCTAGATGCGGTCTTAGGAATGTCTTCTTTCTTTATCCTTAACTGGTATCCTGATCTCAAGTCAATTAAAGAAAAGACCGAACTTCCTTGCAATTGGTCAAATAGGTCATCAATTTTAGGTAATGAGTAATTACTCTTAACAATCGCATGATTCAATTGCCTATTATCAATGCACAAACGCGTCTACTTGTCCTTCTTTTTCACAAACAAGAGTCCTACAAGCTTAACCATGCTTCAGCTGCGCCACTCTGATAAAATTGTCCCAGAAACACTACCTTTCTAGTTCAGTTCATAGTTTGGTTCATTCTTATGATGACATCAAAGTCATACATAACTATCACTATCAAGTCCATTTCCATATCTCATTCCACTAGGGTTATGTCACACATCTCACATACTAACGTAGATAACAACATATCTTTCAGCGATGTAGAAATACGAAGAGGCATATCTAGAGATTTGTTCCTACTCCTCACAATCATCTATATTTTTCGGACACAAATGAATGCGTGTCACTCACATCAAATAACGCATATACCTTCTTATCCCTCTATCGAAATCATACCTGAGATAACACTTTTGGAAGCTCCTGCTTCCTCTTGAGTGATTGCATACACCCTTCCTTGTGGTGGTGGCCTCTATGGCTTCCTTGGTAAATTTGGTCCACCAGTACTTTGTTGTACTTGTTGCACCGAGCTGACATTCGGCTGCGACCTTCCTTGTGGACAATCTTTCTTAAAGTGACCTCTCTGCCCACAGCCAAAACACTTCAATCGATCATTACAGGGTCCTGGTCCATGTTGTCCACCAAATCTCTGACAAATATTACCCTGGTAGGGTACTCTTCCTAGAATCGGGCCACTTCTGACCTTTCTAGAATTCCCAAAATTATTCCTCTTCTTAGATTCCTAGGTCTGACCTTGACCAGGATAGGGTCTCTTACCCCTTCGAACATCATTAAAGGTCATTTGCCCCTTAGATTCTGATTGCTCCCTCACTAACTCTTGCTCCACCAACTGTGCCCTCTCATAAATCTCATTATAATCCTTTATATTCAGAGGCACTAGTTGTTTTCTAATATCAGTCCTTAATCCTTTTAGAAATATCTTAGCCTTTTCCTCTCGATCCTCAACCAACCTAGGAGCATACCTAGACAATTCAGAAAATTTTGCCTCATACTGATCCACTGTCAGCTCCCTTTGTTCTAACTGAACAAATTCAGTGATCTTCCTATCATTGGCACAATCAGAGAAATGCTTCCTATTGAAAGCCCTAACAAACTCTTCCCAGTTCACATCAGTACCTGGTGGAAAGATTGTATCCTTCGAGGCTCTCCACCAAAACTTTGCATTTCCCTCCAGCTGGTACTCTGCTAAAACTATTTTCTCAGCATCAGTGCAGTCCAACAGCCGGAAAATCCGTTCCATTCCATCAATCCAATGTTCCACCTCCTCAGGACTTGCCATTCCACTAAACTTAAGTGGTTTCAACTTCAGAAATTGTTCCACTAGTCCCTGAGGGCGACGTTCCACTCCAGGTTGTTGCTGCGCTTGCCTTTCCATCAGATTTCCAATATTAGCCAATGCCTGCAGGATGTTTTCCATTCGGGGTTCAGCCCTTGCAGCAGAGGCTTCAGCCCTCGATGGATGAGCACTTCCAGCTCGTACCATGACTTTCCTGCAATTTCCAAGCATTTGCCTCAAGAATAATTTGCAACTCGGTGTCACTAGTCAGATGACTAATTAAGGTTATTTACTAAAGTCTCATAAGTAACATAGAATGTTACTGACACACACAAGCAACATCACACTAGTTACCAGGGATCTACGAGTGAATACCCATCACCCGTTGTTCAAAGTTAGTCAACTACTCTTAGTTAGTATCCTATGGTGTGCATCATTCTATCCTCATTTCCATCTGAGACACCTTATCACTCCAAATAGACCATAGCTCTGATACCAATACAGGATGTGGCACCCCTCGACGGCCCCCGATCCAATTAGGGTCGCCACAGTTCGCTTACCATTCACTTTCCTTATTAACATATCACTCTGATACCATTTCAATTGCAGCGGGTCCATACAACCTAGGGGTTTACATCTTTTTTTTTTTCTTCATCGGTCCCTTGCGCAATTCATATACGGAAGCACATCCAACAACTCCCTTCCTTATATTCAGAAAACAATGCACACCTACTAAACATTTATAGGTAAAAGACGTACACTTTTTATTTACTTAAATCAGATGGACATCATTCATCGGTACATCAAAATGCCGTAGTCTTCTATATTCGGCTACACTCAAAAAGATGACCGACATTTCCTCCAACAGTCATACACTTAAAGTCCATCGATCAGTGTCGGCGTCCAAAAGCTCATTCCCTTGCTACCCTCCTCCTCACGGTCATATCCAACCGTTCAAACCATCTACTAATCTGAAATGTTGGTCCCCAAAAGGGGTGAGTATAACCACTCAGCAGGTAAAGGAATCCAATAACCACTCATTGCATCATACAAGTCATACATACATTGCAGGCATTACTTACCTTGAAGCCATGCATATACTATCATGCATCATCACCACAGTTATAACACATACATGTGTATCATCATGTCATACTCATATCATCATCATCATGACATTATTATATCACACACATATCATCATCATCATATACATGACACCATCATACCATACACATGTCATCATCATCATGACATCATCATATCACACCTGTCATCATCTTCATGACATCATCATATCACACATATATGCATATCATCATGCCATATCATATATCATCATCATATCATCATCATGCATATCATGCATGTCATGCCATGGTTTAATTTCCACTTTTAGCTTTCAATTTGATCACCACATCACCCATTCCTCAAATCATCAATTTCATCATCCCCTCAGGCAAAGACCTCCGAGGCTTCCGGCATTCAGCCACCCCAGGCCACCGGGCGTCCGGCCCCCCCACATTCTAGGCATCTCGTATCCCAACTGGCATCACAAGGAACTTCCGGGCCTGTATTCAAGATACAACCGGGCATCCAAAGGGCATCGACTCATTCGAACCTCTGGGCATCTCGCACCCCACCTGGCATCACGAGGAATCTCCGGGGCTTGCCATGAAAATGGTTACCCCTACCCTCCGGGCATGCATCATGATACAACCCCTCACCCTCCGGGTATGTATCATAATACAACCGGGCATCCCGACACTCCCGGGGAAAACCTCTGGGCATGTATTCATAATACAACCAGGTATCCAAAGGGCATCGACTCATTCGAACCTTTGGGCATCCCGACTCCCGGGGCATCGTCGGCTCACACCTCCGACGGTATCATCATCACCACGATGCATATTCTCATACATCTCATTTCTCATCTTCCACTATAGTTTAATTTTAACATGGCATGGGATGTGATGGTAATCAAGATCATACTCATCATTGAATTCATACATGCATCTCAAATCATTGCCATGCATGCACCAAGACCTCATCACACATACTACATGGTGCAACTATTTATAAAATAAAATTCATGGAATTTATGCCAATTAAAATAATCCATTTATCATGCCCTTTTTACATTTATTTAAATTCCAGCTTTTGTTATTTTCAAAAATATTAAATTTAATATCTATAAATTCCCAAAAATTATAAAAATTAAGGCAAGTGATAAACAAGACAATAGAATAATAATTTCGTGCAAAATACATGGCCAAATAGAATTTCACACAATTTCACAATTCTCACAAAATGGCATGTCATTTTCGGGTGAAATCAGAATGCACAGTTTCTGAAGAAATTGGATTAAAATATCCATACGACCTCTAAAAATTATGAAATTTTACTGAGTTATAGAAAAGACATTTTCGTACAAATTTTATGAAGAACTCCAAGCCATATTCGTTTTAGATTATTTTATACAGTCTCACGAAGCTTCTGGATCCATTACCGCATCGTCCAGTGTACACATCTCCGAAATATTGAGTTTTCACCTACCTATTCTCTTTCGTTTTCTCTTAAATTTGGATATGTTATATATCAAGGTATCCTTTACAAGTTTTATGCAGAGATCTGGATCAAATAACCAGAATATAGTCATCATTTAGGTCCTTGAAGTCTCGGGTGTCTCGGAATACATCACCAGAATCATCGTCTTCAAGATCTAGTCGATTTACTAGGCTATACTTGTTCCTTTCACTTCAAATTTGAGTATGTTGTAGTTTAAGATATCCCCTACAACTTTCATGAAGAAATCGAAGTGAAAGTCTCATCACAAACCAACATGCAAACACGAATCCAGCAAGAGGTCAGTAAAAACTCTCCAGATCTGAGGTCTCCGTAGGATGAGACTTTAACCCCTCAAATCTCCATCATTGTCCACGAAATTTCAGTATGTTGTAGTAAAAGATGTTAGCTACAACTTTCATGAATAAATCAAAGCCAAGATCGGACTCCAAACACACATTCAAGCTCAAACAAGTTTCTGACTCACATGGTCCGAACACGAACAGCCATACCATTCAACATACATCATCCATGCTTCGGTTTTTCTCACTTAAACACTCAAAAGATTCAACATGCAAGCAACATACAAACATGCAAGAGAAGCTAGAGGACTCCCACTTGCCTCTAGACCGGTCGGACGACGGCACACGGCGGCGAGCACGGCGGACGGACGGCGACTCCTCCTCTCTCTCGGCCACTCTCCCTCTCTCTCTCAAAATCTCTCTCTCTCTCTCACCCTCTCTCTCGGCGAAATGAGAAAATCCGGCCACCTTCTCTCTCTCTTCCCTCTTATACCCCCAAATCCTCATGATTACTTGTCTACAAACCAGCCAATGCATGGCCTTCTTCCTAAGCCATTGCATGAGAGTCTAGTGGCACTTGTCCTATTGGATTTTTGAATTTGGGCTTGGGCTTGGGCTTCTATTGGGCCGGTCGACCACTCCTTTTGGGCCTCTATTGGGCCGGCTAACTTGGCCCATTAAAAGCTTAGGCCAATGGGCCTAAGGCCCATCCTAGAAATTGACCTTTCCTCTGTTATTTTTTTTTAAAATTTCTTCTATAAATATTTTAAACTTTAAATTTTCCACATGGCCAAAGTCTTATGACATTTCATTTATTGAAATTTAATTTATAAAGTGCATGGCCAAGCATAGATTATTAATCTATCAAATTTAAATTCTCACAATCACATACACAAATCATCTAATTAAAAAGACTAATAGCTAAAGCATAAGCCATAGGAAAATTTTATCACCTAATTAAAGACTTTAACACACCTTATGGCTTGGCTTTGAATTTTTTTTTTGGGATGCCACAAAAGATTAGTATCCAGACATGAAGGACGCATTAGTTGTATGCTAAGTTTAGCAAATGTGAGTTTTGGTTGACTCGTGTTGAGTTCTTAAGTCATGTGATTTCCAGAGAAGGAATCTCTGTCGATCCGAGTAAGATAGAAGCCATGATCAATTAGCTAAGATCGACATCAGTGACAGAAATCAGAAGTTTTCTAGGTTTAGCAAGTTATTACAGATGGTTTGTGGAATGTTTCTCATCGTTAGTATCGCCTTTGGCAAGACTCTTAAAGAAAGAAGAGAAATTTGTGTGGTCGGACAAGTGCAAGCATATTTTTCAAGAGCTTAAGGAAAAGCTGACTATCGCACCTATGCTGACGATTCCATCTAGTCTTGGAGGATTCAAGATCTATAGTGATGCATCATTCAGAGGATTGGGTTGCATGTTGATGCAACATGGCAGAGTTGTTGCATACGTTTCCCGTCAGTTGAGACCTCATGAATTGAATTATCTGACGCATGACTTAGAACTCACAGCCATCATATTTGCATTGAAGATCTGGAGGCACTACTTGTAAGGGGAAAAGTTCCAGATCTTCACGGACCATCAGAGTCTCAAGTATTTGTTCTCTTAAAAGGACTTGAACATGAGACAGCGCCGATGGATGGAATTGCTAAAGGACTACAACTGTGATATTCTATATCACCTAGGAAAGGCGAATAAGGTCGCCGATGCTTTGAGTCGAAAGTTTTCAATGGCTCATATATTGATTAAGGAGTGGAATTTAATCAAAAGAGCGCAAGATTTGGTGTTCAAATTTGAGGTAGGCCACCTCTCGAGTCTTATGGCCGACCTCAGAATTGAACCGGATGTCCAGGTCAGAATCAAACTACTCAAATTGACAGATCCAGATGTACAGAAAATATTTCAAGAGGACATCGATAAAAGAAATGCTGATTTTCAAGTTTCTGATGATGGAGTACTAAGGTTCCATAGGCGTTTGGTTGTACCTAACGATGTAGAGCTTAGAGATGATATTTTATTTGAAGCACATCGTAGCAGTTCAATGTTCATTTTGGAAGTACCAAGATGTATCAGAACCTGCGTCAACACTACTGGTGGTCAGGTATGAAGGCGGACATCGCCAAGCATGTCACCAAGTACTTGACGTGTAAGCAAGTAAAGGCCCAACATTGTAAGCCGGGAGGACTTCTGCAACCTCTTGCGATCCCAGAATGAAAATGTGAGCATATCACGATGGATTTCTTGACTGGAGTACCAAGGAGTCAAAGAGGAAATGATTCAATTTGGGTAGCGGTCGACAGGCTGACAAAGTCGGCTCACTTCATTGCAGTACGAAAAGACCTGAGCCTAGATAGACACACAGACCTGTATGTGTGTCACGTGGTTCGTATGCATGGAGTGCTGGTTACGATAACGTCCAATAGAGACCTGAGGTTTACTGCTGCTTTTTGGAAGAACTTACATAGTGCTTTAGGTACAAAGCTTTAGTACAGTACGACATATCATCCTCAGATGGATGGCCAGTCTAAGAGGACAATTCAGACTCTCGAAGACATGCTGAGAGCTTGTGTAATAGACTTCAAAGGAAGTTGGGAAGATCAGCTTCATCTGGTGGAATTCGCCTACAATAACAGTTATCAGTAGAGTATTCAGATGGCTCCATTTGAAGCATTGTATGGTAGAGCATGCAGAACTCCAGTGTGTTTGGGATAAGGTCGAGGAAAGAAAAATCACAGGCCCAGAGTTAGTCCAGCAGTCAGTAGATGCCATGGCAGTAATCAGAGACAGATTAAAGACTGCGTAGAGCAAGCAAAAAAGTTATGCAGGTAAGCGTCGAAAGTCTTTGGAATTCCAAGTTGGTGATCACGTTTTTCTAGAAGTGTCACCAATGAAGGGAACTTCACGCTTTGGTAAGAAAGACAAATTGAGTCCGAGGTACATAGGTTTGTTTGAGATTCTTGAAAGAATTGGGAACCTAGCGTATCGTCTTGCGTTGCTGCCAAGATTGGCACAAGTACATGACGTCTTTCACGTGTCGATGTTAAGGAAGTATGGGCCTGACCCGACCCATGTGCTCAATTTCAGGGAATTGGACGTGGATGACCATGTGTCATACGTCAAGAGCCCGGTTCAGCTTGTCGATCACAAAGAGCGAGTTCTGCATACAAAGACCATCTCGTTAGTCAAAGTGGTCTGGCAACACCACGGTACTGAACGAGCAACATGGGAGACTAAAGAGTCGATGATAGAATTGTACCCCCACCTTTTTGCTTAAGTTTGTAAGGTTTAAATTTCGATGACGAAATTTTTGTAAAAGGGGAAGAGTTGTGACATCCAGATTTTTCAACCTTGTCTTCTACTGAATAAATTGGACATTTCATTAACGCGCCTATATGGTTATTCTCAGAACTGATCATTCTTGAGATAACTAGACTATCGGGAGAAATTATTAAGGAATCTTAAGGTAATAGACTTAAGAACTCGATTAGGAATCGACTTCTCGACCATGTCCATCTTTAGAGGTCGTTATGGCACAGTTAAAAATTGATTTAAAATCAGAGATAGACTGGATCAACAGAGATGTGTGGCTAATCATGGGTGACACCACTAAATTGGAAAATTCTCGTCGACCGGCACTAGACTGATTTTCTTATTATTTTGGTACCCTCTGTCCATATTTGGGTCATCGAGATTTTCACGACAACCGAGAGTCGCCAATGAGTTGAGTGGGTTTATTGTGGCTCGAAGAAAATCGACCACAAGTCATTTGCCTTAAAAAAAATTCTGAAAACTACTCCGTAGTCTAGGTCACACTAAAAACCCGCCGAATGGAAATTAATTGCCAATTCAAGTCCGATTTCAGAAATTGAAGATTCTGTCATGTTACAATAAATTTTTGGATCCACGACTCAGTCTCAGAAGATTTTTCTGACAACGGACACTTTTTTGGAAAAAAACTCATTGTCGGGTCGTGTTGGGTGCAGAAAATGCTGAAGATGGTTTTTGGTTACAAAATTGAGGAACAAGATGGTTTATTGGATGAGGAAAATTTTCAATTGAAGTATTGAAGTGCCAATTGATTTTGTAGAGGCCAAATGAGATTTAATCGAGGAAAGATCGATGTCCAATTGAGAGAGGATTGTGCCAAAATTCGTAACTCCCCCTCCTACTAGCTATTTTGGACCAATTGGGAAGTCTTGGAGAGTGTCATGGTGGATCATTGGAGGCCATGGGATTATACTTGGCTTAGGATGAATCTTGGAGAGCAAGAGGGGAAAATATCAAGCCTTAGTGGAGCCCTCCATCTCTCACTTATCTCTAATCCCTCTCCCTCACCCCCACCCCACCGTTCATCTCCATCCTCTCCCTCTCGACTTCTTCCTTTTTGCCCTATTCCACTTTCATTTTTTCGGTTGACAACCTACAGCTCTTCCCTTTAAAGCTGAAGTCCACGTCTCTTTGGCCCCCCGTTCTTGCCAGCCACACGCCAACCCCCATTACCGTTGGTCCCCTTCGGTCAAAGCTTCTCTCGCTAGCTTTGTTTGTTGACTGAACAACATCCATGAACCTTGAAGACCGAAGCTGCCACATGTCTCTCGTGGCCCAAATGAAGCTGCTTCTCCATTCGTGTCTTCGACCAGGCGACTTCCACGGTTGACAATTGAGCCAGCAAATCCGTCTCCACCAACTTGTGTCTCCATCGAGCAAGTGCCAGCAACGTCTCCAACCTCAACGTCCAGCAAAGCCACTGAGCTGCCTCTCCTTGCCAGGACGCTCCTGTCCGTGAAGTCCACAATTTAGCTCTGCAACAGCGTACAGCTGCTTCATCCATTTCTTCTCCTGTGCGTCCGTCCTTAGCCAGCTCACGATCTCCATGTCCCTAAACCGTGTGCAGCAGCAGCCCAAGGGAACAGCCCATTGACTGAGTCTTTAGCCTAGTTCAGCAGTAAAAGGGCTAGTAGAAGCACCTAGAGTAGGGTGAATAGGTGATTAAAGATGTTTTTGCAAAACTTAACAAATTAATTTGTCTTTTTAAAAATGATAGACTGAAAAAGTAAAAGACTATAGACAATCATATAAAGCTGTGAATTGAAGTAAAGAGATTAGGGATAGAGAATTAAAACACAAGGTTTATAGTGGTTTGACTTAGACCAAGCCTACGTCTACTCTCCCGCACTGATAGCCCACTAGCTGGATTCCACTAAGAACCAAAAGAGATTTTACAGTCTCACGTCCTTGATTCCACAGTGTAGAGACTTTGCTACACTTCCTCAAGGTCTCACAAGTATCTTATCTCTCTTTTGAGTACAAATTTTAGCTCAACAATTGAAACAGCAAAGAATAAGGACCTTCAGATTTTGGAATTTTTCTATCACGTACACTCGTGAATAACTAGAGCATTTTCCTTATATACTCCTCCATGCCTTCATAACCATTGGCACCTTCTAAAGGAGTTCTTCCAATCAACTCGTTAGACAGAATCAATTAGGGAGATCTTGAGTTATTTAAGGAATATGATGATAGCCCACAAATCATGCTCGCCCATACAATCAGGATCTAGGTTTCCATAAGTAGAACCTTCCAAGTATACTTCGCCAATCAACGAATCTAAATTACTTGAATTAATTTCAATACGCATAATAGATCTCGAGGGGATATCTCCAGCCGTGAGATCTTCTTCAACCGCACGAATCAAATCCTTAAAGATATACTCGCATCTGGATAAGTCTTCTTCAATAGATAATACTTCTCTTCGTCGGTCTGGAAACTATCAATAAGGGCAGACTTTAAATCTTGAGTCTGGAGGTCTTCAAACTCAGACGGTAGAGTCTGCAAGTCTTCAGACTAGACTGATGGAAACGTTTTGTCAACTTCAAAATAAATAGGGAAGTTTTTTCCAACAATCTCCCCCGTTTTTATGGTGACAAAACTTTCCTATAGATTTGAATACTTTTGACTTGCAAGACAACACTTAAGCAAACCAAGATATCTCATAAAAGATAAGTGAATTAGGATAAAGATAGTAACCGATTTTGCATCCACAGAAAATGAGTTAGTCCTGTAAAAACAACTATCTTTACCATAATCATCAACATAGCTTAAGATATTGCAAGCATTAAAAAGAACAAAATAGTCCAAATCAGTCCAAAACAAAGATAAAAAAAAAAAAAAAATCAGAGTCAAATCTGCACCAACTTCTCCCCATTTTTGTCAACAACAAAAAGTAGAGAATATAAAGAGAATTGGATAAAATTAAGATTGTTTGGGAATGCGAATAAGCTGGAAATCTCCTATAGACTTGATAGTCTCCTCCAGTTTCCTCATACTCCTTCAGTTGCGCTAAATCCTCACCCTTTGCATTTGCTTGAACTTGAAGATTAAGGGCTTCAACTTGGTCGTGCAAAGAAACTAAAGTGGCTTGATGAGCATTCTGCATGGTCTAAAATTCACATCCCAAGGCATAAACCTGACCATTGATCTCCAGAAGAAGTTCAAGCAATCTTTTAAAGTCTGCTGAGTTGTCAGTTTGAGTGCTTACTTCAGCATGATCAGTTTGTGGAGTGTTGCCGGAAGATGGAACTTCAGCACGAACATCCAGACTTGGAGATGAAGCCTCATTACCTTCTTCAAGAAAGTGAGAGGCATACACATCCTCTGGATCGGCAGGAGAACAACTAACATCATCACTGGTAAAAGCATGTGAAGGAGTACCTCTTTTATCAGCAGCTCCCCCTGTTTCAGTGCCTTCAGGTGGAGAGAAGTACTCTTCTTGCTCTGGCTCTTCTTCAATGTCACGATGATCTTGTCCTTCTTCCTCTGCTAGAGAATCACCATGACTTTCTCCTTCTGGTTGTTCTCCTCTTCGCTCTTCTTCTTCTTCTTTCCTCATCGTTTCCCTCTCTTTACTCCTTTGCTTTGTCTCCTCTTTGTCTTAGTTCTCTTGAATTTCTGTCTCTAGAACAAGACGCTGTAAATTCTTTAAGGCAAGAGCGGAGATAGCGATGTCATCCTCATCATCTTCATCTTGTATGATGAGTGCTCTCCTCTTTTTAGATGGAGCTGTCATGGGCTCCTTACCTTTCCTTTTTGTAGCCACAAGGTCTTGTCGAGTCTTGACATGGGTCTTCACCTTAAATCTCTCTAAAGCCTTGTTTAGCTACTTCAGACGCATCTTTGAAACCATCTTCAGTTCCACCACCATTGGATCAATGGTTCGAACACATAGAATTTTGGGAGGCTGAATGTTAAGATGTCTGAACAAACGAGTAACAAGAGTAGAATAAGGGAGTTGTCCCTTGTCCTTTACCACTGACCTATACATGTGAAACATGATGGTGTGAGGCAGAGAGAACTTGTAACCAGCATTGATGGCATACATCAGCTTCGCTTCAGAATTGGAGACATTAGTCTTTGATGTGGATTTGGTTATGAGACAATTAATCACAATCTTGTGGAGCAAGATATTAGAGGCACTCATCCTCAAATACGAAATCCAGCCTTCTGCAATTCTATCTCGAACAAGCTCCATAGTGGCAAGACCAATAGACACACTGATTGATTGGAAAATCCCTCTCTCCACTCCAATCACATCAGCCAAAGTGTCCATATCTACTACATAATCATGGTCTTTAACACTAAAGGAAAATCTATTCGCATCTAAAAAGCTTAGATTGTAATAGAAATACGCAGTAAATTCCAGATGAGCTACAGTTGTCTTAGAGCAAACTCGTTCAAGTTAAAGTAAAGTAAACTTCTCTCGTAACTTTACGTTCAACGAATCGAGAAAATCAAAATCCACACTCCTTAGGTTCATCACCTCTCACTTCAGCAGTTTAGAATAAACTCACCTGTGTTCCTCAGAACGAAACAGATCCGCTCTTCTTCCTCGAATGTTCGTAGCAACACCCATCCTGAGCTTAAAATAAGTGAACATCTTTTCATCGTCATCTTTTCCCTCAGGTAGATTAACTCCTCTAAAACGTGGATCACTTGGGAAATTCGCAAAAGCCCTTTTTGCCAAACCAACAGGAGCAATTCCCAATCGTTCCATCGTTCTTAAAAAATTGGTTTCATTTCGGTACCCCTTTTCTCTAAAAAATTCATCAATAAAGGTCATTGTAGAACCACCTTCCTTCAAGGCGGTGTAGAGTTTGAAAGTAAATGCAAGCTTAAGATTCCTTACAGGTTCGACATCCTCAATAATTTCTTCTTCTACTTGTTGTTGCCGAGAATCTTGTGGTCTAGCCTGAGAAGAATGGCGCAGTTGAGAATGTTATGGTTGACTTGGCTGTTGCCTTGTAGAGTCTTCTTCCTCAGTCATATCAAAGTGCATAGAACTCTCACGTATATGCTGTAGTCCCCTGCTTGCAATCCTTGAGGACTTTCTTTGGGAAGACATTAACATAGTCTTTGAGAGATTTTTCGAACTCGATTCCCGAGAAAGATGAAAACTTTATGGATTAAACTAGAGAGAAAAAGTAAGAAAGTTAATTTCTGTGTTCTAGGGTTTATGGGTAAAAATGAAAAAGAAAGACAAGATATAAAGCAATCGAAACAAGGTATACGAATCATCATAAAAGGAAAAATAGAAATGCCTTTTCAAAAATGAATAACTGCCTTTTTGAAATAAATAAATGTCTTTTCAAAAATGATAACTTCCTTTTTGAAAAAGAATAATTGCTACAACTTCAAAAACTTGGAAAGATAACATCAATCAATTGACGATTAATAAGCAATTGTACCTCTTCGAGTTTTTATCCGAAAGTCAAATTGTTAGAACCAAAATAACTTATAGTTGTAACTCTTGATCTTCTGAGTCTAAGTATCTTAAGACTTTATCCCTGAGTCTGAGCTTCTTTAGACTCTAAGAAATAAGATGTTGAGTTTGGAGCGAATAGACTCAAATAGACTTTTTTCTAGAGGTTTTGTAAATATGTCTGCCAGCTGATTCTTTGAGTCAATGAATTGGATCAAAACTTTTCCATTTTGAACATGATCTTTAATAAAATGGTGTCGAATCTCTATGTGCTTTGCTCTTGAATGAAGAATTGGATTCTTTGTGAGATTAATCGCATTGGTATTGTCACATTTGATCTCAGTGCATGAATCTTCAATTCAATGTCTCTTAGTTGTTGTTTTATCCATAAGATTTGAGAACTGCAATTTCCAAGAGCCACATATTCTGCTTCTGCCGTTGAAAGAGCTACAGTACTTTGTTTCCTTGAAAACCAAGATATTGTCATGTTACCAAGCAATTGACAAGTGTCGGAAGTGCTCTTTCTGTCAATTCTGCAACCTACTAGATCTGCGTCTGAATATCCAAGGAGAGTAAAGTCTCCTTCTTTGGGATACCATAGACCTAACTTAGAGGTCGTTGCAACATATTTGATGATGCGTTTCGTGAGATAGCTACTATAAGCACCTAGAGGGGGGTGAATAGGTGCAAAAATAATTTCTCGATATACGAAAGCGATACTAGGCAGACGATAGAAAGGGAGTTCTCGTTTGATTAACAAAATGAAATACGATCAAAGTAAAGTAAGAGTAGGGAAGAGAAGATTGAACATAAGGTTTATAGTGGTTCGGTTTATTCCAAGCCTACATCCACTCTTCCGCACTGACAGCCCACTGGCTGGATTTCACTATGAACAAAAGAGATGTTACAGCACAGCTTTTCCTTGATTCCACAGTTTAGATATTCTACCACACTTCTTCAAGGATTCTCACGAATAGAGACTCTCTTTTGTGTACAAGATTTTGCTCAACAAATGAATTGACTAAGAACAACGAGCTTCAGACTTTGGAATTCTTCTATCGTGCACACCCTCAAACAACTAGAACGTCTTCCTTATAAACTCCTTTATGCCATCATACCCGTTGGCACTTACCAAAGGAATTCCTCCAATCTACTCATTGGACGGAATCAATTAGGAAGATCATTCAAGCTATTAAAGGAACATGTCGATAGCCCATCAATCATGTTCGCCCATACAATCAAGATCTCAGTTTCCATAAGTAAAACCTTCAAAGTATACTTTGTCAATCATCGGATCCTTAATCTTCGAATCAATCATGATCAAATAAAGGATTCCATTATGTCATATCTAGCCAAGAGATCTTCTCCAGTCGATAAGGTCACATCCTTAATGAAACATCCAGTTCTGGATAGCCTCTCTTCAACGGATTAGAAACTCTCAATGAGGATAGACTTTGAGTCTTGAGTCTGGCTGTCCGGAGGTCTTCAGACTTTAAATAGCAGAGTCTACAAATCTTCAGACTAGACTGATGAAAACGTTTTGTCAGCTTCAAAATACTTCACGAAGATTTCTCCAACAATCTCCCCCTTTTTGATGGTGACAAAACTTTCCTGCAGATTTGGATAACTTTGACCTGCAAAATATTACTCAAACAAATATGGATATCTTATAAAGATAAATGGCTTAATGAATGATAATGCTAAGATCTGCAACCACAGAAATTTGGTTAGTCTTGCATATGATAAAGCCATCCATAAGATATCAATAGTAGTTAATATAAGCAGTCAAGTCCAAATCCAAATTCAGTCCACATCCAGACACAAAACTAAAGTCAAACGTCAAAACAATCTTCAAACATCAAAACAATCCAAAAGTTCAAAAGTTGTAAAGATTCAAAGTTTTCAAATCTCGCATCTCTCCCCCTTTTTGTCAGCATAAAAAAGGTTGAGATGAAAATGGAGTAAAGTCAAGAATGCTTGGGAACACGAACAAGCTGGAAATCTCCCATTGACTGAACGATGCCTTCCAAATTCTTTTCAAGTCTTCCTTTAGTTGTGCAACATCCTCACCCTTAGCATTAGCACTAATCACGAAGAAAAGGGCTTGAACCTGATCATTCAAGGAACCCGAGGAAGCTTGACCTGCATTCTGCAAATTCTGAACTTCACATCCCAGAGTATATATCTGACCTCGCATTTCCAAGAGAACATCCAGAATTCTGCAAAAATCTGCTGAATTATCGGTCTGCGTACTGGCTTCGGCACGATCTAATGGAGTAAAGGCAGACGATGGCAAATCAACATAATCACGCAGATTTGGCGATGACACATCATGTCTTTCCTCAGGAAATTAAGAGGCATAAATGTCCTCTGGATCTGTTGGAGAGCGACTGACTCCCTCACTCGTAGCAGGATGTGAGGACATTCCTCTTTTCTCTTGGTCTCCCCCTGTTTCCATGCCTTCAGGTGGAGAAGAGTGTTCCTCATGCTCTCCTTCCTCTTGATCTCTTTTCTCTTATTCTTTTTCAACTCTTTCCTTCTCAGCATCTCTTTCTTCTTCTTCCTTTTCCTCTACTTCTTTTTCCTCTGCTTCTTTCTCTTCTCTTTCTCTAGCCCTCTGTTCTGAGTCTTTCTCTAGAACAGAACGACTCAGATTCTTCAATGCCATTGCAGAAATGGTGATGTTTTCCTCATCATCTTCATCTTCAACGATGAGAGCTCTTCTTTTCTTGGATGGAGCAACCATGGGCTCCTTCCCTTTTCTTTTTGATGCAAAAGAGATTTGATGAGTTTTAACTGGAGTTTTCTCCTTGAATTTCTCCAACGCCTTGCTTAGTTCCTTCAGACGCATTTTAGTCACCATTTTTATTCCTACCACCATATGATCACACGATCGAGCACAAAGAATTTGTGGAGGCTGAATATTCAGATGTCTGAATAACTTCGTCACAAGACCAGGATAAGGAAGTTGACCCCTGTCCTTCACCACTGCTCTATACATGTGGAACATAACAGTGTGAGGAAGAGAAAATTTTTTCCCAGTGATGATGGCATACATCAGCTTTGCCTCTGAACTTGAAACATCAGTCTTGGAAGTTGATTTCGGTCTGAGGCAATTGATCACAATCTTGTGAAGCAGAATGTTAAACGCACTCATCCCCAAGTAGGAAATCTTTTCCTCTGTTCTTCTATCCTTAACAAGTTCCAATGTAGCACAAGCAATAGAAACATTGATAGGTTAATATCTTCCTCTCTCAACCCCAATGACATCCGCCAACATATCCATATCCACCACAAAGTCCTGATCTCGGACACTAAAAGAAAACCTATTTGCATCCAGGAAACTAAGATTCGAATAGAAATAGGCAGTCAATTCAGCATGGGCTTCTGTGGTGTCAGAACAGAACTGCTCAAGTTGAAGAAAACTAAACTTTTATCTCAAATTGACATTTACAGCATCAAGGAAATCAAAATCCACACTCCTAGGGTTTATCATTCCACGTTTTAACAGTTTCGAGTATAGAACCTTCTGTTCTTTCGATCTAAACAACTCTGTCCTTTTTCCTCGAATTTTCGCTGCAACACCCATTCTTGGTAGAAATTGGCTGTACAGTTTGTCATCATCATTCCCATCTATAGGATTAAATCCCCCAACACGCGGATCACTTGGGATATTTCCAAGGGTTTCTTCAGCCAACCCTTTAGGAGCAATTCCCCAACTCCCCATTTTTCGCAAAAAGATATATTCATTCCCATATCCTTTGTCCTTAAGAAATTCATCGATGTAGTTTAATGGAGTACCAGTCCTCTTTAAAGCACGATAAAGCTTATAAATAAAAGAGGGCCTTTGAACTCTTACAGGATCTGCGTCTTCAATAATTTCTTCCTCTTGTTGATGATCAACACCTTGAGGACTAGATGGTGGAGAATGACACTGCTGAGAATGTTGTGGGCTCTGCTGCTGATTTGGAGACTCTTCTTCCTCGATGAGATCGAAGTGCGTAGGCCCCTCACTCATTCGTCGTGGTCCCCTGCTTGCGATCCTTGAAGACTTTCTTGAAGACGACATCTTTCTCAGTCTTGGAAAGATTCCTTGCTTGACTTTCCCAAGAAAGATGGCAACTTTTTCGAAGATTAAACAAGAGAAGAAAACAGAAATGGAAGATCGGTGCTTTTTAGGGTTTTGAAATTAAGCGAAGAGAAACCGACTGTATATAACTCAGTCGAAAGGAGGGGATACTAAACGTCGTAATGGAAAGTGAAAAGATGCCTTTTCAAAAAATAATTGCCTTTTTCGGGAAAATGGTCATTTCAAAATAACTCCTTTTTCGAAAAGGAAACGTTGCAATAGTCATGTCAATTAAATATAGCAATAATCAAACACAGTTGACGATCGTACCTTTTCAAGATGTGATTCGAGAGAGAGAATAACTTACAGTCAAAGTCTTGTGTACTTACAGTCAAAGTCTTGTGTGTCTGAGTCTGAAAGTCTCTAGACTTTAACTTCTTCAAACCTCAAAATGTTGAGTCTGGAACGGATGATTTCAAATTGATTTTTCTCCAAAGGCTTTGTAAATATATCCGCCAGTTGGTTCTTTGAATCAACAAACTGAATCGAAATTTGTCCATTTTGAACATGATCTCTAATGAAGTGATGTTGAATCTCTATATGCTTTGCTCTTGAGTGAAGAATTGGATTTTTGGTAAGATTGATTGCACTAGTGTTGTCGCAGTTAATCTCCGTGCATGAATTTTCAATTCCAAAGCTATTGTACTTTGCTTCCTTGAAAAACTCCCACATTAGGTGAACAACTCCCGTTCAAGCCCTTCAGGGACAACCTCTTAGCAGAAAACCACTCAGCCCTTTAGTTCAGAGCCTAGAGACACCCAAAAATTTCAGGATGGAAACGTTTTTGACCTATCCAAGCTGCATTTCTCGAAGGATCCTACCAGGCTAGAGAAGATGAGGAATTTAGAAAGCCATGGAGAGTTTTTCACAAAGCACACACTTTACTTCAGGGGACTCTGCCCAACACAATACACCCTCCTTGCCCTATATAGGCAAAATGAGGTCACAAAGCCACACATAAGGACCAAGCTCATGGGTCCAGATACAAACAGAGGCAACCGAAAATCTCGGGAGGGAATTATTCGCACATTATGAACAGTAACTGTACTGTGAACAGTAAATTCCCTAGCCTAGTGCTACAGTAAAAGTGAACAGTGACTCTGCTACAGTGAAATTGTACGGACTCAACGGTCTCGTCCGTCGCGGGCATTGTAGCTACAGACTGAGTCTGAGTCATCTGAGCTGTCTTCCAGGAGATGAGCTTCGTACTTCTACTGAAGGGCTTCAAGGTCTTCTGGTGAGAGGATCTGATTTAGCCTCCTTGATGAGGATGCTTGTTCATGAGCCCAATGGGATGCTTCTTCTTCTTCCCAGTTTATGTTTTCACTTGTAGGACGAGCAGGAATGCTTGGCTGAGGCCAATTTGATGTCTGTGCATAATACAATGTGTCCATGTTCTGGAATGAGGACGAAGGTCCCTGTTCGTAGGGATCTTGGGATAGAGGACCTCCAAAGCGTGCATAGGGGTCTTCGGGACAATGTCGTCTTCGCTTGTCATTTCATGCTCTTGGGACGATGCAGCTTGTCTGTACTGATTGAGTGCTTCCTTAGCTTCTGGTGCTAGGTCATAATGATCCCACGTAGTGGGTACATTATTCCAAATATCTTCAGGAATGGTTTTGTTTTCTTGGCATAGGATTCTCTGGAGTTCTCGGTACTCGTTTTCACAAAATCTAACAGATCTTGGATAAGATTTGTGAATCCGGGCTTCTCGGCTGTTCAAGTGGGGTTTATAGGATGTGGTTCCTATTTCAAGTGGCCTATCCAGAATACTACCATTATTTCTACAAAAATTCCATGGACGTCGGAAAAAGAGGATTGTGTGAACTTCAGGATTTGGTGTCATGGTTCTCAGTTCATTTTCTAAGTCTTGTTTCCAGCATGTAGGATGATAAAACCAATTAAGAAAGTCTAAGAGATTCTTATCACTTTCTTTTTCGATGTTTCTTCCTAGCATGAAAATTCTTGTGAGGTTGGCAATGAATCTTCTGGTGGGAATTTCAATGGCTATTAAGTACTTATTGGTTAAGTACCATAACAGCGTTTTGAGCTGGTCAGGGAAATCATCTTCTTTCCAGATAAGAGGATGAATGAAAGGATAATTCCAATTTAACCCGAAAGGATAAAGGATCGAACCTCCATTGAATTTGAATAGGTCTGTGTGGGATTGCCACATGAGGTTCTCCAGGTTCTCAGTAAGACTGTCATTCTGGATTTGCTGAATAATCTCCTCAGGAAATTTCCAGCGTGGCAAATCTTTGATCTTCTCAATCTTGTATTTCACACCATGATTGAGCATATGGAACGCAGTCTCTTGATGTACATGTTGATTTCGGCTGGTACTTTTGGTCTTGACAAAAAATCAGCAAGCACATTCTTTTTTTCCAGGAATATGCTTGGTTTCAAAAGAGTATTTTGAAAACCATTCAGCCCATCGAAGCAATTGAGAGTTTGGAATCGCTTTTTAAACTTGGTCATCGAGGAAAAGATGCCATGTCTAATTCTACCAGGAAGTGATGGCCGATGAGATGAAATTCAAACTTTTTGATTCCATTTTTGACTGCTAGGATTTCTTTGAAAGTGGAATGGTAATGCATTTCAGCTTGAGAAAAATTTCCACTTTTATGAGCACAAAGGAGTCTCTTACCATCAATTTCTTCAAATAGGACGGCTGCCCAATATTCGTCACTGGCGTCAGTTTAAAGAATTCTTTTACATATTGATGGTATTTGCAATGGTGGGAGATTCTGCATAACCTCTTTAAGCTCATCGATTGCTTTAGTCTGGGTTTTTCCCCAAGGTGGGGAGTTCTTTTTCAGCATGGATTGCAAATGGATCAGAAGCTTTGCAATATTGGGAACAAAATCTCTGAGATAATTGATTATCCCAAGAAATTGCTGAACTTGTTTTGTTGTGAAGTTATCTTCAAGAAACTTCAATAATTCTTGAGCAATATGTGGCCCTGGATAGTATGTACCTTTGTTGAGGTGCATGCCAAGAAATTCAATTTTTGTCTGGGCAATGTTCATCTTTCTTTGAGAGAGCATAATGCCATGCTTTCTCACTATTTCTGCAAACTGCTCAAGGAGTTGGCTGTGTGATTGTTCATCAGGACTGTAGAGCAGAATGTCGTCGATAGATATAGCTGCAGTTGACAAGATTGGTTGGAAAATACGGCACATGGCATTTTGGAAAAGGGATGGTGCTACCTTTAAACCAAAAGGAATAACTTTCCACTGGAAGTGCTGGTTCGGGATACAGAATCCTGTTTTGGATCTGTGTTCAGGATGAATACCCAATTGCCAAAATTCGGCTTTGAGGTCGAATTTGGAATAAATGTGGGCTTTGGTTAAACCAAGAAAGAGAATCTCTGGATGGTAAAGGGAATTTGTCATCTTGGAGAAAGAGGTTGATAATTGATTACCAATCTCATCTTTCCTGTTTTACTCAAACGTTTATTGACATAAAAAGCTTCACAAGCCCATTGAGAATTAGAGATTTCAATAAGGCCTTACTGTAATAATTCTGAGCATTCCCTTTGAGCTAAAGCCAAATGTTCTGGCTTCATTCCCATATGACTTGCCTTGGTCGGATTTATGTCTTCATTTTTTTTAAGGGAAGGCGGAGAAAGAACTCAGGGTTTTCCCATAAAGGATGAGAACATTTCTGGGCAAATTCTGAATGGGATTCTGAACAAGATTCGAGCAACTTTTGAATGATTGGATCTAATAAACTCATCTCAATGGAAAAGAGTCTCTGGATATTAACGAATTCAGAGAATTGATCTTTAAATCTAAGACCTTTTCCAGGAATGATTCGAAGTTGAGAGATTTGAGTCATGATATCCCACCCAATTATCAAGTCTTTATTGGGAAGGCTTGATCCAAAAATCTTTGTGGTTATGGAACACTGAGGAAAAAACTGGACAGTGACTGGTGTGGTTCTGACATTCGTGGAGAAAGTATCTCCTGAAGCATAATTAAAGTATCGGATGTAAGGAGTCCAGAATTCTTCAGGTAGAACTTTTGTATCTAGAATGGAACAACTTGCTCCTGTATCAATAAGAGCAATGACATTGATAGGTTTGGCAAACTTCGAGGTGAGGATTTTAACAGGGAAATGGGGACAGTGAGTATGACTTGAAAATATGTTAGGATTTGGTTTTGAAGATGTGGAAGATATGTGAAAGATGTCTTCAGATTATGAGTCAGACTCAATTTCACTGGAAGTTTGGTAAAAAGGAATGACACAAAGAGTTTGTTCAGTTGGTTCATCATCAGCAGAGAATAAAGATTCAATATCATCATTTTCAAGGGAAAAACCTGTTTCATTCTCTATTAGATGATTCTGACCTTTTTTCGCCTGGGGACAATTTTTGGCAAAATGTCCTTTCTTGTTGCAAATGTAGCAACGGCTTGATTTCTTATGGCCTGTGCGATCCTTCCTTTTGCATAGGTATCACCATTTCTTCTTTTTCTGAAAATGCTTGGAGCCATGTTTGGATTTTTTAATCGAGTACTTCTTGTAGTGTTTTTTCTTCCGAGAATATTGGCCACAAGTACCATCACAATCCTATTTGGAGCATTTGATCTTTAACTTTTGGTGGGAACAAGCTGATTCAAGACGCTTGTCATCTGTGATGTATGTTCGGACCATTTGGCGTTTTAAGCATAATTCTTCAAGGCATAGATGGACTTCTTGCTGAATTTCTCCTAATGGAACATCTTGTATCCTTCTTTGCTTTCCAAAGAAAGATCTTTCAACCATCTGGGATAGCTCTTTAGGAATAGAAGTGAGGAAAACATGCTTTAGATTTGGATCTGCGCCAATTTGGTAAAAGAGCTGAAGCATTAGTCGATAATGCTTATCAAGATGCTTTTTCTGAAGGGAGCAGCATCTTCTTTCGAAAAATTCTCTTCTTTTTAGCTCCTTGAGATCTCCGGGTGTTCCCACAAAAACATGATATAGATAAGTAAGGGCATGGCTGAAATTGGGTGACATTAGAAACATAATCTGGTCTTGTTCTGTGAGTGATTGCCATCAGAATTTAAGGCTCCCTATGAACCTTGTAACAAAATTGTAAAGGACATCATTCATATCATGGTTGGTAATGGACTGTGTACTCAACCAAGTATGAAAGTCTTCAAGTCTTTCTGGCCATTTTGGATAAGGAATGTCGTCAATGGAGAAGAATTGTTTTGATGCCATAGACACATGTCTGGTGGAATTGTTTCTGGTGGGATTACTTGTTTGTCCAAATTCTGGATCAGAATAATTTGATTCCATTTCATAGTCTGGAGGAGTGTCAGCCATGAATATTTGTGAAGTTGGTGGAACAATAGGGGGAGAATCGACTGTAAGGTCTGAGAAGGATGAAGAAGAAGAAAGAGATGCTGAGTCTGATGTAGTAGAGGAAGTTTGTTCAGTAAACAGAATCTGTTTTTCTGGGATAACAGGATCAGGCTCAGGCTGTTGGGTAATAGGATCAGATTCCTGAGTACCCAAATCCTTCAAAAAGGATTCTAATGGATTTGATAACATCATCTGGTCTGGCTTTTCTCTTATAATAATTGAACTTGATTCTGTCGGTGGTGTTTTCTCTTTTCCCTTTTCCTTCTTCAAGGCTTTGAGACGATTTCATATTTCTGCCATATCTGGTTCTTTTCTGTAGGGATCTTTTGGGATATTGGCAAAAATAGATGTTTGTGGTGCTAGGGGTACATACCCAGTTCGAACAGGAGGTGCCAATGGATCGAAGGGTCTGTTAAACCTTCCTTCTTCAAGAAGCTGAATTTGCCTTTTGAGCTTGTCTATTTCTAGCTTTGGACTTTCAAGATAGTGGTACCCAAGATGTTGTCCTGATTCCAAGGCATGAAGCCTTTTCTGGAACTCAGAAAGTATCTTCTTGGTACTCTCATCATATCTTCGGAGATCTTGTTGTACATTTCCAATTTTGGAATCAATTGTCTTGAAGGCATTGTTTTGTGCCAACAAAGTCTCTGATTGCCAATTTAGGACAGGTTCAGCAGCATGGGTTTTCTTCTGTCTCCCGTGTTCATCCACATCTGTGGGAGTAGGAATTTTGGGAGCATGGCGGTATCTGCCATGGGGATCAATAAACTCTTCTGGGGCAGGGAACGAGAGTTTAGAGCTTTCCTTAACAAGATGAGGAAAGTCGGTGTCTTGAAACATGGCAATAGAAGAAGTGGGTGGTGCTTCTGCTGGGACTTCAAGCGGGTAAGAATGTTTCTTAGCCCATTTGAGGATTGGCTTATAGAATGGAGAAAGAGCTTGCTTTTTCTGGGGAGGAGAAGGTGGAGGTGATTTTGGTGGATCTGGTAGGGTTTGGGACGTAGTATTGGACTCTGGTGGTGGAGGTGGTGCATAAGAGACCATGAACTGGTATTTGTCACACTCACCAAGAGTATCGACGGAGGAGTCTCCGTTCAAGTACCTTTGGTACACCTTATCCTTTGGTTTTTTCCGCCGAGGTGGAGATTTTGCAAGAGGATCTACCTCGTCGGGAGAATTTATACAATGGGAACATTGGCAAAAAGGATCCCAAAAACAATGACCATAATTGTCTTTATAGTAATGAACAGGATGTCCATTACCATCGAAGTGTCGAACATGCTTTTTTGGGTATGGTTCAGAAATGGATTCTGGAACACATGGTTCAATCATGAAGAGGGTCTGGAAGATAGAAGGACTTTCTTCCTTTTCTTTGCCAAATTTGATGGAAACAGTTCCATCTTTTTTCCTTACAAACTCTGAGTCCGTGGACTGGAAAGGTTTGTTATGCTGGTGTAGCTTTTCATAGTTGGTGATCCAAGTTTCTGGAAGGAGCTTGGCCAACGTATCCTTTGGGATCTGTCTGGGAACATGGATGCAGGACGCCTGGTCATTCTGCATAGAGATGAACAATGCATCTTCATTACCATTGTTGAAGTTGAGGTCGAGAGCATGGTTCTGCACTCGATAAACCATCTGGTAATGTAGAGTTGAGGCTACAGAGTCAGCAGTCTGAGGAGCTCCAGTGAGCTGGACTTGGACTTTCAGAAAAGAAAGTAACTGGCGGTCTGATAGAGCAATGTTGAAGTTTGGATACAAAGTCACAAGTACTGTTCCAGCATTCAGAGTAGTTTGAACAGTACCGATGCAAGCATGCTGATATTGTAAAAACCTGGTATCTAACAATGCTATTCTTGCTACAACTGGAAAACCTTTACGACCATGGAAGGTAAGAGCAAGGCGAACAGCTCCATAATGGACATGAGAATATCCCTGTTTGACCCATTGTCTGGGAAATTCTGGAGGGATCTGAAGAGTGAAAAAGTACTCTTTTTCAGTAGCAGGAATAGGATGCTGATTGAATTTAGAAGACTGGACGTACTCCTTTACTTGCTTTGGGGTTTGGTGAATGAGTTGGCGAATAGAGCGGATAGGTGAGAATGACGAGGTAGGTTTAGCAAAAGCAGAGTAAGGGTTCATAAGAGGAAGCTGAGTTTCAGAGATCTTGGTTTCATCACTAAGAGAGACTTCGTAAAGATAATCTATCTTTGAAGCATTGGAAATACAAAATTCTGAAGAATTAGGGGATGATGAAGATGGTGCAAGGGAAACTGGTGCTTCGAGGATTTCTGGTTCTGTAGACATGATGAGAAAAGATCATCTCAGCACTGGATTCACCTTTCAAGCGCATGGAATGGATAGTATCAAAAACGAAACCATGGCTCTGCTTCTGCTGTAGAAAATTCATGAATTTGTGAACAACAACTTCCAAGAGCTACATACTCTGCTTCTGCTGTAGAAAGAGCTACTGTACTTTGCTTCCTTGAAAACCAAGACACTGTCCTGCCTCCAAATAGTTGACAGGTACCCGAGGTGCTATTTCTATCAACTCTACATCCGAGTATCCAAGAAGTGTAAAGTCTCCCTTTTTAGGATACCAGAGACCAAAGCTTGAAGTTGCTGAAATGTATTTGATAATACGCTTTGCAGCATTTAAATGAGATTCTTTAGGATCTGCTTGGAATCTGGCATAAATGCAAACACTAAACAAAATGTCAGGTCTAGAAGCTGTAAGATAAAGAAATGAGCCAATGACACTCCTGTAAAACTTCTGATCGACTTTCTTTCCTCCTTCATCTTTGTCTATCTTTAAGGAACTTGACATTGGTATATTAGCCTTTTTGCAATTGTCCAGTCCAAACTTTTTGACAAGATCTTTAGCATACTTTTCTTGATGAATAAAAGTTCATTCCTTCAATTGTTTTACTTGAAGCCCGAGAAAGAAGGTTAACTCACCCATCATGCTCATTTCAAATTCATCCCGCATAGTCTTAGAGAATTTCTTGCACATACTTTCATTAGGGAATCCAAAAATAATATCATCGACATATATTTGAACAAGTAGAAAATTTTTACTTTCTCTTTTAATAAACAGAGTAGTGTCTACTTTACCTTTTATAAAGCCTTTTTGAATTAAAAACTTACTCAGCCTATCGTACCAAGCTCGAGTTGCTTGCTTTAAACCATACAAGGCCTTTTTCAGTCTGAATACTGAGTCTGGCTTTCTTGGGTCTTCAAACCCAGGTGGTTGCTCCACATAGACTTCCTCATGGATAGATCCATTCAAGAAAGCACTTTTGACGTCCATTTGGAATAACCTGAAATTCTTATAACAAGCAAAAGCAAGTAATAATCGAATTGCTTCTAACCTTGCTACTGGTGCGTAAGTCTCGTCATAGTCTATCCCTTCTTCTTGCGTATATCCCTTGGCCACGAGTCTTGCTTTGTTTCTTATGACTTTTCCTTTCTCGTCCATCTTGTTCCTGAAAACCCATTTAGATCTAATAATAGATTTATCTTTTAGTTTAGGAGTCAACTCCCAAACATCATTAATTCTGAATTGTCTGAGTTCTTCTTGCATAGCTTCAATCCAGCTTTCATCAGATAAAGCTTCATCTATGCTTTTGGGTTCTATTTCAGAAATAAGAGCCACAGCACTAGACTCTTCGCGCCTTTTGGATCTTGTGCGAATTCCTTCATTAATGTCGCCAATAATAAGATATTTGGGATGAATGGACTTATGCTTTCAGTTGCTGGTTGATTTGTCAGGTTGATGATCACTTCCTTCATTTGAATCTTCAATAACCATTTGTTGCTGGTCTTTCAGAGTCTGAGCTGCTTCTTGAGATTTAGACTTTGTAGAGTTTGAAGCAGGTTCAGATTCTTCAAGATGAGTATGAATGGATTCATTTTGCATAGAATCTTGGAATTTTAACATTCATTGATTCTTCCACAGGTTGAGTCTTCTTGTTGTAGGCTCTGTACGCTTTGCTTGAGGTTGAATATCCAAGGAAGATGCCTTCATCTGACTTTTCTTCAAACTTACCAACTCGATCATTTGCATTTTTCAATATAAAACATTTGCAACCAAACACATGAAAATATGAAACAATAGGCTTCTTCCCTTTGAATAACTCATAGAGGGTTTTTTCTAGAATAGGCCTTAGAAAAACTCTATTAATAATATAACATGCTGTTGAAACTACTTCAGCCCAAAATCGTGAAGAGATATTGCTTTCAATTAAAAGAGTTCTAGCCATTTCTTGAAGCAACCTATTCTTTCTTTCCACAACTTCGTTTTGCTCTGGAGTATATGGAGAGGAGAACAAGTGCTGAAAGCCAGATTCATCACAAAATTTTGTAAAATCTTGATTTTCAAATTCACCTCCATGGTCTGTTCTTATACTTGAAATAACATACCAATTTTCATTTTGAACCTTCTTAGCAAATTTTTCAAAGTAAGAGAAAGCTTCAGACTTACTTGCCAAGAAATACACCCAAGTAAATCGTGAGTAGTCATTCACAATTACTAGGCAGTATTTCTTACCTCCAATGCTCTGTGTTCTGGTTGGTCCAAAAAGATCCATATGCAAAAGCTGCAGTACACGGTTAGTGGAAACTTGATTTATTGGTTTAAAGGAATTTCTTACCTGTTTTCCCAATATGCATGGTGTACATAAATCAGACTTTTGGTATGATAAATTGGGTAGACCACGAACAAGCTTCTTTGTTGAAATTTTGGCTATCTGCTTCATATTAATGTGCCCAAGCTTTCTGTACCATAAACTTGCTTCGTCTTGGATTGACATTAGACATTGCGATTCATCTAGTTTCACATCCAAGAGGTAGATATTTCCATGTCTTCGACCCATGAATGATTGAGTAGAATATTTACTAATTCCTGAACATATTCCCTCTTGAAAGTTGATTTTGAACCCAGTATTACACAGCTGACTGACACTAAGCAGATTGTAATTGAGTCCTTCTACTAAAGAAACATTGCTTATTGTGAGATTTCCAATCTTTACAGTTCCAAATCCCACAATTTTTCCTTTGCTGTTTCCTCCAAATGAGACTTTTCCACCATTTACTCTAACAAGCTTTATGAAGCAATTTGAGTCTCCTGTCATGTGTCTTGAGCATCCACTATCCAGATACCATTTTACCTTTTTCTTGATAGTGACCTACATTTAAAAGAGAAACTCAAACTTTCTTTGGTACCCATATTTTCTTGGGTCCATTGGTGTTAGTATGATATGCGGTTTTTGCTCATACATTTTTAACAAGTTTCCAAACCATAGGACATTCTTTTTCAAAATGATCTGCACTATTGCACTTTGAACATTTGAGAGCATTGCGACCTACTGGTTTTACAAAGGTCCTTTTAAAATGATTTTTGTAAGCATCTTTTGTGGGTCTTTGTTTGATTCTTTCCTTCACTTTAGGAAAATCAATTAAAGGAATGGTTTCAGTCATTCCCAAACCAGATTTATTGAAATAAGGTCTTTGAACATAAAGTATTTTTTCCAGTTTCTCAGATCCTATAGAAAATCTTTTGAAATATTTGAGATATCATTTTTCAAGAATGCATTTTCTTTTAAAAGATTATCTTCACTTTCTTTAAGAGAAGAAACACTTTTGTCTAAACATTTCACTTTTTCTTTCAAAACATTTTCTTGTTGTTTTATAACAGAATTTTCCTTTTTGAGTTCGGAAATTCTTTTAAGAGAGGTCTTAAGACTAAAACACAATTCATCAATGTATTTTGAAACTTTAATAGGGATTTTGAAGTTACTAATCTCAAATTCGCTTTCTGAATCTAAATCTGTCTCGAAGTTTGAATCTGAATCTGATTGTGCCATTAGACATACATTGGCATAATCATCATCACTTTCTTCACACTCGTATCACTCCGTGTTTTGCTTTAAGAGCCTTTCGATACTTTTCAGCTTTTCCTTTCTTCTTCCTCAGAAGAGGACAGTTGGGTCTGATGTGTCCCTTTTTCTTACATTCAAAGCAGACTACATCTTTGTTTGATTCATCATCTTCAACAGACTTGGTCTATTGCTTTTGAAAACTTTGTTTCTTTGGATTGAATATTCTTCCTTTTCTGTTCAGCTTTCTGAATCTTCTTATCATGAGAGCAAGCTCCTCATCATCCATATCGTCTTCAGAATCTGTAGCATCAAAATCATCATTAGATTTTAATGCAATTGATTTCTTACCTTTAGGGTCTTTGTCTTCATTGATTCGTTCCACTTCATAAGACTGAAGAGTCCCAACCAACTCATCAATAGATAGTGGCATGATTCTTTGGGTCTCTCTGATTGAGGTCTTTATGTGATTCCAATCCTTGGAGAGTCCACGAAAGAGCTTGTTTACCTTCATGGGGTCGAAATTGGTTGACCTTGATTTTCAAGACCATTCACGATTTCGTAAAAACGACTAAACATATCGCTTATAGATTCTCCCGATTTCATTTTGAAGGCTTCGTATTGACCGAGGAGAATGTTGATTCTAGTCTCTTTCACTCGATCGGTTCCTTCATAAGTAATATGTAATCTATCCCAGACTTCTTTAGCTATAACACAAGAAGATATTCTGTTATATTTAGTAGGTGATAAAGCACAATATAAAGAATAAATTGCTTTTGCATCAAGAGCTTGTCTCTTGATTATCTCTTCATGAGTCATTTCACTAGACTCAACAGTATCTTTTCCTCTCTCTAAGACAGGTGCAGCTTTAGGAATGATTCCTTTTTCCACAACGTCCCATTCCAGAGGATCCTTTGATCTTAAGAACGCCTTCATCTTGTTTTTTCATATGTTGTAATCCTTTCCATCAAAGTAAGGTGGTCTGGTATTGCTTTGCCCTTCTACCAGCCCTGGAGCCAACATACTAACAATGGATCTTTAACTCTGAAGTAAAACACTTTAAACAAAGTGAGTACACAAGCTCTTATACCAATTGAGATAGCTAGTATAAGCACCTAGAGGGGGGTGAATAGGTGCAAAAACAATTTCTTGATATACGGAAGCGATACTAGGTAGAGGATAGAAAGGGAGTTCTCTTTTGATTAACAAAATGAAATACGATCAAAGTAAAGTAAGAGTAGGGAAGAGAAGATTGAACACAAGGTTTATAGTGGTTCAGCTTATTCCAAGCCTACGTCCACTCTTCCGCACTGACAGCCCACTGGCTGGATTTCACTATGAACAAAAGAGATGTTACAGCACAGCTTTTCCTTGATTCCACAATGTAGATATTCTACCACACTTCCTCAAGGATTCTCACGAATATAGACTCTCTTTTGTGTACAAGATTTTGCTCAACAAATGAATTGACTAAGAACAAGGAACTTCAGACTTTGGAATTCTTCTATCGTGCACACCCTTAAACAACTGGAACGTCTTCCTTATATACTCCTTTATGCTATCATACCCGTTGGCACTTACCAAAGGAATTCCTCCAATCTACTCGTTGGACGGAATCAATTAGGAAGATCATTCGAGCTATTAAATGAACATGTCGATAGCACATCAATCCTATTCGCCCATACAATCAAGATCTCGGTTTCCATAAGTAAAACCTTCCAAGTATACTTTGTCAATCATCGGATCCTTAATCTTCGAATCAATCATGATCAAATAAAGGATTTCGTTATGTCATATCCAGCCAAGAGATCTTCTCTAGTCGATAAGGTCACATCCTTAATGAAACATCCAGTTCTGGATAGCCTTTCTTCGACAGATTAGAAACTGTCAATGAGGATAGACTTTGAGTCTTGAGTCTGGCTGTCCAGAGGTCTTCAGACTTTAAATAGCAAAGTTTGCAAATCTTCAGACTAGACTGATGAAAACGTTTTGTCAGCTTCAAAACACTTCACGAAGATTTCTCCAACATTTCGCAGCACTTAGATGAGATTCTTTTAGATCTGATTGAAATTTGGCACAAATGCAAACACTAAACAAAATGTCAGGTCTAGTTCCTGTACAACTTCTGGTCAACTTTCTTTTCTCCTTCATCTTTGTCCAACTTCAAAGAACTTAACATTGGTATATTAGTCTTTTTGTAATTCTCCAAACCAAACTTTTTAATAAGTTCTTTAGCATATTTTTCTTGGTGAATGAAAATTTCTTCCTTCAATTGTTTCGCTTGTAGTCCGAGAAAGAAGGATAGTTCACCCATCATGCTCATCTCGAATTCATCTTGCATAGACTTAGAGAACTTCTTGCACATGTTTTCGTTAGGTGATCCAAATATAATATCATCAACATAGATTTGAACAAGTAAGAAATTTTTACCTTCTCTTTTGATGAACAAGGTAGTGTCTACTTTTCCTTTGACAAAACCATTTTGTATTAAATACTTACTTAACTTGTCGTACCAAGCTCGAGGTGCTTGCTTTAATCCATAAAAAGCCTTTTTCAATCTGAATACTGAGTCTGGTTTCCTTGGGTCTTCAAAATCGGGAGGTTATTCCACATAGACTTTTTCTTGGATAAATCCATTCAAGAATGCACTTTTGATGCCCATTTGGAATAACCTGAAATCCTTATAACAAGCAAAAGCAAGTAATAATCTTATTGCTTCTAACCTTACTACTGGAGCGTAAGTCTCATCATAGTCTATCAATTCTTCTTGCATATATCCTTTGGTCACGAGTCTTGCTTTATTCCTTACCACTTTTCCTTTTTCATCGATCTTGTTCCTGAAAACCCATTTAGCTCCAACAACAGATTTACTTTTTGGTTTAGGAGTTAATTCCCAAACATCATTAACGCTGAACTGTCTGAGCTCTTCTTGCATTGCTTCAATTCAGCTTTCGTCAGTTAAAGCTTCTTCGATGTTTTTGGGTTCGATTTCAAAAATAAGTGCCACAGCGCTAGACTCTTCTTGCCTTTTGGATCTAGTACGAATCCCTTCATCAATATTTCTAATGATAAGTTCTTTGGGATGACTAGACTTGTGCTTCCAGTTACTAGTCGGTCTGATAGATTGTTGATCTTTTTTTTCAGTTGATTCTTCAACATCCGTTCATTGTTGTTCTTCTGGAGTCTGAGCAACTTCAGGGGAGGTAGAATTAGTAGAGTCTGGAGCAGGTTCAGATTCTTCAGGTTGAGTCTGAATCGATTGATTTTGCAAAGAGTCTTGAAATTTAACATTCATCGACTCTTCTATAGACTGAGTCTTCTTGTTGAATATCCTGTAGACTTTTTTGAAGGTTGAATATCCAAGAAAGATTTATTCATCTGATTTTTCTTCAAACTTACCAACTCTATCATTTGCATTTTTCAAGACAAAACATTTGCAACCAAACATATGAAAGTAAGAAACAATTGTCTTCTTTCCTTTGAATACCTCATAGGGAGTTTTCTTCATAATAGGCCTTAAGAATACTCTGTTAATAATATAACATGGTGTAGAAATTGCTTCACCTAAAAAACGAGAAGAAATATTACTTTCAATTAAAAGAATTCTTGCCATTTCTTGCAAAGATCTATTCTTCCTTTCCATAACTCAATTTTGCTCAGAAGTGTATGGAGAGGAGAACATATGCTGAAAACCAGATTTATCACAGAATTTAGCAAAATCTTGATTTTCAAACTTACCTCAATGATCTGTCCGTATGCTTGAAATAGCATATCCTTTCTCATTTTGCACTTTCTTGGCAAACTTTAAAAAATGAGATAAGGTTTCTAACTTACCTGCTAGAAAGTACACCCAAGTAAATTGTGAATAATCATCAATTATTACTAGGCAATATCTCTTTTCACCAATGCTTTGAGTTCTAGTTGGTCAAAAGAGATCCATATGCAAGAGCTGCAGCACACGATTAGTGGTAACTTAATTTATTGGTTTAAAAGAACTTCTAACATGTTTTCCCAACACACATGGTGTGCATAAGTCAGATTTTTGGTACTTTAGGTTGGGTAGTCCATGAACAAGTTTCTTAGAAGAGATTTTGGCAATTTGCTTCATGTTGATGTGGCTAAGCTTTCGATGCTAGAGATTCGCTTCATCTTGTATTGATATCAAGCATTGAGATCTTTTTGGTTTTATGTCCAGAAGATAAATATTCCCATGTCTACGCCTCGGAAAGGATTAAGAGAGATCTTTACTAGTTCCTGAACATGTTCCTTCCTAAAAATTGATTTTGAACCTAGTGTCGCACAGTTGGCTTATGCTGAGTAGATTGTATTTAGTCTTTCCACTAAGGAGACATTATTGATTGTGAGACCTCCAATCTTTACCGTTCCGCATCCAACAATTCTTCATTTGCTATTTCCACCAAAAGAGACTTTTCCTCCATTCGTTTGAACAAGCTTTATAAAACAACTTGAATTTCCTGTCATGTGTCTTGAACAGTCACTATCCAAATACCATTTAACCTTCTTCGTGCTAGTGACCTACAATTAAAAAAAAAACTCAAACTTTCTTTGGTAGCCACATTTTCTTGGGTTTAGTGGAGTTAGTGCAATATATAGTATTTACCCAATCCTTCTTAACAGGTCTCCAAACCATAAGACATTCTTTCTCAAAGCGTTCTGAGCTGTAACACTTAGAACATTTGAGAGCACTTTGGCCAACAGGTTTTACAAAGAGTTTTTGAAAATGATTTATATAAAAGGCTTTTGTAGGTCTTTGTTTGATTCTTTCCTTTACCTTCCGAAAATCAATTAGAGGAATGGTTTCAGAAGTCATTCCCAAACTAGATTTGTTAAAGTAAGATCTTTGTATTGAAAGAATCTTTTCCAACTTCTCAGATCCTATTGAAAAACCTTTTTGAAATATTTGAAATGTCATTTTTCAAACATGTATTTTCTTTTGAAAGAGAGTCTGCATTTTCTTTCAAAATGACAAAACTTTTGTCTAAATTTTCGAACTTTACTTTCCAAGAGTTTTCCTGTTGCATCAATGTAGAATTCTCCCTTTTCAGCTTAGAAATCCTCTTAAGAGAAGTTTTGAGACTAAGACAAAGTTCATCAATATATTTCAAGACTTTAGTAGGAATTTTTAAATTGCTTACCTCAATTTCACTGTCTGAGTCTGAGTCTGTATTTGTTTCAAAGTCTGAGTCTGATTCTGATTTTGCCATTAAACAAATATTGGCATAATCATCATCACTTTCTTCATATTTAGTATCGCTCCATGTTTCTGTTTTGCGAGCCTTTCTATATTTCTTAGCTTTTCCTTTCTTTTTCTTTAACAAAGGACAATTAAGTCTGATGTGTCCATTTTCTTGCATTCAAAGCAAATCACATCTTTATTGGATTCATCATCCTCAGTTAATTTGTTTTGAAACTTTTGAGTGTTTTGTTTCTTCCAATTGAATCTTCTTCCCTTTTTGTTCAGTTTCCTGAACCTTCTTATCATAAGTGCTAGCTCTTCATCGTCCAAATCTTCTTTAGAGTCTGTAACATCAGAATTATCATTAGATTTTAAAGCAATAGACTTCTTACCTTTGGGATCTTCTTCATCATTAATTTGCTTGACTTCATAAGACTGAAGTGTGCCAACCAGTTTGTCTACAAAGAGCGGCATGATCCTTTGAGTTTCCCTTATTGAAGTCTTTACGTGATTCCAGTCTTTAGAGAGTCCACGCAATAGTTTGTTAACCTTCATAGGTCCTAAGATTGGCTGTCCCTGATACTCTTGACCATTTACAATTCAGTGAAGCAACTAAACATATTAATGATAGATTCTCTTGACTTCATCTTGAAGGCTTCATACTGTCCGAGTAGAATATAGATCATTGTTTCTTTCACTCGATCAGTTCCTTCATAGGTAATGTGCAACCTATCCCAGGCTTCTTTGGCTGTTTCACAAGAAGATATTCTATTATACTCAGTAGGAGATAACGCACAATATAAAGAGTAAATCACATTTGCATCAAGAGCTTGTCTCTTGGTTATCTCTTCTTGAGTCATCTTGCTTGCTTCTGCAACTTCTTTCCCCTCTCTGAGACTGATGTAGCTTTAGGAATGATTCCTTTTTCTACCACATCTCATTCTAGAGGATCTTTTGATTTTAGGAATGCATTCATCTTGATTTTACATATGTTGTATTCATTTCCATCGAAATAAGGTGGTTTGGTGTTGCTTTAACCTTCAACCAAACCTGGAGCCAACATACTAGTCATAGATCTTTCACTCAGAAGTAAAAACACTTCAATTAAATGAGTACACAGGCTCTGATACCAATTGAAAAGGCTAGGAGAAGCACCTAGAGGGGATGAATAGGTGATTAAAGACATTTTTACAAAACTTAACAAATTAATTTGTCTTTTTAAAAAAGATAGACTGAAAATGTAAAAGACTATAGACAATCATATAGAGTTGCGAATTGAAGTAAAGAGATTAGGGATAGAGAATCAAAACACAAGGTTTATAGTGGTTTGGCTTAGACCAAGCCTACGTCCACTTTCCCACACTGATAGCCCACTGGCTGGATTCCACTAAGAACCAAAAGAGATTTTATAGTCTCACGTCATTGATTCCACAGTGTAGAGACTCTGCTACACTTCCTCAAGGTCTCACAAGTATCTTATCTCTCTTTTGAGTACAAATTTAAGCTTAACAAATGAAACAGCAAAGAACAAGGAGCTTCAGACTTTGGAATTTTTCTATCACGCACACTATTGAATAACTAGAGCATCTTCCTTATATACTCCTCCATACCTTCATAACTGTTGGCACCTTCCAAAGGAATTCTTCCAATCAACCCGTTGGATAGAATCAATTAGGAAGATCTCTAGTTATTTAAGGAATATGATGATAGCCCACTAATCCTGCTTGCCCATACAATCAGGATCTAGGTTTCCATAAGTAGAACCTTCTAAGTATACTTCACCAATCAATGGATCTAAATTACTCGAATTAATTTCAATACGAATAATAGATCTCAAGGTGTTGTCTCCAGTCGTGAGATCTTCTTCAACCGCACAAATCAAATTCTTAAAGATATACTCGCATCTGGATAAGTCTTCTTCAACGGATAATACTTCTCTTCGTCGGTCTAAAAACTGTCAATGAGGGCAAACTTTAAATCTTAAGTTTGGAGGTTTTTAGACTTAGACGGTAGAGTCTGCAAGTCTTCAAACTAGACTAATGGAAACGTTTTGTCAACTTCAAAACAAATAGGAAAGTTTTCTCCAACAGGCAGGGCCCATCTTCAATAGCAATTCGGGCCCAATATCTTCTAGAATTCCAGTAGCCCAGTACAGCAGTAAGCCCATCAAGTGAGCCTAGCGTCTTGGGCGTGGTGCTTTGGCCCATGAAATTTTCTGGTTCAACTCGCAAAGTCTGCAAGCCCAGCTCGCAACGTCAGCTTTTGGTCCAGCCCAAAATCAAGAACAAATCTCAGTTGGGTTGAGATTTGTTGAGCCAAGTTTAAGGCCTGGTTCAAGCCCACCGGTGTCGTCACAAACCCAAGTTCAGTCGCCGTCACGGTGTTCCAGTCTTCGCTTTTAACCAAGTGAGTAATCTCACTAATCCCTGCTTAGTTTGTTAATTATGCTTAGGGTTTGATTATTGTTAATTAAGTATGATTAGATGGTTAGATTAGAATGGATTAGTGATTATTAGTTAATTACATTGCATATTAGATAGGTGATTAGCGTACTTAGCTAGAGAATTGCCTATACTATTTATTGAATGCATCTTGAGATTTTTCCCGACCCTTATCGGGCTTCAATTAGGCAATACGGGCCTAAATTGGATATTTAGTAATTAATTATTAATTTCGAAATTATTTATTTATTTATTTATTTATTTTTCCGAAAATTCAACCGAGATGGCCGGCAACCGGAATTTCATGCTGGTCGTCGTGGTGCAGTCCATTTATTTAATTGAGCTTAAATTTGTACGGAATTTATTTAAATTGTGAATTTTAGGATATATTCCTATTGAGTTGTTTTGATTATTTCATTGAGAAATAATTGGGTATCGATAGTAGATTGGCGAACTATAGAGAAAGCCGTTGTTTCATAGTGGAATCACGGTAGAAAGTAAATCACCTGGAGAAGGGTACGTTGGCTCAGTGATTAAGTATTGGCATCTAAAAAGGGCGCGTGGCTCGGTGATCTAATGCGTCGCTTTGGCAAACTAGTGCCTTAGAGAATGCACGTGGGCCCAACGTTCCAGAGTGGCATCTAAAAGAACACATGGCTCGGTAATCTGATGTGTCGCTTTGGTGAACTAGTACCTTAGAGAATGCACATCGGTCCAGTGTTTGAGTAAGGCATCGTGAAAAAGGGCACGTGACTCGACGACTTGATGCATCACTTTGGCGAAGAGGTAGCCTTAGAGAATGCACGTGGGTCCAAGGTTTGAGTAAGGCATCGTGAAAAAGGGCACGTAACTCGATGACTTGATGCATCACTTTGGCGAAGAGGTAGCCTTAGAGAATGCACGTGGGTCCAAGGTTTGAGTATGTCATCCTGAAGATTGCACATGGCTCGGAGACTTGGTATGTCGTCCTGGAGAATGCACATGGCCCGATTTCTAGATCTTCCGTTGGGTAAGAAAGGTACATAAAAAGCAAAAACGTGAAAAAGGGAGTGAGGTGAAAAATAATAAAAAAATTATATAAAAAAACCCCCACGCGAATGTTCATCTTCCTCGCGGGGAGAGGGGGAGTCTCTGCCGCGCCATCATCGTCCGCTCGTGCCGTCCCCGCTCGCCGGCTGCCGAGCCACTAGCCACCCAGAGTCGCAACGCCGCCAAGCCGCCCTTCCCTGTGCCATCGTCTTCCTCGATGCCCCTCGCTGCCCACAGATCTGAACAATAGCCGACCCAGATCCAACGCCGCCTCCACCATCGATCTTGCAGCTCATGAAGCCCCTCGCTGTTCCTCGATGATCTGCTGTCGTTGCCATCTAGCAGCCCGTGACCCAGTGCCTGACTCCGCCTGGGCCGGCCGACGCCACCTCTCCCGTTCATCCACGAACGCCTCAGCAGATTGCCCTCTAAAGGCCACGACAATCCTGATGCTAGCCATTGCCTCTGCCGCACCTCAACTCATCATCCTCCACTCGGTCGCTGACCCCCGTGCCGGCCCGTGTCTTCACCCTTGCCGGAGCCCTCACCGGAACCCTAGCCACCAATCTTCCCCCTCACCGGAGCCCCAAACCAACTACCAAGATTTCTTTTTGTTAAAAAAAAAAGAAAAAAAATCGAATTAGGTATTTTCGCTTTATTTTATTAGGCAAGGTTATGTTATTTTATTTTTTATTAGTATCTTTTTATATCTTGTTTCCTTTGTTTGAAATAATCTCAATACATCACCCGATTCGCGACCATGCTAGGTTTTTTATTTCATCTATAAGGCTTTAGATGAAATAATTAATCAAGTGGGAATAAAATTGATATTTTGATCTTTAAGGTTTGAGATCAATTTATCGATTTTATTAGCGAAATATTATCCCTTGATCTGAACGATGTGTGATATTTTTGATGATTTTGAATGAGCTATCTCGTCTTGATTGCCTTATTTATCTTTAGATATGATTGAGTTAGAATATTGCATGTTTTAGGGTTATTTGCATATTTGAGTTAAACATTCAATTTATTCATGAATTTTCCCAAAAAAAAAAAAAAAAACACAACAAAAAATCATCATGCATTTGACATGTAGAGTTAGGGCATATTTTGTACGTCATTGCATATTAGGGTTAAATTGCACTTAGTTTAATGTTAGATAATATCTTTCTTAATTTATTATAAGTTTAGGTATTTTCTTAAATATATTGCATTCTAGGATTATTTGGGTTAAGATAGTACTTTAGTTTAAATTAGGATTTGGCTCAACCTAATTCCTAATATAAATTAAATATGATCTTAATCTAGTTAGGTAATTTTCACATTTCACCAAATTTTTAATTTCATGAAAATTACAAAAAAAATGTCATAGGTTAAACTAGTTTTATTATTTAGGATAAAATGCATCCTTTTAGGAAAAAGAAAAAATGTCATATGCATGTCATCGGGTTAGATTCATTGAGATGCATGTCATTTAGTATTTTTGCTAGGCCCATTTAATTAGAAATTACATGTCATTGGAATTAGGTCATTTAGTTAATATTGCATTGCATATTGCATTAATTAAGTGAAAACAAAAAAAGAAATTGTGTGTTAATTAAAAACCACGTTTAGGGTTGATGATGTGAATTTTAATCTAACCATGTACATCCTTTCGTTACTTTGAGGTAAGTTTATTTTTGCAATTTATTCATTATTTATCTGGGTGTTAAATTGGTGGTTTGCGCACCCGCATGATTGCCTCACATGTTAGGGAAATATATTTAAAATCAATCAAAACTGCTTGCCAAACATTTTTCAAAATAAAAGGAAAGGTGCCAAAAGGGTGTTAGAGAAATCAGCGTAATCAAGTCCCAAAACTCATAAATCTCTGGTCCGTAAGAGTAAAGTAAAACTCTCGCTGCTTTACTTGGGTTTCTAATTGACCCACCAAAAATAGATTAGCGGCGATCCTAATTTAAAATCAATTGCATGTTAAAAACTTGAATCTAAGTCGCGAATTGATATGGGCTTAGAAGAGCTCGAGTTAAGTCTAGGCTTAACAATCCATTAGCCAAACCCTTGGTGGTTGACCCAAAAGTTTGGTCGCTACAGTTCGGCGACTCCACTGGGGACTTGAGTTAAAACTCTTAGTGGACTTAGGCCAATTTTCTCTTTTTTGAAAAATGTTTTGTTTGGCAGCGAGGATCCCAAGTACGTCCCTAACATTTAAAGTGTTACATATTTTTGCAAACTGGGAGGTATAAGGGGAAGTGTTTTCTTACCTCTATTTGTAGGGAGGTGAAGGAATGTATGGTTTTTTTTTTCACGTTTAAGTGTTGCTTGATATAAACTGTTGTACATGCTTTGCATTTGCACTACACTTTTGGACACACAACCTACCACCGGACCTGGGCTGCACTAGAACACTTAGGATGGTATTGAGTTGGATACGACTTTGACCACGAGGCCGCGTAGTAGAGGTTGCCCAACTCAATCCCGAAAGTTTTTCTTGGTGCCAAGAATGTTACCTCGGCCCGCAAGGCTGCATCGTATTCGGGTATCATTCTTGACTGAGCCGGAGTTAGGAGGACTTGACTTAGCATGCGAGACTGCAACTAAGTCATCCCACCCTTTTAACTCCATTTTGCTAAGCTGTTTAGATAGAAATCGAGCCTCACACTTCATGCGCTTGTCTATGTGATTGCCGTCATTTTTCCTTGGTAAAGTAAGTTTTCTATCCCTATACCATGCAATTTATTTTGTCCGTCCATGACAATCTAGGATAGTCATTTGATCTAATTCCTTTGTCAATCAGAAATGAAATGAGGGAATTGCCATGCAATGAATCATTTTGAAAATAAAAAAAACTTTAGAGAATTTATTTTCAATTCATGTCTAGAAAATTTGATCTTGCTAAAGGTGTTTATTTTTCTAGCTCTCTTTAGGAAATTCTCTTCTTGTAAGAACTTTTCATAAAAAAAAAAAAAATGAAAAAAAGTTGATAGATCATTGTCATAGATTGATTCACTATTTACACCTCATACTTATGCATTTTCATCCATTTAATTTAGGTGGTAATGGATCCTCCATGTTCGCCTATTATCACGCGATTAAGAGCTAGAATGGTTGAACAAATCGAAATACGTGATCGCATCTCCGCTATGGAAGGCCAACTTTAACAGTTAGCCGCCTCTATGGAGCTTATAACAACTCAAATCCAATCCCTCCGAGTGAATCAGATTCCTGCACCCGTTCTCCCTGAGATAGTTGTCCCAAAGCAGGCAAACAAGGCCCAAATGGATGAGGAGGGCATGCTTAAGCTAGAAGATAACCTATTCCCAATCAATATGGAAAAAGCTAAGCTTGTCAACGTCCCTAAAACAGAGCAGGATGAACGCTTCTCAAAATTGGAAGAGAAAGTGAAACAACTACAGGAGTCACAAAACTCACTCCCGTTCGACCTTTCAGTCTATGAGAAGGTCAAGATGCCGAAGAAGTTTAAAATGCCAGACTTTGAGAAATACGATAGTACTTCCTGTCCAAAAGCTCATTTGCAGATGTACCACGTACGCATAGCCCAATATGTCAAGAACGAGCCCCTCATGATTTAATCATTTCATGCGAGTTTGACCGGGCCCGCGCTAAGTTGGTATGTCATGAAGAATGTAAACCTTCTCGACACCTGGAATGAAGTGGCTGATGCATTTCTCAAGTAGTACAAGTTCAACATGGACATTACACCTTCATGTGAAGATCTTGAGAGGATGGAGAAGAAGAGGAGCGAATCGTTCAAGGACTATGCCGTGAGATGGCGAAATCTGGCAGCTCAAATCACTCCTAAGCCTACTGACAAGGAGCTGATGAAGCTGTTTATCAAAACTCTCCCATCTGAGTTCCGTAATCGGATGACCAGCACGTACATTGAAAACTTCAATCAGCTCATTCCCGTGGGAGAACAAATCGAGATGGGGATAAGGGAAAGCTGGTTTACTGAGCCATCGAGTAGAAGATTCTTCACCAAGAAGGAGAAAGAAGCTGCTGAAGACGTGAATATGGCTTATAGCCAAGAAAGTACCAATCGTTCCCCGACTATCCAGATGAATCAAAGGCAATAACAAGCTGCCCAAGCAAGAAGACAATTCACCTCTCTCCTTGGATCTCCATCCCAAGTGTTGGCAATCCTAAGAAAGAAAGGTTTGCTTACTAGTGAACCAAAGCGTCCTAACCGTGAAAGCATCCAAGGCTATGACCCGATGAAGAAGTGTGACTACCATAGCGGTGAACTGGGGCATTCAACTGATGAATATTTCACTCTCAAGCATAAGATCCAAAACCTCTTGGACACGAAGGCCTTCTCATTTCACATTGCTCAACCGAACGTCTAGAAGAATCCACTACCGGAGCATGAGGGTACGGTCAATGCTATCCTGGAACCAAACATTGAAGTCGAATCGAGTTACCACTCATTTGAGTTGGTGTCCACCATACATGCATCTCAAGACTCACCACCCGCTCCTGAAGTTTCAAATGTTGCCCTTATGATGGGAAGGGTGACGATTGGTTTTGTTCCTGATAGTGGCCTTGAATGAAATGGTCAAGGTATTCGAAGTTCTAATGAAGCCCCTCAGAGGTCCCGTGCTGCTAGAAGAGGTGGGGAAAGTTTTGGAGAACGAAGACAGGAAAGGCGAAGCCTGCCACCTGGCCAAAGGCGAGGAAGGCAAAACCCACCACCCCCGAGCATTCGCAAGACATTCCTTGGTCCTCCAATAATGATGCAGGATGAAGGAGAAATAATAAACACCCTGAGGTAGCCAAGTGGAAAATTTGACTATTTGGTGAAGTATACGGATCCTCCTAGTTTCTACATTGATCCCCGCAACATTGTCCCAGATGAATGGGGCGGCATGGATGATCCGACACCCCTGGAAACAGAGAACCCCGATGATGCATTGGAAGGAATCACTGGTCTCTTCGATGACATCTTCATGGGGACCATTAACGAAGGACCTCTGGAGGAGATGGGCCCTAGCCTACAAGAGTAACTCATTTACTGCTTTCCCACATTCTCCTACACGGAAATTTTTATCGCTTTCTAGGGCTTGTTTTTGATTTATTCTTTTTCGATCTCTTTTTAGGGCTTGAAAATCGCATTTCCATTCAATATATGTAATTGATTGATGAATATCAATAAAATTACAAGTTTTATTTTGAGAGCATGATGAAGTACACCAAACCAGTCCGGTGATGATATCCAGCCAAAAAAAAAATCCAAGGAGAATTACGAGGCCTGGGTTTCATCATGCTTTCTCGTGTCAAATTGCTTCAAAAAAAATACTTTTCCAATTGCTTTTCAAAAATTTCTTCAAAAAAATAAAATCTTTCAAAAAATATGATTTACCCCATTTGTCTTTTTGATCCATCTATATTCTATTTTAGAGACGATTTTATAGCATGCAAAGGTGTGAAGATGATCCAATCCAATTCCAGATTCTAGGGGCAAGTTTGTTCCAAACTGCAGCCGCCCATATGTGATGAAGAAGGTACTTCCTAGGGGTGCCTTGATCCAAGCAAAGATGGATGGTCGTGAGTTTTCCACTCCAGTTAATGTTGATGCTGTCAAGAAGTATTATCCATGATAGAATTTGTCATGTCATGTCTTGAATTGCAAGTATTTATGTGACTAATAAAATGCCTCAATGAGTTGAATCATTCAAATTTGTTATGAATCTTGCATTCTTCTTCCTTAATGAATTGTGTGAGATAAATTGAATGTGTCAAATGAGATACCTTGGAATGATGAAAGGCAAGCCTTGTTCCATACACTATCCCATACACTAATTCTCGGTGAGTTGTGTGGAAGAGTTCCATGCCCGCAAGGAGGAGGGTGATCTCGCAAAGGGTACGCTAACCAAGATGATGAGAGGCAGTTCTTTCCTCTACCCAAAACACTACAGGTATACCCATTGTTTAGCCATTCAAGCCCATACACATTAAGAGTTTTTAAATCATCCATGTTAAGGATCATCCCACATTGGGACAATATTTGAGAGAAATGATAGGAATTTTCTTACTTACACTTGCATCAATCTTTGAGTATTGCTTTCGCATTGTAACTCGTACGATAATTCAAAGTGCCCTAGGATGATGAAGAGTAGTCATTTCTCTATCTTATACACTTTTATCCATTGCATAGCCCATTTGAGCCTATAAACTCGTTTCATATTAAACCCAGTTGGTGATCATTCCCCACACTGGGGCAAGACCAAAAACATTCAAGTGACATGAACTAGAATGTCGACAAAAATGGAGACTATCCAAAGAAAATAAGTGCGAAAATGGGGCATGAAGAAAAAGCAGTGTGCTTAGTAAAAGCAAAGCCAGTGCCCAGGAAAAAAGAAAGACGAAGAGAAAAATCAAATCCTTGATATAGTGAGTCGTATCCCCAACAAAGCGGTACTAGAAAACTTGAATGCCGTTGCAATTAATGGAGATTTGACGTGAAAAAAAATCTTCGACAATGGAGAAGGAAAGTGGTGGAAATGTCAAGATGATTACCAACTTTGACCCTCTAAACACTTTTTGAGCGAAATGATCCTTTCATTTTACAACCCATGAACCAAGCCTACGTTACGTCCCTTGCAAAGTCTCTTTAAATTATGACACTTGAATTAACATAAAAGTTTACATGCTTGAAAGCATCGCTTGAAGAAGTGCGAGTAAGACAATTACTACCTCATTTCATATGTTTCTTGACTTGAAAATCCCAAGACAGTTATGAAATGTCATTTTTCAAAATAGCCTCGACTCAAAGGGTCCCCTTTGTTAAACCATTGACCAAGCCGACAGTATGGTCTCTGTTAAAGACCCCTCAGATTGGTAAGGGCGTACCACTTGCAAGATTACTCAAAACCTTGTCTGGCATGACGATGGTGAGATAGGATGTTTTTCAAGATCCTGCATCAAAGGTCAGGATAAAACAGCCCATTTTAAAAAGGATGAGTGAAAAGTCCTTTTAGACTGAAGGATCCCTCATTTAACACATCCATGACATTCATACATTCCTATTAGAATTAGGATGATGCATGGTTGATAGAAATCATTACGCATGAACCTTATTGGAATGAATGCATGTCTGTGATTACAAATGCATGTTGCCTCTACTACGATCATGTTTTATAGGAGACTTATCCCCAAGGAACATAGATGTCACCAGTTAAGTATATCCCTATCCATACCTTAAATACTTGTCATTGTACAGGTATTCCCCTTTTGAATACATTGACACTCAATTGAGTTGTCTTCAAAGATTTTTCTCCAAATTCAGTCTGATTAAGGTGACCGAAGAATGGTTCAGGTCCTGGTCAGATGATCTGTGTTCCAACGTTGGGCGACCGAAGAATGGTTCGAGTTCTAGCCAAGCAAAATCTCCGTTTAGGCGACCATAGAATGGTACGGATCCTGGAAAAGTAATTTCTCCATTCAAGCGACCGTAGAATGGTACGGGTCCTGAAAAATCAATTTTCCGTCAAGGCGACCGTAAAATGGTACAGGTCCTCAACAACACTTATTCCTTATTTAGGCGACCGTAGAATGGTATGGGTCCTAGACAATACCTATTTCCTCATTCAGACGACCGTAGAATGGTACGGGTCCTGGAAAATGAATCTCCGTTTAGGCAACCTTAGAATGGTATGAATCCTAGACACAACCAAACACTGTTATACTGGCCGATCATAGAATGGTACGGGTCCTAGGAAAGCAATCTTTTTGCAAAGACATGTTGCTATTCTAGGTGACTGTAGAATGGTACAGGTCCTGAACATGTAACACCAACTACCTCGAACTACTCTATCTTCCTTGAAGGTAAGTTATTCCATGTAAGTTCATTTATCATTTGCATTAGCATTTCCATCACCATATAAATTGCATTAAAAAATAGAATTCATTTTCCAAACAAAAAATCTTTCATTGCATGTGCATGATCCAAATTTAGGTCTCAATTTATCTTTGAAGGCAACCTTTGCGAGCTCACATTCAAAGAGAGGCAGCTATTGACACCTAAACTTTTTGGGGTTGATTTAAAATAATAATAATAATAATAATAATAATAATAATAATAATAATAAAACACACATGGCATATAGTTTAGAGACTTTTTATTTTCACTTTTTTTTATTTTATTTTAGGCCGATGAAAGGAAGATTTTTCACATATTCTATTTAGATTTTTCATATTTTTAGGTAATATACACTAAGGGGTGTATTTTGTGCAAAGAGGGAATTTTTTGGATGGAATATGCAAAAAATACAAAAGGGAATTTTGTGTGAGGTAAGTATATTTCAACGACATATTTAGGAGTATCGTGCGCAAACAAAAAAGGAAAAAATATGTCGCGAAGATACATTATTCACTTATAAAAGACATGGTGCGCGATTAATGAGGGGGGTTCCTCTTTTCGTTGGGTAAGAAAAGTACACAAAAAGAAAAAAGGTGAAAAAGGGAGTGAGGTGAAAAATAATAAAGAAAAAAATAAATCAAAACCCCCCACGCGACTATTCATCTTCCTCGCGGGGCGGGGGGGTCTCTGGCGCGCCGTCGCCGTCCGCCCGTCCTGTCCCCGCTCACCGGCTGCCGAGCCACTGGCCACCCAGAGTCGCAATGCCGCCAAGCCGCCCTTCCCTGCGCTGCCGTCTTTCTCGACGTCGCTCGCCGCCCGTAGATTTGAATAGCAGCCAGCTTAGATCCGACACCGCCTCCACCATCGATCTAGCAGCTCGTGAAGCCCCTCACTGTTCCTCGATGATCTGCTGTCGTCACCGTCCAGCAACCCATGACACAGTGCTTGACTCTACCTGCGCCGACCAACGCCACCTCTCCCGTTCGTCCACGAACGCCTTAGCAGATTGCCCTCCGAAGGCCGCGACGATCCTAATGCCAACCATCGCCTCTGCCGCACCTCAACTCATCGTCCTCCACTCAGTTGCCAACCCACATGCCGTCCCGTGACGCCTGCTCCCAAATCCGACGCCGCCTTGTGCCGATCTGCGACACCTGCACCCAAATCCAACGCCAGCCCGTACCGGCCCGTGTCTTCACCCTCACCGGAACCTTAGCTGCCAATCTTCCCCCTCGCCGGAGCCCCAAACTAGTGGCCAAGATTTCTTTTTTGTTAAAAAAAAAAAGAAAAAAATCGAAATAGGTATTTTTGCTTAATTTTATTAGGCAAGTTTATGTTATTTTATTTTTTATTAGTATCTTTTTATATCTTGTTTCCTTTGTTTGAAATAATCTCAATATATCACCCGATTCGCAACCACAAGGTTTTTTATTTCATCTATAAGGCTTTAAATGAAATAATTAATCAAGTGAGAATAAAATTGATGTTTTGATCTTTAAGGCTTAAGATCAATTTATCGATTTTATTAGTGAAATATTATCCCTTGATTTGAACGATGTGTGATATTTTTGATGATTTTGAATGAGCTATCTCGTCTTGATTGCCTTATGTATCTTGAGATATGTTTGAGTTAGAATATTGCATGTTTTAGGGTTATTTGCATATTTAAGTTAAACATTCCATTTATTCATGAATTTTCCAAAAAAAAAAAAAACACAACAAAAAATCATCATGCATTTGTCATGTAGAGTTAGGGCATATTTTGTACGTCATTGCATATTAGGGTTAAATTGCACTTAGTTTAATTTTAGATAATATTTTTTTTAATTTATTATAAGTTTAGGTATTTTCTTAAATAGATTGCATTCTAGGATCATTTGGGTTAAGATAATACTTTAGTTTAAATTAGGATTTGGCTCAACCTAATTCCTAATATAAATTAAATAGGATCTTAATCTAGTTAGGTAAGTTTCACATTTCACCAAATTTCGAATTTCATGAAAAATACAAAAAAAAGTCATAGGTTAAATTAGTTTTATTATTTAGGATAAAATGTATCCTTTTAGGAAAAAGAAAAAATGTCATATGCACGTCATTTGGGTTAGATTCATTGAGATGCATGTCATTTAGTATTTTTGCTAGGCCCATTTAATTAGAAATTACATGTCATTGGAATTAGGTCATTTAGTTAATATTGCATTGCATATTGCACGATTTTCATTAATTAAGTGAAAACAAAAGAAAGAAATTGTGTGTTAATTAGAAACCATATCTAGGGTTGATGATATGAATTTTAATCTAACCACGTAGATGCTTTCGTTGCTTTGAGGTAAGTTTATTTTTGTAATTTATTCATTATTTATCCGGGTGTTAAATTAGTGGTTTGCGCACCCGCATGATCGCCTCACATGTTAGGGAAATATATTTAAAATCAATCAAAACTGCTTGCCAAACATTTTTCAAAATAAAAAGAAAGTTACCGAAAGGGCATTAGAGAAATCTAGAATAATCAAGTCCCCGAACTCATAAATCTCTGGTTCGTAAGAGTAAAGTAAAACCCCCGTTACTTTACTTGGATTTCTAATCGACCCACCAAAAATAGATTAGTGGTAACTCCTAATTGAAAATCAATTGCATGTTAAGAACTTGAACCTAAGTCGCGAATTGGTATGGGCTTGGGAGAGCCCGAGTTAAATCTAGGTTTGACAATCCATTAGTCAAACCCTAGGTGGTTCACCCGAAAATTTGGTCGCAACAGTTCTGAAAGAAGCATTTGGGGAAGGTACAGTAGACCATGCGAATGGGTCAATTGTGAATGTTTAGGACCCGGCACTTGAGGCTGAAGCCCACACTCCTGTGTACTCGATTGACGATGATAACTAGAATGACGAGGGTGGTGAGATCGAAGAGCGGGAGGTGGAAGGACCGGAGGAGAATGAGGAATGGGGTGTAGCAGAGGAGGTACCTGAAGATGAGCCGGCATTTGAAGCCGAGGATGAGCATGAAGAAGAAGAGGAAGAGTTGGAAGAAAACGAGCTTAGTGAAGCGGAATCGAAGGAGGATCAAGACGATCCCGAGTATGACCCGAATGAGGATTGAAATCCCATCCCTTTTGTGATCCTTGTATATGTGTAGATAAGTGTGAGCCTAGAAAGTCATACGTGGTATTGTGAAATATATTATGAGTTGTGCTAATGTATAAAAGTGTGGTTGTGAATTTTCAGTATGAAAAATATGACATGCTTTTCTATCCCATTGTTTTATTATCTGAGGATTTATAACTGCTTCCGCATGTGCTTAATAAATGAAAGGGTTGGTGATACATAGTCCTGAGATATCGCATTCTAAAATTGACCAAGTAGAAGGATGTGTGCGTGCCTGAGGATCGGGGCGTGACAAAATTGGCCCTCAATAAGCAAATTAGGAAGGTCTTCATTCAATAACTAGAGAACTGTTCTTTCCTTTAATGAACACCCAAGATTAATTTTTATATTTGAAGGTCCGAATGTTCTGAATTGAATATTTTACGGCCGTCCAAAATCAAGTAATGCAAATTAGGAAAATTATATTCGTGGTTGGATTCGTAGAATCGTGATCAAGAAGCAGAAATAATATTGACCTTCCTACTGTGCGTTGAAGTGTTTGGTTGAAATTGGAAACTGCACGAGGGGCTTCAAATTTGACTAGGACTTTCTCAACGTGGGTTCTTATAAGAGCCAGACACTTTAACGCACAGTAAGAAGGTCAATATTTCCTGCAAGTAGATTGGAGCTCCTTCAGAAGCGCTGTTTTCTTGTTTGATCTGTTTGCTTGTCTTATCCATTTTATTGTTCAATTGCTTCAAGCAAATCATGCATCAGAACAACTTGTATTCTAAGAGTTATCTTCCCAACAAAGCCTGACTCCTCCACCATGGCACGGCAACAACAAAATCGTTCCACACGATCGCCTGCCGCACTCATGAATGGACCGAGAGACAACGATAGCAAAGAGAACACTTATCAGCTTTTCAGTGGAAAGTCGGCTCTCCAAATAGTCAGCGAGGTTTACAAGCGAGATGATGGCCCTAATTTTTCCTTCTCGACAACACCGGGGCACTTTTTTGGCTCAATCATGGAACCAAAATCGATCGATAGAGGAGCACCGTCGAAAGGGAAGGAGCATAAAGTTGAGGAGAAGGGAGTAAAGTCTGTCCCTCGTCCATATTGATTTTCAAACTGTTTAGGAATAATTAGGTTGACGATTTCACTTTGTTTTATGATTTTTGTTGAAATTTCAGGGTGATGAGGATTTAGGTAATTTCCATATTTTCGTTATTTTTAGTATTGTTGTATGAAAACCCCATGAAATTTGGGTGCTAAGAATTTCGACAACCATTAATTTTTCATGCCTTTTATGTTTAGTTTTAGTTGTTTTCTTGTAATTTACGCACGCATGCATACACACATGTACATATACATATAAATATATATGTAATAAAGTAATTCTTCCATCCAATTGGGCAAACATATGTGCAAATGTTTAACCACCATACCATAACAGACTACAGCCAATTTGCTTCAACTCCGTTGCAGATGCTTCGAGATTTGCAGATATTTTTACTTTTGACTTGACGTTTTCATATTATAAATAGGCATAATCAATAAGGAGAAATACTAACGCCTAAGTAATTATATGTTATACATCTCTTTATCTTGGTATTTCCTTTGATTCTTTCAACTCTTCTTCTTTTGAGTATCTTTCTACGATTTGTTTTGGTCGGCTTTTGATTAAGACTAGTGCAATGACATAGAAATTCGTAATATGTCTGTATAGTTACTATCCCTTGACATCTAAATACACAAACTATTTGGGAAAATTCTAGTTTATCAATATATCTCTATTTTTTTAAGTTTTTTGTAAACCAACAAGCATTTCAGACACTTAAAGAATGACTTGTCCTAGGAGTCTAACTAGTTTAGAAAACATTTGTCTATTAGAATTCAGTTATCATGTAGTTTGAGTGTATAATCCTCTTAACCAAACAAAGGGAATCCTTTGTAAACTCCATAACTACATTCTTTCATTCAATCATGTCTTAGAACGACTCACATTATGGAGGCATCTTCCTGACCAAACCCGACTCCTCCACCATGGAACAACAACAACCGAATTGTTCCACACAGTCGCTGTCCACACTTATGAATGGGCCGAGAGATCATGATTGCGGGGAGAATCCTTACAAGCTTTTCAGTGGAAAGACTGCTCTTTAGATAATTAAGGAGATTCACAATTGAGATGATGGTCCTAACTTTTTCTACTTCACGACAACGCCAAAGGAATATTTATAAACTGTTTAGGAATTATTAGGTTGATGAGTTGACTTGTTTCTATGTTTTATGGTGAAATTTCCGGGTAATTAGATTTTACTCATCATTGGTGTAATCAGGAACATATACCTCTTCTTTTTCAAGTCCACATGCACATTCCTTTGACTGTTTCCCTATCAAAATGGATTGGTCGCTGTCACTATGTCAATGATAATTTTAGCTTGCCAATTAGAATTCTCGAAAAGAGGGACCACAATAGACACTCTTAAAATTTGAAAAGACTCCGGTCAAAAAATTGTATGTGTTTAATCTTATTTTTATGAGAGATTGCTCAAAGGCCAAGTTGACAATTTTGATGAGGTAGAGAAAAATTCTTAATCGAAAGTCGACCCAAACAAACTGTAGAAAAGAAACTCGAAAAGAATCGAAAGACTTAATTTATTATATTTAATTTCAGTACTAAATCAACAATAATATCTCACCACGTCAGTTTAATGAAGCCTGTTATGGTTATTTTTGGTATAGCTAGTATAAGTACCTAGAGGGGGGTGAATAGGTATATAAAAGATTTTTCTCGATAATTGCACAATACTAGACAGTTGATAGATTTAAGACAAACAATAATCAAAGTAAGATTGAGAGAAGGGAAGAGAAAATTGAACACGCGTTTATAGTGGTTCGGCTTATTTCAAGCCTACGTCCACTCTTCTGCACTGACAGCCTATTGGCTGGATTCCACTACGAACAAAGAGATGTTACAGCGTTGTTCTTCCTTGATTTCTCGGTGTAGATGATCTACCACACTCGCTCAAGGTCTCACTAAGTATAGACACTCTCTGTGTATACAATTTCGCTCAAAATATATCGACTAATATTCAAGATGCTTCAGACTCTGGAATTTCTCTATCGATCATGCACTAAAGCAACTAGAACGTCTTCCTTTTATACTCCTTTATGCCATCATACCCGTTGGCACTTACAAAAGGAATTCCTCCAATCTACCCGTTGGACGGAATCAATCAAGAAGATCATTCGAGCTATTAAAGGAACTCGACAATAGCCCATCAATCATGTTCGCCCATACAATCAGGATCTTGGTTTCCAAGAATAGAACCTTCCAAGAATATTTCGTCGACCATCGGATCTTCAAACGATCTTGATTACGAATAAAAGAATCCGTTATATTTATCCAGCCAAGAGATCTTCTCTAGAGGATAGGACTAAATCCTCAACCAAATACTTCGGCTCTGGATTGCCTCCGTCACTGGATTAGAAAAACTGTCAATGAGAATAGTCTTGAGTCTTGAGTCTTGAGTGCTAAGTCTGGTGATCTGAAAGTCTTCAGACTCTAAACAGAAGGTCTACAATTATCCAGACTAGACTGATAGAAACGTTTTGTCAGCTTCAAAATATTCTGGAAAGATTTCTCCAACAATCTCCCCCTTTTTGATGGTGACAAAACTTTCCTGTAGATTTGAACAACTTTGACCTGCAAAAACATTACTCAAGCAATATGGCTATCTCATAAAGATTAATAAATCAACAAGACTCTGCATCCACAGAAAATCGGTTAGTCTTTCATGAGTAAGACCATACAACAACACTTGATATAAATGCAAACAGTCAAGCATCAAAATCCACACCCAAGTCATACTCAAAAACAAACATTCAAACACACAAAAGAAATTTAAAGTCAAAGTTTAAAGAGTTCAAATTGCAATTCTCCCCCTTTTTGTCATCATTAAAAAGGTGAGAAAAGAGTCAAGTCTCGCAGGAATGCACACAAACTGAAATCTCCCATCGATCGTACGATGCCTTCCAGCCTCTTCAAGTCTTCCCGTAGATGAGCCACCTCTTCTCCTTTGGCATTGGCTTGAATTTGAAGAGCGAGGTCTTTCATTTTATCCTCCATGGTAAACAAGATGCTTGTCCAGCATTCTTCATGACTTGAAGTTCACGATCCGAGCATAGATTTGACCCCGCATTTCCGAAGAACATCAAGGATACGACGAAAATCTGCTGTATTGTCCGTATGTGTGCTCGCATTTGCTCTCTCGGATGGAGTGAAGGCAGACAATGGAACTTCGGTGTAATCTTGCAGATTTGGTGTTGACGTATCATGTCCTTCCTCAGGCATTTGAGAAGCCTAAAAATCTTCTGGATTTGCTGGTGAGCGACTCACACCTTCACTGTTGACAGCATGTGGTGTAGTCCTTCCTTGCTCGCCATCTCCCCCTGTCTCTAGGACCTCAAATGGGGAAGAGTGATGGTCATGCTCTTCAGCATCTTGATTCCCTTTCTCTCCGGCTTCATCTGCAGACTTTTCTTTCACTGCTTCTCCTTCTTCTTCAGCTTCTTTCTCTTTCTCTTGTTGCTCCTCTGCTTCTCTGTTCTTTGCTTGCTCCTCTTCTTCTCTCTGTTCTTTTTTCTCTGCTTCTGTTCCTTTCTTCTGTTGTTCTGTTGATTCAGGTACAGAACGTCTGGTCCTTATCAATGCAGAGATAGTGAGATCTTCCTATTCATCTTCATCCTCCAAGATAAGAGTTCTTTTCTTTTTGGATGGGGCACCAATGGGCTCCTTCCCTTTTCTCTTTGATGCAGAAGATACTAGAGTCTTCACTCTGAACTTCTCCATTGCCTTAGCAAGCTCTTTCGACGCATTTTTGTCAAAGCATTTTCAAACCCACCACCATTTTGTCGCATGGTCGAACACAAAGAGTATGTGGAGGTTCAATGTTCAAGTGTCGAAGATCTTGGTCACAAGACCTGGGTAAGGCAATTGGCCCTTGTCCTTCACCATTGCTCTGTACATGTGAAAGAGAATGGTGTGAGGGAGAGAGAACTTCTTCCCTATATTGATCGCGTACATCAATTTCGCCTCGGAGTTAAACACGTCAGTCTTGGATGTCGACTTTGGCCTGATATAGTTGATTACAATTTTGTGAAGCAAGATGTTGATGGCACGCATTCTTGAGTAGGTAATTCTTCCCTATGTATCCCTGTCTTTGACAAGCTCCAATGAGGCACGAGCAATTGAAACTTTGATTGGTTGATAGCGTCCTCTTTCAACTCCAATTATATCTGCCAACATGTCCACATCTACCACATAGTCTTGGTCTCGAACACTGAAGGATATTCTATTCGCATTTAAAAAGCTAAGATTCGAATAGAAGTATGCTGTCAATTGCGCATAACCGTCTATGGTATCGGAGCAAAATTGCTCAAGTTGAAGCAGATTGAACTTCTCCCTTAAGTTCACATTAATGGCATCCAATAAATCGAAATCAACACTCCTAGGGTTTATCACCCCTCGTTTCAACAGTCTGAAGAACAGATTCTCCTGTTCCTTCGATTTAAACAAATCCATCATTTTTCCCTTCACCTTCGTAGCAACACCCATTCTAGGTTGAAATTCACTGAACATTTTATCATCATCGTTCCCGTCAGTCGGATTCAGTCCCGATACACGAGGGTCACTTGGAATGTTCGCAAGTGCTTCCTCAGCCTTTCCTTTGGGAGCAATTCCCAAATCCTCCATTTGTCGCAAAAAGATAAACTCATTCCCATAATTCTTATCTTTAAGGAAATCATCTACGTAGTTCAGCGGAGTCCCAAAGCTCTTCATCGCACAATAGAGCTTGTAAATAAAAGAGGGTTTTTGGACTCTTACAGGGTCTGCGTCCTCGATTATTTCTTCCTCCGGTTGTTGACCCGCACCTTGTGGGGTAGATGGTGAAGAGTGACGTGGTGGAGAGTGAATCGGGCTCTGTTGCTGACTCGGTAAATCTTCCTCTTCGGTGAGATCGAAATGGGTAGGCCCCTCCCTCATTCTCTGTGGTCCCTTGTTCGCGATTCTTGAAGACTTCCTCGAAGAAGACATCCTTCCTTGTCGTTGAGAGATTCCTTTACTTGCTTTCCCAAGAAAAGATGACAACTTTCTCGAAGATGAACACGAAGTAGAGACAGGATTGGGAGGAGAATGCTCTTTTAGGGTTTTGAAGTTTAACCGAGGAAAACTATATATATATAACTCAGTTTAAAAAGGAAAAACCAATCGGCACAAAGGAAAATTTTTCAGACGCTTCTTTTAAAATCAATAACTGCCAAATAGAAGTTAATCTTTTTTGAAAAGACAAGATTCCGTTTTTCACGGAAATTATAAATTAACTGAACTAATGATCGTACCTTTTCAAGATTGAATATAATAACAACTTACAGTCTATAGCCATGAATGTCTGAGTCTGAGGGTTGGAGAGTCTTTAGACTTTAACTTCCTCAAGCTTCAAAATGTTGAGTCTGGAACGGATAAAATCGAATTGATTTTTCTCCAAAGGCTTTGTGAATATATCCGCTAGTTGATTTTTTGAATCAACAAATTGAATCGAGATTTCTCCATTTTGAACATGATCTCTAATGAAATGATGTCGAATCTCTATATGCTTTGCTCTTGAGTGAATGATTGGATTTTTAGTGAGATTGATTGCGCTGGTGTTGTCACATCTAATCTCTGTGCATGAGTCTTCAATTCCAAAGTCTTGTAACTGTTGTTTTATCCATAGAATTTGCGAACAGCAACTTCCAAGAGCTACATACTCTGCTTCTGTTGTTGAGAGAGCCATGGTGCTTTGTTTCCTTGAAAACCAAAACACTGTCCTACTTCCAAGCAACTGGCAAGTTCCCGAAGTGCTCTTTCTATCAACTCTGCAACCGGCCAGATCTGCGTCTGAATATCCCAGAAGATTAAAGTCTCCCTTCTTAGGATACTAAAGACCGATGCTTGAAGATGAAGCAACGTATTTGATAATACGTTTCGCAGCACTAAGATGGGATTCTCTAGGATTTGATTGAAACCTTGCACAAATGCAAACACTCAACAAAATGTCATGTCTAGAAGCAGTAAGATAAAGAAGTGAACCAATGATGCTCCTATACAGCTTTTGATCAACTTTCTTCCCTTCTTCATCTTTATCTATCTTCAAAGAACTTGACATTGGTATGTCGGTCTTTTTACAATTTTCCAATCCAAACCTTTTAACAAGATCATTAGCATATTTTTCTTGATAAATAAATGTTCATTCCTTCAATTGTTTTACTTGAAGACCAAGAAAGAATGTTAACTCTCCCATCATACTCATTTCAAACTCATCCTGCATAGACTTAGAAAATTTCTTGCACAGACTTTCATTAGAGGATCCAAAAATAATATCATCCACATATATTTGAACAAGTAAAAAGCTTTTGTTTTCCTTTTTGATAAATAAAGTAGTATCTACTTTACCTTTGACAAAACCATTATGTATTAAGAACTTACTTAGTCTGTCATACCAAGCTCGAGGTGCTTGCTTTAAACCATACAAGGCCTTTTTCGGTCCGAAGATCGAGTCTGGCTTCTTTGGGTCTTCAAACCCTGGTGGTTGTTCCACATAAACTTCCTCATGGATAAATCCATTTAGGAAGGCACTTTTGACGTCCATTTGGATTAACCTGAAATTTTTATAACAAGCAAACGCAAGTAATAGTCGAATAGCTTCTAACCTTGCTGGTGGTGCGTAAGTCTCATCATAGTCTATTCCTTCTTCTTGCGTATATCCTTTGGCCACGAGTCTTGCTTTGTTTCGTACGACTTTTCCTTTCTCATCCATCTTGTTCCTGAACACCCATTTAGCTCCAATAACAGTTTTACCTTTTGGTTTAGATGTTAATTCCCAGACATCATTAATGTTAAACTGTCTGAGCTCTTCTTGCATAGCTTCAATCCAGCTTTCATCAGATAAAGCATCTTCTATGCTCTTTGGTTCAATTTCAGAAATGAGAGCCACAGCACTAGACTCTTCACGCCTTTTGGATCTAGTGCGAATTCTTTCATTAATTTCGCCAATAATGAGATCTTTGGGATGACTGGACTTATGCTTCCAGTTACTGGTTGATTTGTCTAGTTGATGATCTCTTTCTTTATTTGAATCTTCACGAACAGCTTGATGCTGGTCTTCCAAAGTCTGAGATGCTTCTTGAGTTGTAAGCTTTGGAGGGTCTAGAGCAGGTTTAGACTCTTCATGATGAGTCTGACTGGATTCATCTTGCGTAGAGTCTTGAAATTTGACATTCATTGACTCCTCCACAGACTGGCTCTTCTTGTTATAGACTCTGTAGGCTTTGCTTGATGTAGAATATCCAAGGAAGATGCCTTCATCTGATCTTTCTTCAAACTTACCAACTCGATCTTTAGCATTTTTCAATATAAAGCATTTGCAACCGAACACATGAAAGTATGAAACAATAGGCTTCTTACCTTTGAATAACTCATAAGGGGTTTTCTCTAGAATAGGTCTTAAGAAGACTCTATTGATGATATAGCACGCTGTTAAAACAGCTTCAGCCCAAAATCGTGAAGAAATCTTACTTTCAATTAAAAGAGTTCTAGCCATTTCTTGAAGAGATCTATCCTTTCTTTCCACAACTCCATTTTGCTGAGGAGTATATGGAGAGGAGAATACATGCTTAAAGCCAGATTCATCACAAAATTTTGTAAAATCTTGATTTTCAAAATCACCTCCATGATCTGTTCTTATACTTGAGATAACACATCCTTTTTCATTTTGAACCTTTTTAGCAAATTTTTCAAAATACGAGAAGGTTTCGGACTTACTTACAAGGAAATATACCCAAGTAAAGCGGGAGTAATCGTCCACAATTACTAGGCAATATTTCTTACCTCCAATGCTCGGGTTCCGTTGGTCCGAAGAGATCCATATGCAGCAACTGTAGTACATGATTAGTAGAGACATGATTTATTGGCTTAAATGAATTTCTTACCTGCTTTCCCAGAATACATGGTGTGCATGGATCGGACTTTTGGTATGGTAATTTGGGTAGACCTCGAACAAGCTGCTTTGATGAGATTTTGGCTAATTGCTTCATGTTGACATGACCAAGCTTTATGTGCCATAAGCTTGCTTCGTCTTGAATTGAGATTAGGCATTGCGATTCATTTGGTTTCACATCCAGAAGATAGATATTTCCATGTCTTCGACCCATGAAAGACTGAGTAGAGTCTTTACTGGTTCCTGAGTAGAGTCTTTACTGGTTCCAGAACATGTTCCTTCTTGAAAGAAGATCTTAAAACCAGTATCACACAATTGGCTAATGCTGAGAAGATTGTAATTGAGTCATTCCACTAGGGAAACATTACTTATTGTGAGATTTCCAATTTTCACAGTTTCAAATCCCACAATACTTCCTTTGCTGTTTCCTCCAAATGAAACTTTTCCACCATTTACTTGAACAAACTTTATGAAGCAATTTGAGTCTCATGTCATGTGTCTTGAACATCCGCTGTCAAGATACCACTTTACCTTTTTCTTGACGGAGACCTGCATTTAAAAGAGAGTCTCAAGCTTTCTTTGGTACCCAAATTTTCTTGGGTCCTTTGGTGTTAGTAAGATAAACAGTATTAGCCCATACTTTCTTAACAAGTTTCCAAACCATGGGACACTCTTTTTCAAAGTGATCCGAATTGTTGCACTTTGAACACCTGAGGGCATTTCGACCTACAGACTTTACAAAAACTTTCTTGAAATGATTTTTGTAAGCCTCTCTCGAGGGTCTTTTCTTAATTCTTTCTTTTACTTTAGGAAAATCAATCAAGGGAATTGTTTCTGCTGTCATACCTAGACCGGACTTATTGAAATAAGGTCTTTGAGCTGAAAGAATTTTTTCAAGTTTTTCGGACCCTATTGAAAATTTCTTTGAAATATTTGATAAGTCAGTTTTTAAAAAACATTTTCTTTCAAAAGATTATCTTCATTTTCTTTAAGAGTGGAAACATTCAAGTCTAAACTTTTAACTCTTTCTTCTAAAACGTTTTCCTTTTTAAGTTCGGAAATTCTTTTGAGAGAAGTCTTAAGACTAAAACACAGTTCATCAATGTATTTAGAAACTTTGACAGGAATTTTAAAATTACTTGCCTCAAATTCACTGTCTGAGTCTGATCCAGAATCTGAGTCTGAGTCTGAATGTGCCATAAGACATAGGTTGGCATATTCATTATCACTTTCTTCACACTCTGTATCACTCCAGGTTTCGGCTTTGAGAGCTTTTCGAAACTTTTCAGCTTTTCCTCTCTTCTTCTTCAGAAGAGGACAGTTGGGTCTGATGTGTCCCTTTTTCTTACATTCGAAGCAAACTACATCTTTGTTTGGTTCCTCATCATCAACAGACTTGGTCTGCTGTCTTTGAAAACTTTGTTTCTTTGAGTTGAACCTTCTTCCTTTTCTATTCAGTTTTCTGAATCTTCTTATCATGAGAGCAAGCTCCTCATCATCCATATCATCTTCAGAATCTGTATCATCAGAATCATCATTTGATTTTAATGCAATGGATTTCTTACCTTTTGGATCTTCGTCTTCATTAATTCGTTCCACTTCATAAGACTGAAGAGTTCCAATCAGCTCGTCGACAGATAGTGGCATAATTCTTTGCGTCTCTCTTATTGAAGTCTTTATGTGATTCCAATCCTTGGAGAGTCCACGCAGTAGCTTGTTTACCTTCATGGGATCAGAAATTTTTTGTCCTTGATTCTCAAGACCATTGACAATATCTGTAAAACGGCTAAACATGTCAGTTATAGATTTTCCTGGTTTCATTTTGAAGGCTTCATATTGACCGAGGAGAATGTTAATTCTGGTTTCCTTCACTCGATCTGTTCCTTCATAGGTGATATGTAATATGTCCCAAACTTCTTTTGCTGTAACAAAAGAAGATATTCTGTTATATTCAGTTGGTGACAAAGCACAATATAAAGAGTAAATTGCTTTTGCATCGAGTGCTTGTCTCTTGATCATCTCTTCCTGAGTCATTCCGCTGGTCTCAACAGTTTCTTTCCCTCTTTCAGAGACTGATGCAGCTGTAGGAGTAATTCATTTTTCTACAACGTCCCATTCCAGAGGATCCTTTGATCGTAGGAAAGCTTTCATCTTGTTCTTCCAGATGTTGTAATCCTTTCCATCAAAGTAGGATGGTCTGGTATTGCTTTGCCCTTCCACCGATCCTGTGCTAGCATACTAGCCATGGATCTTTTACTCAAGTAAAACACTTCAAATAAAGTGAGTACACGAACTCGATACCAATTGATATAGCTAGTATAAGTACCTAGAGGGGGTGAATAGGTATATAAAAGATTTTTCTCGATAATTGCACAATACTAGACAGTTGATAGATTTGAGACAAACAATAATCAAAGTAAGACTGAGAGAAGGGAAGAGAAAATTGAACACGCGGTTTATAGTGGTTCGGCTTATTTCAAGCCTACGTCTACTCTTCTGCACTAACAGCCTATTGGCTGGATTCCACTATGAACAAAGAGATGTTACAGTGTTGTTCTTCCTTGATTTCTCAGTGTAGATGATCTACCACACTCGCTCAAGGTCTCACTAAGTATAGACACTCTCTGTGTATACAATTTCGCTCAAAATATATCGACTAATATTCAAGGTGCTTCAGACTCTGGAATTTCTCTATCGATCATGCACTAAAGCAACTAGAACGTCTTCCTTTTATACTCCTTTATGCCATCATACCCGGTGGCACTTACCAAAAGAATTCCTCCAATCTACCCGTTGGACGAAATCGATCAAGAAGATCATTCGAGCTATTAAAGGAACCTGACGATAGCCCATCAATCCTGTTCGCCCATACAATCAGGATCTTGGTTTCCAAGAATAGAACCTTTCAAGAATATTTCGTCGACCATCGGATCTTCAAACGATCTTGAGTACAAATAAAAGAATCCGTTATATTTATCCAGCCAAGAGATCTTCTCCAGAGGATAGGACTAAATCCTTAACCAAATACTTCGGCTCTAGATTGCCTTCATCACTGGATTAGAAAAACTGTCAATGAGAATAGTCTTGAGTCTTGAGTCTTGAGTGCTGAGTCTGGTGATATGAAAGTCTTCAGATTCTAAACAGAAGGTCTGCAATTATCCAGACTAGACTGATAGAAACGTTTTGTCAGATTCAAAATATTCTGGAAAGATTTCTCCAACAATTTTCCTAAAAGTATGCTTTATAGTGCAAGACAGACAATATTGGGTCTTCGCTTCGCACAATTATTTCTTTGGATTAATATACTCTTGCACGTATATTTGAGGTGGTAGTATAATTCATAATCAATTGTGACGATAAATTCCATAATCAATACAACTAACTGGGACATGCGAGGAGTCAATTTATTATTATTTTTATAAAATGTATTAAGAGCATGTATCGTATTTACCCTTGGTCTACTGAGAATGGATAAGATTATTGGTTGCAAAATTTAACCTAAGTTACATCAAATCATATGTGTGCGGTTGTATGTATGTATGTATGTATGTAAGTATGTACACATATGTGTGTCTATATATATGTATGTATGTATGTATATATAAGGATTAAGTTCAGAACTTATGCCGGTGACAACTATCATTTGAGTTTGCCATAAGTTAGCAAGAAAAGGGGCTCGGACATCAATTATTAATTATTTAGCCTTTGTAAAGATAGTAACACAAACACAAATCATATAAAAGGAAATGCTCATCATTGGAGGTGCAAAAGGGGAAGATGCAATGCATCTGTCGATTCTTCGAGTCTTTGACGAAATTGCAACAATTTTAATCTTTCTCCAAACTCGCGGTCAATATTGATTGCATCTTGTGAATCTTCGGCTAGCTCCATTGGATCAGAGAGAGAGAGGAGAATTATGTCGGTTATCTTAGGAGTAAAAACTTGTGTAACTTTAATGGAAAAACTTAAGCTCCGTGTGTTAATTTCTCACTGAAGCTTTGGGATATAAAATATAGATTGGCTTGTGGAGGTTTAATGCAAGTATCGATCTCTTTACGTAAAGTGTGAATTGAGCACCGAGATTTTGAAAAATTGATGATTAACCGTTATACATTTATAGTTTTGTTCTCTCAGACATTCAAGAAAGCTGAACAAGTTAGACTCACATATCATGAAAAACATTTCTTTATTTGTTTCCTTTTATCAAGAAAAACCAAATACAGTTGACACAAATTAGTGAGGAGTTTTCTCAAAATTCAATAGCGAGACTATAGCGAAGTAGGTATAGCATGTTAATTTTTGTGCTTGGATTTGAACAAATAAATAAATGTAATTAGATTTTGATGCAGGAACTATTCACCATTTGTCATGCCCCGATCCTTGGGGACGCGCCCATCCTTCTAATTTAGGTCGATTTTGAAGTGTGATATCCCATGATTAAGTATCGCCGACCCTTTCTTTTTATTACGCATGCAGAAGCAGTTATAAATTCCCAGACAATGAAACAATGAAATAGAAAAGCAGGTCATATTTTTCATATTGAAATTCACAACCACACTTTTAAAAACAACACAACTCATAGTATATTTACAATACTATTCACAGCATATACTTGTCTCACACTTATCTACACTAAGATAGGGTTCACAAAAGGGATGGGATCTCAATCCACATCCGGGTTGTACTCAAGATCCCTCTCTGGATCATCTTTTTCTTCAAAAGCCTTTGTCCTCCTCAGGTTCCTCCTCCTGGGCTCCTCCTTAAGGTCTTGAAATGTTGTCCCACAACTGGGATGAGACTACGTCTTAGCAAGTTCTACCCCCTCAGACTCGATTAGTAAACCAATACACTACTCGGTTGCCTAAGCATAGTACGAGTCAGAGGACTTACCTTGACCTCAGATTCCATTTGCATATTAGTACAGTTTAATAGGCACTCACACAGTCACATCACTAATCGAAGCATCGATCAAATCGACCTAGTCGATTACATGATAGTTGGACCATTTCTAGGTCATTCATCGCACACCAAGCAATTCCTTAGATTTAGTGGCTTTACGGTCCCACCCGACCCTTTCTAGATTCAATGGCTTTACGGTCTCACCCGACCCTTTTCAGATCTAGTGGCTTTATGGTCCCACCCGACCCTTTCAAGATCTAGTGGCTTTACGATCCCACCCGACCCTTTCAAGATTCAATTTAGGAATAAATCTTAAAATCACTCATAAATTACTTTAGCACCAAATAAAGCTCAAATAAATAAACGGACTGCACCCACGACGATAAGCACGAAATTCCGATCACCGGCCATCCTAGTTGAATTTCTAGAAAAATAAATAATTGAATAATTAATTTCGAAAATTAAATAAATAATTATAAAAAATCCAATTTAGGTCCGTAATACCGAGTTGGACGCCGAGACGAGCTAGGAAAATTACTGAGACTCGTTCCATAAATAACATGGCATGCCTACTTGCTAATGTCTATTTCTAACCACCTAACATGCATCATTAAGTCTCTCATTTAATTTATCTAAATTAATCTAACCACCTAATTGCATTTAATTAAATATAACCAACCCTAAGTATAATTAGCAAACTAAGAAAGTATTAGTGAGTAAAACTCACTTGGTTAAAGCGGAGACCAAATCACCGTGACGGCGATGCGACGGTAGCCGAAATCGGGCTTTCGACGACACCGGCGGGCTTGGACCGGGTCTTGACCTTGGCCTAACAAATCTCAGCCCAATTGAGATTTGTTCTTGCACTGGAGTGGGCTTGCTCTTGGGCTTGGGCCTAACTGCAAATGGGCTTTCTTCGCGGGCCGAACTCGAGCCAAATTTTGGCCTAACTTGCGGCCCAAAGAAAATTCACTGGGCTGGAATTGCTGAAATGGGCCGGTTTGCTGGGCTCAATGGAGTTGCTGTTGGTGTAGTTTTGAATGGTCTTGAAGACTGTAATTTGGGCCGAGAACAGGCTGGACTTCAACTTCACAAGATGGGCTACGATGGAGGAATGTGCTCGCTGGCTAATCGTGGGCTGAATACACGTGACTGGGCCGAAGATGCAAGGAACAAAGGCTCGGCGATGTGCGGCTTCGTTGGGTTGAACGGTTGTTGTCGCGCTGATGAAGACGCATGGCTAGAGAGAAGTTCGAGTGGCTTCGCTAGCTTGCGGGGTCAACCGAAGGGCTTCTACTGGGCTTGCTCGTTAACCAGCACTGGCAGCTGGAGACGCGTGGATGGGCAGATGGCAGCTTCGGTCAACCGAATGGGAGGAACCCTGTTGCTGTTGACTGAAGATCCACAGGGCATAGACAAGTGGCGCGGAGGGGAGGAGAGACCGGCAAAGGTGGAGTGCTGGCAATGTGCAGGCGTGCAGCGGTTCTGGCTGCCTCTGATTCCGCTGTTTCTTCGTTGCTACGGGCGTGGAGCAAGGCTTCGCTGGCGAACGGAGGAGTGGACTTCAAGCGGTCAACCAACGGCTTCGCTTGTTGCTCTTGTTGACCGAAGCAAGCCAATACGTTAGCAGGTGGCAGCGGTGACGTGCAGCCGGCAGCGGGGGTCTTCAGCAAGTAGCTTCGTCTTCTTCAGTTGGGAGTGTCGCATGAAATGAAAAGGGGAGAGAAAGGATGGAGGTGGACGGTGGGTGAGAGAAGGCAAGGAGATAGAGATGAGGAGTGAGGTGGGGCCTTGGCTTGATATTATGCAAAAATATCCTCCAAGAATCACTCTTGGCCAAGTAAAAACACCTGGCCTTCACTAAATCATCCAAATGACCCCCATAACCTCTTAAGTAGTCCAATATTGCTAGGGTGAGGGGATGATACGAATTTCTTAGCCAAGGCTTCAATTGCTCTTCAATTCTCTCTTGATTCATTCTCAGTTGGCCACCATAATTTCAATCAACGCCTCAATGTCTCAATTGCTATTTTTCCTCATCCAATAACCCACCTTGCATCTCAATTTTATGATCAAAAATCATCTTCGGCATTTTCTGCACAGAAACAATCCAACGACAACTTTTTCCCAAAAAGTGTCGGGTATCAGAAAAATCTTCTGAGACTAAATCGATACTCCTAAAATTTATTGTGACATGACAGAGACTTCAATTTCTGAAATCGGACTTGAATTCTCAGTTAATTTCAACTTGGCACATTTTTAGCGTGACCTAAGCTACCGGGTAACTTTCAGATATTTTTAAGTACAAATGACCCATGATCGATTTTCTTCGAACCACTATGAACCTACTCGACTCATTGGTAACTTTCGATTGTCGTGAAAATCTCAATGATCCAAATACGGACACAGCACCAAAACAATAATAAAATCAATCTAGGGCCGGTCGTCGAAAATTTTCTAATTTAGTGGGGTCACCCACGATTAGCCACACATCTCTGTTGAACCAGTCTACTCTGATTTCAAATCGATTTTTAACTGTACCATAATGGCCTATAAAGATGGACACGGTTGAGAAGCCAATTCCTGATCGAGTTCTTAAGTTTATTGCCTTAAAATTTCTTAATAATTTCCCCAGATAGTCTAGTTATCTCGAGCGATCGGCTCTGAGAATAACCCTATAGGCGCGTCAATGAAATGCCCGATTTATTCAGTAGAAGACAGGGTTGAAAAATCTGGATGTCACAACTCTTCCCCTCTTATAAAAATTTCGTCCTTGAAATTTAAACCTTACAAGACTTGATCAAAAATATGAGGGTACAATTCTCTCATTGACTCCTCAGTCTCCCATGTCGCTCCTTCTGTACCGTGATGTTGCCAGACCACTTTGACCAACGGAATAGTCTTTGTACGCATAACTTGTTCTTTGCGATCGACAATCTGAATCGGGCTTTCAATGTATGATACACAGTCATCCACGTCCAATTCCTCGAAATTGAGCACGTGGGTCGGGTCAGGCTCGTACTTCCTTAACATCGACACGTGAAAGACGTCATGCACTTGCGCCAATCTTGGCGGCAATGCAAGACGATACGCTAGGTTCCCGATTCTTTCAAGAATCTCAAATAGACCTATGCACCTCGGACTCAGTTTGCCTTTCTTACCAAAGCGCGAAGTTCCCCTCATTGATGACACATTCAGAAAAACGTGATCACCAATTTGGAATTCTAAAGACCTTCGACACTTATCTGCGTAACTTTTATGCCCGCTCTGCGCTATCTTTAATTAGTCTATGATCACTGCCACGACATCTACTGACTGCTGAACCAACTCTAGGCCTATGATTTTTCTTTCCCCGACCTCATCCCAACACACTAGTGTTCTGCATGCTCTGCCATACAACACTTCGAATGGAGCCATCTGGATGCTCTGCTGGTAACTATTGTTGTAGGCGAATTCTACCAGATGAAGCTGATCTTCCCAACTTCCCTTGAAGTCTATTACACAAGATCTCAGCATGTCCTCAAGAGTCTGAATTGTCCTCTCGGACTGACCATCTGTCTGAGGATGATATGCCGTACTGTACTGAAGCTTTGTACCAAGAGCACTTTGCAAGCTCTTCCAAAAAGCGGCTGTAAACCTTAGGTCTCAATCTGACGTTATCATAACCGGCACTCCATGCATTCGAACCACTTGGTGCACATATAGGTCTGCGTGTCTATCCAAACTGAGGTCTTTTCGAACTGCAATGAAGTGAGCCGACTTCGTCAATATGTCGATTACTACCTAGATCGAATCATTCCCTCTCTAACTTCTTGGTAGTCCAATCACGAAGTCCATCATGATATGCTCCCATTTTCATTCTAGGATTGCGAGAGGTTGCAGAAGTCCTCCCAACTTGCAATGCTAAGCTTTTACTTGTTGACATGTCAAACACTTGGCCACATGTTTGGCGATATCCGCCTTCATACTTGACCACCAAGAGTGTTGACGCAGATTCTGATACATCTTACTGCTTCCAGGATGAATGTTGTAACTACTATGATGTACTTCAGATAAAATTTCTTCTATAAGCTCTACATCATCAGGTACAACCAAACGTCTTTGGAACCTTAGTGTCCCGTCATCAACAATCTAAAAATCACCCTTTCTTTTCTCTATGTCTTCCTAAAGAATTCTCTGTACATCTGGGTCTGTCGGTTGGAGTTGTATGATTCTAACCTGGACATCCGGCTCAATTCTGAGGGTGGCCATAAAACTTGAAAGGTGGCCTACCTCAAATTTGAATTCCGAATCTCGAGCTCTCTCGATTAAGTTCCACTCCTTAACCAAGATTTGCGCCACTGAAGACTTCCGACTCAATGCATCGACGACCTTGTTCGCCTTTCCTGGATGATATAGAATGTCACAATTGTAGTCTTTCAGTAATTCCATCCATTGGCGCTGTCTCATGTTTAACTCCTTCTGATAGAACAAATACTTGAGACTTTGATGGTCCGTGAAGATCTGAAACTTTTCCCCACACAAGTAGTGCCTCCAAATCTTCAAGGCAAAGATAATCACTGCTAGCTCTAAGTCATGCGTCGGATAGTTCAATTCATGAGGTCTCAACTGATGGGAGGCGTATGCAACAACTCTGCCATGTTGCATCAGCACGCAACTCAATCCTTTAAAAGACGCTTCACTATAGATCTCGAATCCTCCAGGACCAGATGGAATCGTCAGTACCGATGCGGTAGTCAGCTTTTCCTTCAGCTCTTGAAAACTACGCTTGCACTTGTCTGTCCATATGAACTTCTTGTCTTTCTTCATGAGCTTTGTCAGAGGCGAGGCTAATGATGAGAAACCTTCCACAAACCGTTTGTAATACCCTATCAAACCCAGAAAACTTCTGATTTCTGTCACTGTTTTCGGTCTCTGCCAATTGATCATGGCTTCTATCTTGCTCGGGTCGACGGAAATTCCTTCTCCGGAAATCACATGACCTAGGAACGCAACACAAGTTAACCAAAACTCACATTTGCTAAACTTAGCATACAACTTATGCGTCCTTAAAGTCTGAAGCACTAATCTCAGGTGATTCTTATGCTCTTCATCACTTCTCGTATAGACCAAGATATCATCAATGAACACGATCACAAACTAATCTAAATATTCATTTAATATCCGGTTCATCATATCCATAAAAGCAGTTGGAGCATTCGTCAACCCAAACAGCATCACTGTGAACTCATAGTGACCATACCGAGTACGAAATGCCGACTTAAAAATGTCCTCCTTCCTAATTCTCAGCTGATGGTATCCCGTCCTTAAGTCAATCTTCGAGAATATTGACGCTCCTTGCAACTAATCGAACAGATCATCGATCCTTGGGAGGGGATATTTGTTCTTAATGGTTACCTGGTTGAGCTGTCGGTAGTCGATGCACAGGCGTAACGATCCATCTTTCTTCTTAACAAATAGAACTGGTGCTCCCCAAGGCGATGCACTAGGATGAATAAATCCATTGTCCAATAATTCTTGCATATGCACCTTCAATTCCTTCAACTCTGATAACGCCATTCTATAAGGTGCCTTTGAGATTGGTTCTGTCCCTAGTGTTAACTCAATTACAAACTCAATCTCCTTTTTTGGCAGCAATCCTGGCAATTCTTTTGAAAAAACATCATGGAATTCTTGTACAACTGAAATGTCCTCCACTTTCAGTTTCTTAACTGTCGTATCCACAACAGTTGCCAGGTACCCTTGACAACCCTCGTCTAACAAACGAGCTGTCTCTTGCGGCGAGATTAGGACAATCGAGGGTCCTCCTCGACTTCCTACAAGCTCGAAGCTCTCACCCTCTATTGGGTCAAACTGAATCGCTTTACAATAATAGTCATTTTAGCTCTTTGCTTGGTGAATCAGTCCATGCCAATTATTAAATCAAAGTCATACATGACTAGGACTAAAAGATCTATTTTCCCCACTCGCTCACCAATTACTAACTTGCACCCCGAACAACCCAAAGCAGCAATAAATTTATCTTTCAAGGGAGTAGATATGTATATGGTTGACTCCAATAATATAGGACTGACTCCTATCAACTTAACATACTGCTCGGCAATAAATGAATGGGTTGCTCCCGGATTAAACAAAGCATAAGCAGGTTGGTTGTTGAGCGAAACCATACCTGTTATCACGTCAGGTGCAGCTTCTGCCTGACCTTGGGTAATTGCATACACGGTACTCTGAGCTGGAGGCCTCAACTATCCTCCTTGTGGCATGTTCTGAGGGGCATACCCTCCGATCTGTCCTCGTAGCGATGGTGATGGTAGTTGCGGTTGTCCCCTTGACTTCTTGGGACAATGTCTAGCTATGTGGCCTTGTTGGCCACATTCATAACACACACCCATCCTAGCTGGACACGGTGCTGACCCATATCGTCTCCCATAGGAGCGACACGGTCCCATTCTATCGGCCATCAACCTACCAAATCCACCCTTCTTGCTAGGCGGACCTTGGAATCTATTCCCTGGCATCGGCCTCTTTCCTTGCCTAATCGCTTCCCGGTTAACACCAAATCTCGACCCCGACGAGGCAACTTGCTCATTCAATCCTCGCTCTATCATTTGGGCTCGACAATAAACCTCTCTGTAATCTTTCAAGTCCCATGGTAGTAGAGGTTGTTTCAATTCAGCACAAAGACCGCTTTTGAACTTCCGAGCTTTCACTTCAGGGTCTTCTATCAGTTTAGGAGCATACAGTGACAGTTCTACGAACTTAACCCCATATTGGTCAATTGTCATGCTCCCTTGGCGGAGACGGTGGAACTCCTCTATCTTTTGTTCCCGAGCAGTACTCGAAAAGTACTGATCATTAAAGGCTCTGAGGAAGGTGTCCCACACTTGGACCACACCTTCCGGGAACAGTATATCCTTGGCAGCTCTCCACCATATATTGGCATTACCTTGAAGTTGGTACACAACTAGTAACACCTTTTCCTCTTCATTGCACATCAGAAGTGCAAATGCCTTCTTCAAATCATGTACCCATAAAGATGCGGCCTCATGGTCTCTGGTACCAATGAATTTCGGCGTATTCATTTTTAAGAACTGATCCACTAACTGGTGAATCGGCCTCCCAGCGGCCAAAACTCTTGGTAGTATTTCAGTAGGGGCGATGGCAGGTGAAACTGCAGGTGCGGCGACAGGGGTGGCTTGAGCAGTAGTGGCAGCTACGGCAGTGGTGGCAGCCTGAGCGGCAGCTTCAACTATAGCGGCTTGCTGATGCATTCTCGTACCCATCACTTATAGAACACGCAAGATCCCATCCAACCTGGGATCATTAGGGGCTGCTAACCCGGCACCTACAACAAGTGGAATCACTCCACTCGCGCTAGCCTGTGCAGGTGCTCGACCATGTCCGCCTTGGGTCCCGACACGAGTTAGAGCTCTACCCCGAACAACAACCCTACTGGTCCTCTTAATAGGAGTCCTCGGCTCCTGATCGCTCATAGTATTGTTTTAAATTTACCAACACCTGCTTCCAATTCAACACCGAATTAGAAACAAAGCGATCCAAACAACAAGTAATTTTAGTACTTAGCTAACACAGACATGCACCAGGATGAATTTAAAGGCCTTTCTTATTACTCTCCCAAGACTCATCGCTCCTTATCACTCCAATCTTAAACTTCGCTTTGATACCACAAAAAGGGGGATGTCACGCTCCAATCCTCGGGGACGCGCCCATCCTTCTAATTTAGGTCGATTTTGAAGTGCGATATCCCAAGACTAAGTATCGCCGACCCTTTCTTTTTATTACACATGCGGAAGCAGTTATAAATCCCTAGACAATAAAACAATGGGATAGAAAAGTAGGCCATATTTTTCATATTGAAATTCACAACCACACTTTTAATAACAACACAAGTCGTAGTATATTTACAATACTATTCACAGCATACTTGTCTCACACCTATCTACACTAAAACAGGGTTCACAAAAAGGATGGGATCTTAATCCACATCCGGGTTGTACTCAAGATCCCTCTCTAGATCATCTTTTTCTTCAAAAGCCATTCTCCTCCTCAGGTTCCTCCTCCTAGGCTCCTTCTCAAGGTCCTGAAATGTTATCCCACAACCGGGATGAGACTACATCTCAGCAAGTTCTACCCCATAAGGCTCGATTAGTAAACTAATACACTACTCGGTTGCCTAAGCACAGCACGAGTCAGAGGACTTATCTTGGTCTCAGATTCCATCTGCATATTAGTATAGTTTAATAGGTATTCACACAGTCACATCACCGATCGAAGCATCGATCAAATCGACCTAGTCGATTACATGATAGTCAAACCTTTCTAGGTCATTCATCCCACACCAAGCAATTCCTTAGATTTAGTGGCTTTACGGTCCCACCCGATCCTCTCCAGATTCAATGGCTTTACGGTCCCACCCGACCCTTTGCAAATCTAGTGGCTTTATGGTCCCACCCGACCCTTTCAAGATTTAGTGGCTTTACGGTCCCACCTGACCCTTTTAAGATTCAATTTAGGAATGAATCTTAAAATCACTCATAAATTACTTTAGCACCAAATAAAGCTCAAATAAATAAATGTACTTGCACCACGACGATCAAAGACGAAATTCTGGTCACCTACCATACCGGTTGAATTTTCGAAAAAAAAAAATAATTGAATAATTAATTTCTAAAATTAAATAAATAATTATAAAAGATCCAATTTAGGCCCGTAATGCCAAATTAGATGCCGAGACGAGCCTTGAAAATTACCAAGAATCGTTCCATAAATAACATGGCATGCCTACTTGCTAATATGCCTATTTCTAACCACCTAACATGCATCATTAAGTCTCTAATTTAATTTATCTAAATTAATTTAACCACTTAATTGCATTTAATTAAATCTAACTAACCCTAAGTATAATTAGCAAACTAAGAAAGCATTAGTGAGTAAAACTCACTTGGTAAAAGCGGAGACCAAATCACCGTGACGGCGGCACGACGGCGGCCGAAATCGGGCTTTCAACGACACCGGCGGGCTTGGACCGGGTCCTGACCTTGGCCTAACAAATCTCAGCCCAATTGAGATTTGTTCTTGCACTGGAGTGGGCTTGCTCTTGGGCTTGAGCCTAACTAAAAATGGGCTTTCTTCGCGGGCCGAACTCGGGCCGAATTTTGGCCTAACTTGCAGCCCAAAGAAAATTCACTGGGCTGGAATTGCTGAAATGGGCCGGTTTGCTGGGCTCGCTCGTTGACCAGCGCTGGCAGCTGGGAGATGCGTGGATGGGCAGATGGCAACTTCGATCAACCGAATGGGAGGAACCCTGCTGCTGTTGACTGAAGATCCACAGGGCATGGACAGCGAAGGTGGAGTGCTGGCAGTGTGCAGGCGTGCAGCGGTCCTGGCTGCCTCTGATTTTGCTGTTTCTTCGTTGCTACGGGCATGGAGCAAGGCTTCGCTGGCGGACGGATGAGTGCGCTTCAAGCGATCAACCAACGGCCTCGCTTGTTGCTCTTGTTGACCGAAGCAAGCCAATGGTGGCAGTGGTGACGTGCAACCGGCAACGGGGGTCTTCAGCAAGCAGGTTCGTCTTCTTTAGTTGGGAGTGTCGCATGAAACGAAAAGGGGAGAGAAAGGATGTAGGTGGATGGTGGGTGAGAGAAGGCAAGGAGATAGAGATGAGGAGTGAGGTGGGGCATTGGCTTGATATTATGCAAAAATATCCTCCAAGAATCACTCTTGGCCAAGTAAAAACACTTGGCCTTCACTAAATCACCCAAATGACCCCCATAACCTCTCAAGTAGTCCAATATTGCTAGGGTGAGGGGATGATACGAATTTCTTAGCCAAGGCTTCAATTGATCTTCAATTCTCTCTTGATTCATTCTCAATTGGCCACCATAATTTCAATCAACGTCTCAATGTCTCAATTGCTATTTTTCCTCATCCAATAACCCACCTTGCATCTCAATTTTATGATCAAAATCATCTTCAGCATTTTCTGCACAGAAACGATCCAACGACGACTTTTTCCCAAAAAGTGTCGGGTGTCAAAAAAATCTTCTGAGATTGAGTCGATACTCCTAAAATTTATTGTGACATGACAGAGACTTCAATTTCTGAAATCGGACTTGAATTCTCAGTTAATTTCAACTTGGCACGTTTTTAGCGTGACCTAGGCTACTGGGTAACTTTCAGATATTTTTAAGTACAAATGACCCGTGGTCGATTTTCTTCAAACCACTATGAACCCACTCGACTCATTGGTGACTCTCGATTGTCGTGAAAATCTCAATAATCCAAATACGGACACAGGTTACCAAAATAATTCGGTCGACGAAAATTTTCTAATTTAGTGGGGTCACCCACGATTAGCCACACATCTCTATGAAACCAGTCTATCTCTGATTTCAAATCGATTTTTAATTGTGCCGTAATAGCCTCTAAAGATGGATACGGTCAAGAAGCCGATTCCTGATCGAGTTCTCAAGTCTATTGCCTTAAAATTCCTTAATAATTTCCCCAGATAGTCTAGTTATCTCGAGTGTAATCAGCTCTAAGAATAACCATATAGGCTCATCAATGAAATGCCCGATTTATTCAGTAAAAGACAGGGTTGAAAAATCTGGATGTCACAACATTCACAAAAAAGTTCTTTGAGCATTGAGATATGCAAAGAACTGTTATTGTTGATATGTACATTTAATTCATTATGCTTTCTTGAATGTCTAAGGGAACAAAGCTGTGAAATCAGTGTACTTTATATATTTAAAATACAAGTTAAGTATCAAATTTATGCTTTATCTTATAATATAAGCTAGGGCGATTGTATGTAGTGGATTATGCATAGAACGAAATTGTGTACTTAGAGTTTCAATTGCCATTACTAATCACATATACTTGTGAATCTGGGGATCTTTCCATTAGAATTTATGAATAAGACATGTAGGTTCAATGAAAAATTTTGTATTCTCTCATTGATCAAATGGAACAGAGCTGCAGAGGTTTAACTTGCGAGTGCCATTTTGACATATGAAGAGGAAATTATCGAGGGCTGAGCTTTTCGAAAAGCTGTTATTAACTAGTTTCTTCTAGATCAACAAAACTGAAAATATTAATATTCTACATATAACTAAAAGAACAATTATATACTTATTTCCTTTATAACAAGAAAACTGAAAACATCTTACACTAAATATATACACGAAGATTATATTTGCATCAAAGAAAAGAAAAACATGTACTTGTTGAAGAAAGAAAGCATAGAAGCTTCGTCCAATGTTCTTCTTTTGTTTTTTTGGACCCAGTTGGGTCGAACTTGAATATCATGGGCAATCTTAAAGAGATTGCTCAATGACCAAGTTGACAATTTTGAGGGATACAGAAAAATTCCTAATCGAAGGTTGACCAAAAAACAAGTTGCATAAAAAATAAAAAATAAAACTCGAAAAGAATTGCAAGATGAAAAGTTGAAAGAATCAAAGGAGATACCAAAACAAGGAGAAGCATAAACATATACTTACTTCGAGCGTTAGCATTTCTCCATACTGATTATGCCTACTCATATGAATAAAAAAATCAAGTTAAAAGTAAAAATACCTTGAAATCTAGAAACATCTCCAATGGAGTTGAAGCAAAACTGGTGTAGTCGGTGAAAATTGGGCAAAGGTCAAAGGGAGGATTTGTGAAAGGTTAATATACGCCTCTTCTATTAACGTTCAATATGGATTAAAGATTAGAAAATATTTTATGTGACCTAATCACATCACCCTTATCAAGGCCAAAGAGTTGAAAGATTCTATGACTTTTTTGTATATTCCATGCATTTAGATTTATATCGAGGAATATACCAAAAAAGTCATAAACCTATAGTATTTGTACCAATTAAGTTTTAAACATTTCAATTAAACCAATTTAATCATAAACTTTTTCATATTAGTACTAATTTAGTCATTCCGGCCAATTTTGGCTAGTTGGCATTAACATGAATGCCAATAGCAAAACTTTGATGTGGCAATTTTTAAACAATTTTTATTTTTTTCCAAAATTTTTATTAATTTTTCCCCTTTTCCTTTTTTTTATATACCTTTTTTTTGGTAAGGGTAATAATATATAGAGCTAACAAAAAAAAAAAAAACAAGATTTGGCGCCACAAAACTTACACTCAAAAGACAACAAGTCAAAATGAGTGGAAGGGCACCGAATGCAAAAAGCCTCTAAAAAGGCGGCGAGAAAAGCAGGTAACAGCAACACTGCAAACAACAGAAACAAGAAAGAAACCAAAACAAGCCAGAGCTCACAACGACCCGCATCCAATCCAAGCTTCAAGAATGGCAGCAAAGATAACTGAGCGAGCAGACTAAGAAGAAGCAGACGACCACGTCAAAACCTCCACCCAAAGGACATCTAAGGGCTCGTAGGAGTAGAAGAGAAAATAGAAGGATCAATTTCCCATTTACGTTGTAATCTTCTATTTGGGGTTCCATCCACTTTTATATACCTTTTCCTCTTCTTCCTCTTTGCTTCTTCTCCTGCAATGGCCGACGAGCCTCTAGTGGCTCATCGGCCACTGGGTGATGGCCATGAAGCCCTCATGGGCAGTAGCTAGGGCTCCGGTCCTTGCATGAAAAGTTAAGGACTAATTTTCAACTATTATAAAAAAAATAATTTTCATTGAATTGCACGGCATATAGAGATCAAGAGCATTTGCATTAATAGTAATAGAATTTTTTAAAGAAAAATTAAAAAGGAAAGAAAATGAGAAAAAAAAATAATTAAAAGAAAAGAAAAAGATAAGAAAATGGAAAGAAAAGGAAGACCGGGCTGAGGGTAGGTCGGCCCGGCCTCTTTCTTTTTTGCCTTTCCTTTTTTCTTTCGTTTCACCTGGGCCGGCCCACTTCTTTCTTTTCCCCAAGACTGGCCCAGCCTTCTCTTGCTCTCCCTCTACCAAACGCGTTCTGCAGAAAAGAGAACAGCAGAACGCTGACAAGGAAGGACAGAGGATGGTGCTGAACAAGGGAGGATGAGGCGAATGTTGCCCGCGATGCTCGGCCAAGAATGTCGTTCGGTACAGGGCAGATCAGCACAGTTGGCGTCGCCACTTGAGAATGAGAGAGGAGCGTTTATTTTATTTTATTTTTTGGGGCGGGTGGGGGGATATTCGGCTGCTTCTTCTTCTTCTTCGGCTGAAAAAAAACAGAGGGAGGGGACGAAGAAAAAACGAGACACAGAGCCGAGCTTCGTTCTCTACTCTACTAAGCATTACCCGACCATCCCAGACACAAGCTGACGACCTCTAGCCGACACTATCGAGCCTGTGGCCTCCTCTTCCGCGGCGATCAAATTCCGGGTGAGTTTTCTTTGGGGTTCCATCCACTTTTATACAAGGATCCGGCTCAGCGACATCGAGGCAGCCGAACATAGCTCGATTCGATTCGGGCTCACCATCTGGTTGTATTCGCCGAGCTGGGTAGGGACCCTCCAGGGTTGAACACTAATTCCGCGAACCTCTTTGCCCTCCTTCTTGCTCGTTCCAGACCCGAATGAGTTGGTTTTTGTGGAATCCAAACGGTGCTCATTGATTACTTTTGAGATTGGGCGTCCGCTTGAGCTCAAAAAGGGTCGATATTCGCTCTCCAGCTCGCTGCTCACCATGTGTTCGAAGAAATGCCCGAACCAAATCTGTTCAATTTAGTCTCATATTCTGACCTGTCTAAAGGAAATTTCAATTTGGTTTTTATTCAGGGCAAGATTGTTCTCGATTTTTAGTGCGTTTTCGGTCAAATTTCATTTGGCACTGTCCCTGTGAATGTTCTCTGTGCTGTGGCTGTGACGGTGATCTTCGAGTGGATAGCGGTAGAAACAAGCGGCTGTCCAGTTGTCGGAGTTCGCTTGATTTGGACGTCCGGTGACGAGTCTTTTGATTGAGTGTATGGTGTTGTCGGAGCTTCGGTGTGCCGGGCTTCATGTAATGATTTCTGGGCAATGGGAGGAAGACGTTGGGAAGGAAATAAAAAACAAGAACAAAAAATGGAATAGTTTTAGTTTGGTAAGCGGGGCTTTATTCGGATTACAGAAGTGGTGGACTTTAGCGGATTAGGTTTAGCGCACGAGTGGACTTGACTTGAGAGCCCAATCTATATCCTTGGCCCAGGCCTGAGAGTCCAAGTTCAGCCCATGTTCGGATTAATTTTTTAAAAAAAAAATTAAAGCATTCCAAAAATAACTTTTTTCCCTTAAAAGTTAGAAAAAACTTAAAAATTAGTTTTTGAGTAGTTTTCTCTTAAAATGTTTGAAAATCTTTGATAAAAAGATTTTGCTCAAAATGAAACAAGCCTTAAGGTTCTAACATAGGGTTTCAATTGTCCTTAAAGACAAATGCTCTTAATTGCGCAATTTTTGATATGATAATTATAGCTTCCCTTTAGCCTAGTTAGGATTGACAAATATTTATCTCTTAGTGTTAGATACTTGTTTTCCCTTGCAATTTATTTTAGTGCTTTTTTTTTTTTTTGGTTATTCATTGTTACTTTGAATAGTTTGGCACTTACATGATCACTTTACATGTTAGTGAATATGCATCAATTTGAACTACTTGAAAAAATCTCTTTGAATTGAATAAGATTAGGTACCAAAAATGCACTAGTTGATTAATTAGTGTAATTAAATTCCCAATCCCATAATCTCTTGTTGCGTAGGGAGTGAGGTGCACTCCCATACCTAACTTGGCTTTTAGCTAATCCTAATAAGTTAGTAGTGACCCTTCTTTTGAAACTTTTTATAACATCAATTTAAATATTGACGCAAAGAAAGCGATGCTTGAAAAGAATTCCAAAAGATGGTGTTTATTTTGAATAAAGAAGTGCAGATTACAATATCTTAGGCGTCTATTATTTATAAGTAGGTCGCCATCTAGATAATAACCAAATAACTAAAATCTAATAACAAAATTGAAAAGATATTGATAAACTAGAAAATCTGAAATCTAATAACAAATTAAGGAAAAGATATTGATAAACCAGAATATTTGAAATCTAATAACAAATTAAGGAAACACGTGAATCAAATATTGTAATCCATTTGTAATCTTGAAGATCACGCAATCCTCTTTGATTTGTGGGACCGCCCGCTCTTATGACGCTCCATTGTTTCCATAAAGGCATTTGCATATTGTTCTACATTAGTCTTCTCCACTTTAGAAGAACTCGACCCTGAGTTATGTTTAGGATAAAGAGAAGTATCTGGAGGATGATACTCAAATAGGTCCGCTACTTAGAATGTCGGGGAGATGTTGAGGTCACTAGGAAGATCAACAACATAGGCATTGTCATTGATTTTCTTCACGATTCGACAGGGACCAACTTTATTGTGCTTCAGCTTGTTATATGTATCAACAGGAAAGCATTCCTTGCGGAGGTAGACCATCACTTCATCACCCTTAGCAAATACCTTGAGGCGACGATATTTATCTACAACAACTTTGTAAACAGTAGTGGAATCTTCTAACGGTTGCTTCACACCCTCTTGTATCTCTTGTAATTTTATTGCTAAGTTTTCAGCCGTAACACTATATCATGGGACTTTGAGCAAAGGCACGAGATCCAGTGTATGTTGTGGCGTTCACCCGTAGATAACCTCAAATGGAGACTTGCCCATGGAACGGTTGATTGTGTTGTTAAAAGCAAACTTAGCAGGAGCAAGATACTGGTCCCATTGCTTTGGCATGTCACTACAAAGACACCGAATAATATCCGCCATAGTACGATTGACAACTTCAGTTTGATCATCAGTTTGAGGATGAAAGGAGCTACTATACTGCAAATCCGTCCCAAATAAACGCCATAGGGTCCTCCAAAAATGACTAAGGAATTTGGTATCACGATCAGAGGTGATAGTTTTTGGAACACCATGCAAACGAACTACTTCTCGAAAAAATAAACTTGCTACATGAGAAGCATCAAAAGTCTTCTTGCAAGGGATAAAGTGCGCCATCTTTGTAAACCTGTCCACTGCCACAAAAACAAAACCATACCTCGTTGGGTTCAGGGAAGCCCCAACATGAAATCCATTGAAATGTCTATCCAAGGCCCAGAAGGAATAGGTAGAGGAGTCTAAAGTCCAGTGTTCTGAGAATGGCCTTTCGCAGTCTAACAAATGTAGCACTTTTTCACAAATCGTCCATCGTCCTATTTCAATTGAGGCCAATAATACCGCTCCTCAACTAGGGCAATAGTTTTAGCTTGCCCACAATGTCCTCCAAGGGAGCCACCATGCAGCTCTCGAATAATGTCACACCCCAATCCTCGAACTCATGCCCATCCCTCACCTGGTCGATTAATAGCGACGTCCCAGGATGCATCACTGACCCTTTTCATTTTAATATGCGCATGCAGAAGTATATAATAGAATCCCCAGACAATAAAACAATGGGATAAAAAAGTAGGGCTATATTTTTCACACCGGAAAACCACAACAAAACGTTTATACACAATAAACCACATAGTATATAATACAATACTATTCACAAGTCTAATCTACTATACATCCGATCAGAAGTTTGCAAAAAAAGAGTGGGGTTTCAGTCCTCCGCTCAGTCTTCATCTGGATTCTTCTCCTGTTCAACGATCCTTCCTCCTTTCATGTTCTCGCTAGAACCTACCATAGGATACTCAAATGATCCTGGGCCTTAAAGGGCAGGAGCCACTGGATTGATCACTTCTCCACCTCTAGGTTTTGCAATGCCCTCCCCATACACTACTTCCAAAGCATACATAGGCATCTCAAACTCCGGTATTGGGACCACTCTTCGCCCATCGCTATAATAGCGATACCATGCTCGATACTGATGGGACACCCTTTGGGTTCTACCCATATCCACCCAAATGATGGATTTCACCATTACATACACCAGGCTTTCAGTGTGCCCAGGCGTGTAGAACCTCTCTTCGGTGATTTCCTTCGGCAAACCAGAACACATGGGAGGAGGTAGAGGTGCTGCCATCTACAAGCCTGAAATGGTTATTTAATAACCGGTGAGACAACGTTTCAGCAAGTTTTACCTCCTAAAACTCGATTAGTAAACCAATACACTTGAGCTGCCTATGCACACACGAATCAGATGACTTACCTTGACCTCAGATTCCACCTGCATATTAGCACAGTTCAATAGGTATTCAAACAATCACATCATAGATCGATATCTCAATCAATCGACCTAGTCGATTACATGTCAAACCAACCATTCCCTGGTCGTCTCACTTATTCAGTCTCAAATCTTACTCACGGCTCTATGAGCATAGTCTACCAAATTTCTTGGCAACAATTTACGGTCTAAAGGACATGACCTATTTTTAGTTGGCAAATTAGGCCCAATGGGCACGACCTTAGGCGTGACCCCTATCAGGTGGCAGATTACGGCCTTATTAGGCACGACCCCTATCAGGTAGCAATATATGGCCCAACGGGTGCAACCTATATCAGGTGGCAATTTACGGCCCAACAAGTGCGACCGACTCTAAATTTAGTGGCAGAACTCGGCCCCACTGGCACAGCCATACTTTGGCAGCTTTCGAGGTTCAACTCACAACCTCTCACAGTCAAATTCTAATTGAATACTGACACTGATTAATTTTGGGATAAATCCCCACATACTCATCAACTCACTCGATTTTCACACGATATTAACGTACCCGATGGGTCTTAGCCAAGAGTATATTCAAATCACTCTCACAAACTTCTCCACTTAATAGCTCGTCAAAGCATTATTGATCCTAAACAATCATACTCGGCCATCCACAACTCAATTACTCAATCTCAATCAATTTAGGAAAAATTCCTCAAATTGCACAATCAATTCAATTCAACACAGCGTAGAGCTCAAATAAATAAATGGAATGCACCACGACAATCAAAGATAAAATTTTGATCGTCGACTGTCCAAGCCTAATTTCCGAAAAATAAATAAATAATTAATTAATTTCAAAAATTAATAAATAAATACTAAAAATCCAATTTAGGCCCGTAATGCCTAATTGGACGCCAGAACCAATCAAGAAAAATCCCGAGATACATTCAATAAATAGAAGTACGTCTCTACTTGCTAATTACATGAACCAAACGTCTAACATGCATCATCATTAACTAATAATCACTAATCTACTCTAATCTAACCACCTAATCCTACTTAATTAACACTAATCAACCCTAAGCATAATTAGCAAACTAAGCATGGCTTAGTGAGCTTAACTCACTTGAATTAAGATCCACTCGGATCAAATTGACGAGCACGTGACGAAGCTTGATCCTTCCCAAAGCAGGTCCGCCAACCGGGGCCGGGATGGGCCCAAAAATGGCCTCGCAAAGCCCACAATTGATTAGAAAGGGCTACTCCACCTCGGTACAGTGAACAACAGCCATCGATCAGGAGTGGTTTGGGCCGATTTCGGTGGCCGCAGTTGGAGATGCGGGCTGATTTGGTGTCGGGCCTTGGGCGAGGGACAAGTAGACCATGATGCTGCTGCTGGGCTTGCTGAAAAATGGATGGACGAAGCTGCTTCGGTGGGCTAGAACAAGTAGGACCGGTTGTTGTGCTTGCTGGCCACGTGAGGAAGTTCAGCAAGAGAGTTTAACGTTGATTCGGTGGAATTCATGAAGCGTGGGTCCGCAAGCTTCGATGGAAGTGGAGCGTTTGTGGTTGCGCACATGCGAGGAAGGAATGAAAGTGAAGGAGACCAGGCTGTTGAAGATGGCGTAACCCCGTTGATGATCGAGGAAAAAAATCAAAAGCAGCTGGTGGCTTGGTCCAATAGAAAGAGAGAAGGCCGAAGAAACGCCAATCCAAAAAGTAAAAAGTAGACAACAAAGCAGCAATTAAAAAGATAAGATCAAGACAAGTCAAAGGAAAAATTGAAGGCAGTGTAGAAGGCCAAGGGGAACAGCTGGCCGCACGAGTGGATTGAGAGGAGGAGAGAGAGAAAATGTCGGTCAAGAGAGAAAGAAAAGAAGGAAAACGTGCGTGAGTGGAGGGAGGTTCGCGCGAAAAGAGAGAGAGAAGGAAAGAGAGTGGCGTGAGGTGGGGCGCGGGTCCAAGGAGAGGAAGAAGAAAATTTAAATAAAACCTCCTAAACTAATCCAAATTTGATCCCGACAATTTTATGCAGAAGTTCCTTTTTGTTCCCTAACATACTCTCAAACAACAACTCCACGATTTATCCAATTTGATGTCAAGAATGCCACTCGCCAACCAAAGCTCTGAATTTCCAAATTTTGGCTTCAATTTCATCATGAAATTTCCCAAATTGACGTCATTTCGCCAAGAAAAAATGCCCATGAATTTCTACAAGTCTCCATCATTACATAGCTCAACTTAGTAGTCAAAATTCTCTTCAAAATAGTCCAATCCGAATCTCCGTTCGTTTTCAAAATTGTCCGATTCGGTTTTTCCGTAAAAATCCCGAACTCGCCAGAAATTTCTCGAAAGGTAAGTCACCATTCCTAGAATGACTCATGACACGACAGAACTTTCAGTTTCTAAAATCGAATTCAAATTCACGGTTATTTTCAATCAAACACGTTTTTAGCGTGACCTAGCCTACTAAGTAACTTTTAGGATTTTTTCTTACAATTGACCCATGGTCGATTTTCTTCGAGCCACATGTACCTCTGCGACACATTGGCGACTCTCAGTGGTCGTGAAAATTTCAAGATTTCAAATACGGGCACGTGGTACCCAAAACGACAAAAAAATCGGTTTAGTGCCGATCGACAAGAATTTTGCAGTCAGGTGGCATCACCTACACTTGATCACACATCTCAGTCGAATCGACCTATTTCCTGTCTCTAATTGATTTTGACAATGTCATAATGACCCTTGTAGACTAGCACGGTTGAGCAGTCGATTCCTGGTCGAATTCTCAAGTCTATTGTGTTTAAAATCCCTTAATGGCTTCATCGGATAAGCCAGTTATCTTGTGAGTGGCCAACTCAAAGAAAAACACTATAGTCACATTGACAAAAGGCCCATCTTGTCCAATTGAAATCAGAACCTGAAATTCAGGATGTCACAAATAAGTTGTTCCTGCAAAGAGCTTCGAGGAATGCACAACCTGTTGCCAAAGAATAAAAATTTGTCCTGAACCATTGTGACACCCTGAACCCTTCAGCAGGTCGTCACCAGCGCCAATGTTACACTTTATTACCTTTTTCTATCTTGTACATAAAACAAGCGCCGTTAATCACAGGCATTTTTTTTTTTTAAAGCGGTCCCAGCGCGACTCATAGCGGAAGCAAATTAAACATCACTATCTATCCCCCCTACCAATCCATGATACAAATACACACCAGCTAAACATCAGGATTTTATAAACAGCTTCGACACTTTGCTTACATATATATAGCAAGATGGGATTCCCTTTGGGTCGGTACAAAACAGGGAAAAGCTAGGACTCAGCCACGTCCAGCCTAAAACCTCAAAAGAAACTCTCGACCCTCAACATCATACGAGTACGAACCCCCATCGAAAGTGTCGACTATCTACATCAAAAGAGATCCAGTTCCTACTCATCGCGCGCAGGTCTCACACCCAACCCGGTGCATCAGGCGGTGTCGGCGGCAACATCCCTCGCAGCGCTCCATCCCGACGAACGTGCACAGAAATGAACTACTGAATGACAGGACCCCCAGCCAGGCCCACGTCATACATCACTAGACAGCGCACTCGGATAAAAGTCAGTCCGGGAACAGAGGGACAGTCTATCTCGACACACTCGACCTCTACATCGGATGGTATCCCGTAAATGTACCCGCGTGACGGGTAGCGGCATACTTGCTAATCTGAAATGTTATCCCCAAAATGGGTGAGTACAACCACTTTCGGAGATAGGGAAATCCAATAACAACTCAATGCATCATGCAATTTCACATGCATTGCAGGCATTACTTACCTTGAAGCCAGGCACACACTTTCATGCATCATCATCTTGCATATCATCATCATGGCATCTCATATATCATTATCATCATCATGCATTTTATCGTGCATAACATACCATGGATGATCATCATATCACATCACATCGTCATCATTATTACAGCACCATGCATATCATCATGCATATCAATATCATCATCATTATCGCATCATCATGCATATCATCATGCATATCATATCATAGGTGATCATCATATCACTTCACATTATCATAATCATCATCACATCATCATGCATCTTATCATGCATATCATATCATGGGTGATCATCATATCACATCACATTATCATCATCATCATCACATTATCATGCATCTTATCATGCATATCATATCATGGGTGATCATCATATCACATCACATTATCATCATGCATTACATCACCATGCATATCATCATGCTTTAGTTTCCATTTTTATCTTTAAATTTGATCACCACATCACCCATTCTCAATTATCATCCCTTCGGGCAAAGACCTCTGACAGGGTTCCCAGCATTCCAGCCATCCCGTGGCCACCGGGCTTCCGGCCCCCCCACATTCCGGGCATCTCGCATCTCAACTAGCATCACGAGGCATTCCCTTCGGGCAGAAACCTCTGACAGGGCTTCCGGCCTTTACCCTTCTAGCCAGGCATCCCACACCCACATCCTGGCATTGCGAGGCATTCCTTTCGGGCAAAGACCTCCGACAAGGCTTCCGGCCCGCCACATTCCGGGCATCCTGAATCTCCCAGGGAATCTCTGGAATTATGCCACTAGGCCACCAGACATCATCATCCACCACAACCTCTTACTCACATATCATTTTCCACATCCACCATCCTTTTAATCTTATCATTACATGGCATATGATTCACACATGCATCACAATTTATGATCATACATACACCAATGTCATATAACAATGCATAACAAATTAAATGAAATTCATGGCCAATAAAATAATCCCTTATTATTTTATTATTATTTTATTATTTTATTATTATATTATTTTATTTATTTATTTTCATAAATAAATATTAAATTTAATATCTATGATTTTCCCAAAATAATAATATTCAAACAATCATTAAACAAATAAATAGGATCACAATTTCATACAAAATTCATGGCCAAATTGAATTTCTCACAAATTCACAATTTCCACAAAATAGCACATGATATTCGGATAATGACCAGAATTGCACAGTTTCCAAATAAATTCGATTAAAATACTCATTTGGCATTCAAAAATTACGAAATTTCACAGGGTGATAGCCAACACATTTTCGTGCACTTTCCATGCAGAAATATAAGCTGAATTCTTTTTAGATTAATTTATACAACCCCACGAAACTTCTGGAACCACTACCGCGTCGTCCAGAATACACTTCTCCGAAATTTTTAGATTTCACCCATCTATTCTCTTTCGTTTCCTCTGAAATTTTAGTATGTTATGTAACAAAGTGTCCTTTACAAGTTTCATGAAGAGATATAGGTCAAATAACCAGATTATGGTCACAATTTAAGTCCATGAAGTCTCGGGTATCTCGGAATACTTCACCAGAACCATTGTTTCCAAGATCTAGCCGATTCACCAAGCTATGCTTGTTATTTTTGCTTCAAATTTGAGTATGTTGTATTTTAAGGTGTTACCTACAACTTTCATGAAGATATCGAAGTCAAATATTCAACAGAAATTAACATGCAAACACGAATCTAGCAAGAGGACAGCGAAAACTTCACAGATCTAGGGTCTCCGTATAATGGAACTTTAACCCCTCATATCTCCATCATTTTCCACGAAATTTCAGTATGTTATACTAAAAGACGTTAGCTACAACTTCCATGAAGACAACGAAGCCAAAATCGGACTCCAAACACACATGCAAGCTCAAACAAGCTACTGACTCCAACAAACCGAACATGAACAGTCACACGGTTTGCAAATAACCCACTCTTACCTCGGTTTTTCGCACAAATCACACCTAAAATCGAACATGCAACCACCACAACAAACATGCAAGAGAAGTTACGGACTCCACTTGCCTCTAAGATGGACAAACGACGACGAACGGCGGTGGGACACGGCGATCGGACGGCGAACGAACGGCGGCACCCCTCGGCTCCGCCTCCTTCCCCTCTCGGATTCTCCCTTTCTCTCGAACTCTCTCTCCCTCTCTCACCCTCTCTCGGCCGAATGGAGCAAGTAACCGGCCATTCTCTCTCTTCTCCCCCTCTTATACTCCCTAAAGCTCATGATTAGCAATCATGAGATTGCCTACAATTCCACCAATGCATGCTCTTGCCATTTGCCACTTGTCTTATTGGGTTTTAATTTGAATTTGGCTTGGGCTTGGGCTTAGGCCCATCCGGCCACTCCCCTTGGGCTGGTCGAATTCTCTTCTTGGGCTCTAATGGGCCGACTAGCTTGGCCCACCAAGCTTTAGGCCAATGGGTCCAAGGCCCATTCGAATTTTAACCATCTTTTTCCTTTTTTTTTTTTGAATTCTTTCTATAAATATTTCTAAATTTCAATTTTCAATCTTGGCCAAAGTCTTAGGATATTTTTGCTCATTGAAATTTAATTTATAATTCTTATGGCCAAGCATAGATTATTAATCTATTAAATTTAAATTTCCACAATCACAAGCACAAATCATCAAATTTAAAAGACTAATGGCTAAAACATAAGCCATAGAAATTTAACACCTAATTAAAAACTTTAACACACCTTAAAGCTCGGCTTTGAATTTCTGGGATGCCACAATTCTCCCCTCCTTAGAGAATTTCGTCCTCGAAATTCAAGCACTACTCGCGCCTTCTTGAAATAAATAGGGATACTTTTCCTTTATCTGATCCTCACTTTCCCATGTGGCTTCCTCCACATCATGATGTCGCCATAACACCTTAACTAATGGGATCTTTTTGGTCCTAAGAATTTGCTCCTTTCGATCTAATATCTGCACAGGCTCTTCAATGTACCTTACTTTTTCATCCATTTTGATGGCTTCATGATCGAGTATATGACCAGGATCGGGCTAGTACTTCCTCAACATCGATACATGAAATACATCGTGCAGATTTCCTAACTTAGGAGGTAATGCTAAACGATAAGCTACGTCACCTATCCTCTCCAGAATTTCAAAAGGTCCAACAAATCTAGGGCTTAGCTTACCCTTCATCCCGAATCGAGATATTCCTTTCATAGGAGATACCTTAAGGAATACATGGTCTCCTACACTAAATTCCAAAGGCCTTCTACGTCTATCTGCGTAGTCTTTCTGTCTACTCTGAGCTGTTCTAAGTCTTTCTCTGATATTATCGACAGCTTCAATGGTAACTCGTACCAGTTCAGGTCCTGTCAACTTCCTTTCACCTACTTCACTCCAATAGACAGGAGTTCTACATCTCCTTCCATATAATGCTTCATAAGGTGCCATGCCTATACTCTTCTGAAAACTATTATTATAGGCAAACTCTACCAAATGCAACCTTTCATCCCTATTTCCTTTGAAATCGATTACACAGGCTCTCAACATATCTTCTAATATCTGGATTACTCTTTCTAATTGACCATCTGTCTGAGGATGAAAAGCAATACTAAACTGAAGCTTAGATCCTAACGCAACTTGAAGACTCCTCCAAAAATTCGAAGTGAACCTCGAATCTCGATCTGAAGTAATGGTCACTGGAACACCATGTAAGCGTACCACTTGACTTACATACATGTCCGCATACTTATCCATTGGGTAGTCCATGCGAATTGCTAAGAAATGTGCCGACTTAGTCAAACGATCCACTATAACCCAAATTGAATCATGACTACTTGATGTCCTTGGCAATCCTTGCACAAAGTCCATCGTTACATGTTCCCATTTCCATTCAGGAATATCTAATGGTCTCAAAAGTCCTGTGGGTTTACGATGTTCCGATTTCACTTGCTGACACGTCAAACATTGAGAAACGTACTTAGCCGTATCTGCCTTCATACCATTCCACCAAAATTGCTGATGCAAATTTCTGTACATCTTTGTACTACCTGGGTGGATACTATAGTTACTCTTATGTGCTTCCGACAGAATTTCCTTCCTTAATTCCTCATTGTCGGGAACACAAAGTCGTCCTTGACATCTTACTATTCCATCATCAGAGATCTGAAATTCTGATCTTTTCCCTAAAGATACAGCATCCTTCACTTTCAAAATCTCCGGGTCAGATTCTTGCAGGATTTGAATTTTCTGGATAATCTCTGGCTCAATCCTCAATGCACTAAGCATACCAGTAAGACAATCTACTTCCAATTTAAATTCGGAATTTGCTACAGAATCTAACAATTTCCATTCCGCCATTCTCAAACTAGCTATTTCTACGGCCGACTTTCGACTAAGAGCATCTGCTACTCTATTCGCTTTTCCTGGATGATATTTTATCTCACAGTCATAATCCTTCAACAACTCCATCCACCTCCTTTGTCTCATATTCAACTCCTTTTGTGAGAACAGATACTTCAAGCTCTTATGATCCGTATAAATCTCAAACTTTTCCCCATACAAATAGTGTCTCCATATCTTTAAGGCAAACACTATAGCTGCTAGTTCTAAATCATGCGTCGGGTAATTTAGCTCATGAGGTTTCAATTGTCTAGATGCATAGGCTACAACCTTGCCATGCTGCATCAACACACATCCTAGTCCTTTGTGAGATGCATCACTATACACCGTGAAACCATCAGGTCCAGTAGGTATAGTCAGAATTGGAGCTGAAGTCAATTTCCTTTTGAGCTCCTGAAAACTCCTTTCACATTCTCCATTCCACTCAAATTTCACATTCTTTCGGGTTAACTTAGTTAAAGGTCCTGCCAGTCTTGAAAATCCTTCAATGAATCTCCTATAATAACCAGCCAATCCTAAGAAACTTCGTATCTCAGTAGGTATCGTCGATCTCGGCCAATTTACTACCATTTCAACTTTTGTCGGGTCTACTGCAATTCCTTTTCCTGACACCACATGTCCTAGAAATATTATCCGATCCAACCAAAATTCACACTTACTAAACTTAGCATACAACTTATGCTCTCTCAGAGTCTGCAAAACTATTCTCAAATGCTGCTCATGCTCTTTAGGTCCTTTTGAATATACCAGAATATCATCAATAAACACAATCACAAGCTGGTCTAAATAAGGCTGAAATATTCTATTCATCAAATCCATAAATGTAGCCGGGGCATTAGTCAATCCAAATGGCATAACAAGGAACTCATAGTGTCCATAACGAGTTCTAAACGCAGTCTTAGGAATGTCCTCCTTCTTAATTCTCAACTGATGGTATCCCGACCTCAAATCGATTTTAGAGAAAACTGAACTTCCCTGGAGTTGGTCAAACAAGTCATCAATTCTAGGCAAAGGATACTTATTCTTAATGGTCACCTGATTCAACTGCCTATAATCAATACACAAGCGCATCGATCCATCTTTCTTTTTCACAAACAAGACCGGTGTCTAATGAATCCTTTGTCAAGCAATTCTTGCAGTTGCACTTTCAACTCCTTCAATTCAACTAAGGCCATTCTATACGGGGCTTTTGATATTGGTCCTGTTCCAGGCATTAATTCAATTTCAAATTCAATCTCCCGCTCTGGCGGCAATCCAGGCAATTCCTCAGGAAATACATCTTGAAATTCGTTAACTACACGAACTTCCTCAAGATTAGGCTCCTCCCTTGCATAATCTCTAACTATAGCTAGGTACCCTTGACATCCTTCGTCAAGTAACTTACATGCTTCTACTGCCGAAATAAGAGCTACAGGAAAATGGGTCTGACCTCCTAAAAATTCACAACTAGACTGATCAGGTAAGACGAATTGAACCACTCTTCTATAGCAATCCATTCTAGCCTGATACTTACGAAGCCAGTCCATTCCTATAATAACATCAAAATCATACATAGCCATTACAACCAAGTTTATTTCCATATCCTTTCCTCCCATGGATATCTTACAATTTTCACACATCAATGTAGACAATACCATATCCTTTAAAGGCGTGGAAACACAAAGAGGCGTCTCAAGAGGCATAACTTCTATCTTATTCAAACATCTATACCTTTCAGACACAAACGAATGCGTTGCACCCGTGTCAAACAATGCATATGCCTTTTCACCATTAATAAGAATCGTACGTGAGATAACATTTTTGGAAGCTTCCGCTTCCTCCTGGATAATCGCATACACCCTTCCTTGTGCAGGCGGTCTCTGAGGATTTCCTTGCGGGTTTGACCTAACAGCACTTTGATATCCCTGTCGCACCGAGCCAACACTCACTTGCGACCTCTCTTGTGGGCAATTCCTCCTAAGATGACCTACTTGTCCACAGCCAAAACATTTATGCTGTCCCGTACAAGGTCCTGGGCCATGTCTCCCATTACACCTCTGACAAATACCAGGCTGATAGGGTGCTTTCCCTACATTCATACCACTCTTTGCCCCTCCAAAATTTCCAAAATTACCCTTCTTCTTCACATTACAGGTCTGACCTTGACCAGAATAAGGTCTCTTCCCCTTTTTCACATCACTAAAATTCAACGGTTTCTTAAATTCCGACCGCTCCCTCAACAGCTCTTGATCCACTAACTGCGCCCTTTCATAAATCTCATTATAATCCCTTATGTTCAAAGGCACCAGTTGCTTTCTAATGTCAGTCCTCAGCCCTTTCAGGAATCTCTTAGCCTTCTCTTCCTGATCCTCAATCAATCTAGGAGCATATCTAGATAATTCAGAAAATCTAGCCTCATACTGATCTACAGTCAACCCCTTTTGTTCTAGCTAAACAAATTCACTAATCTTCCTATCCTTAGCACAATCAGAGAAATGCTTCCTATTGAAGGATCTAACAAACTCCTCCCAGCTCACATCAGTACCTGGTGGAAAGATTATGTCCTTCGAAGCTCTCCACCAAAACTTCACATTTCCCTCCAATTGATACTCTGCTAAGACTATTTTCTCAGCATCAGTGCAATCCAACAGCCGGAAAATTCTTTCCATTCCATCAATCCATTGCTCTGCCTCCTCAGGACTTCCCATTCCATTAAACTTAAGTGGCTTCAGCTTTAAAAACTGCTCCATTAGTCCTTGAGTACGGCGTTCGCTCCAGTGTTGTTCTTTGCGCCGCCTCTCCATCGATTTCCAATATTGGCTAATGCCCAACAGGATATCTTCCATTCGGGGTTCAGCCCTTGCAGCAGAGGCTTCAGCCCTCGATGGATGAGCACTTTCAGCTCGCACCATGACTTTCCTGCAATTTCCAAGCATTGCCTCAGGAATAATTTGAGACTCACTGCCTCCACTCAAAGCAATTTCTATCACCACATAAGTAACATATACATGTTACTGGCACCTAAAAGCAGCTCAAAACAAACTACTAGGGATCTACGAGTGAATACCCATCACCCATTATTCAATTATTTCATTTTAGATCATATGGTGTGCATTGTCATCATGTTCCTCAATTTCCAATTGAGGCTCCTTATCACTCCAACTATAACCATTCACTCTGATACCAAAAAGGGCGGCTGTGACACCCCGAACCCTTCAGCAGGTCGTCACCAGCGCCGATGTTACACTTTATTACCTTTTTCTATCTTGTACTTAAAACAAGCGCCGTTAATCACAGGCATTTTTTTTTTAAAAAGCGGTCCCAGCGCGACTCATAGCGGAAGCAAATTAAACATCACTATCTATCCCCCCTACCAATCCATGATACAAATACACACCAACTAAACATCAGGATTTTATAAACAACTTCGACACTTTGCTTACATATATATAGCAAGATGGGATTCCCTTTGGGTCGGTACAAAACAAGGAAAAGCTAGGACTCAGCCACGTCCAGCCTAAAACCTCAAAAGAAACTCTCGACCCTCAACATCATACGAGTACGAACCCCCATCGAAAGTGTCGACTATCTACATCAAAAGAGATCCAGCTCCTACTCATCGCGCGCAGGTCTCACACCCAACCCGGTGTATCAGGCGATGGCGGCGGCAACATCCCTCGCATCGCTCCATCCCGACGAACATGCACAGAAATGAACTCCTGAATGACAGGACCCCCAGCCAGGCCCACGTCATACATCACTAGACAGCGCACTCGGATAAAAGTCAGTCCGGGAACAGAGAGACAGTCTATCTCGACACACTCGACCTCTACATCGGATAGTATCCCGTAAAATGTACCCCGCATGACGGCAGGTAGCGGCATACTTGCTAATCTGAAATGTTATCCCCAAAATGGGTGAGTACAACCACTCAACAGATAGGGAAATCCAATAACAACTCAATGCATCATGCAATTTCGCATGCATTGCAGGCATTACTTACCTTGAAGCCAGGCACACACTTTCATGCATCATCATCTTGCATATCATCATCATGGCATCTCATATATCATTATCATCATCATGCATTTTATCGTGCATAACATACCATGGATGATCATCATATCACATCACATCGTCATCATTATTACATCACCATGCATATCATCATGCATTACAATATCATCATCATTATCGCATCATCATGCATATCATCATGCATATCATATCATAGGTGATCATCATATCACTTCACATTATCATAATCATCATCACATCATCATGCATCTTATCATGCATATCATATTATGGGTGATCATCATATCACATCACATTATCATCATCATCATCACATTATCATGCATCTTATCATGCATATCATATCATGGGTGATCATCATATCACATCACATTATCATCATGCATTACATCACCATGCATATCATCATGCTTTAGTTTCCATTTTTATCTTTAAATTTGATCACCACATCACCCATTCTCAATTATCATCCCTTCGGGCAAAGACCTCCGACAGGGTTCCCAGCATTCCAGCCATCCCATGGCCACCGGGCTTCCGGCCCCCCCACATTCCGGGTATCTCGCATCTCAACTAGCATCACGAGGCATTCCCTTCGGGCAGAAACCTCCGACAGGGCTTCCGGCCTTTACCCTTCTAGCCAAGCATCCCGCACCCACATCCAGGCATCGGGAGGCATTCCTTTTGGGCAAAGACCTCCGACAAGGCTTCCGGCCCCCCACATTCCGGGCATCCTGAATCTCCCAGGGAATCTCTGGAATTATGCGACTAGGCCACCAGACATCATCATCCACCACAACCTCTTACTCACATATCATTTTCCACATCCACCATCCTTTTAATCTTATCATTACATGGCATATGATTCACACATGCATCACAATTTATGATCATACATACACCAATGTCATATAACAATGCATAACAAATTCAATGAAACTCATGGCCAATAAAATAATCCCTTATTATTTTATTATTATTTTATTATTTTATTATTATATTGATTTATTTTCATAAATAAATATTAAATTTAATATCTATGATTTTCCCAAAATCATAATATTCAAACAATCATTAAAAAAATCAATAGGATCACAATTTCATACAAAATTCATGGCCAAATTGAATTTCTCACAAATTCACAATTTCCACAAAATAGCACATGATATTCGGATAATGACCAGAATTGCACAGTTTCCAAATAAATTCGATTAAAATACTCATATGGCCTTCAAAAATTACGAAATTTCACAGGGTGATAGCCAACACATTTTCGTGCACTTTCCATGCAGAACTATACGCCGAATTCTTTTTAGATTAATTTATACAACCCCACGAAACTTCTGGAACCACTACCGCGTCGTCCAGAATACACTTCTCCGAAATTTTTAGATTTCACCCATCTATTCTCTTTCGTTTCCTCTGAAATTTTAGTATGTTATGTAACAAGGCCTCCTTTACAATTTTCTTGAAGAGATCTATGTCAAATAACCAGATTATGGTCACCATTTAAGTCCATGAAATCTCGGGTGTCTCGGAATACTTCACCAGAACCATTGTTTCCATGATCTAGCCGATTCACCAAGCTATGCTGGTTATTTTTGCTTCAAATTTTAGTATGTTGTATTTTAAGGTGTTACCTACAACTTTCATGAAGATATCGAAGTCAAATATTCAACAGAAATTAACATGCAAACAAGAATCTAGCAAGAGGTCAGCGAAAACTTCACAGATCTAGGGTCTCCGTATAATGGAACTTTAACCCCTCATATCTCCATCATTTTCCACGAAATTTCAGTATGTTATACTACAAGACGTTAGCTACAACGTCCATGAAGACAACGAAGCCAAAATCGGACTCCAAACACACATGCAAGCTCAAACAAGCTACTGACTCCAACAAACCGAACATGAACAGTCACACGGTTTGCAAATAACCCACTCTTACCTCGGTTTTTCCCACAAATCACACCTAAAATCGAACATGCAACCACCACAACAAACATGCAAGAGAAGTTACGGACTCCACTTGCCTCTAAGATGGACAAACGACGACGAACGGCGGTGGGACACGGCGATCGGATGGCGAACGAACGGCGGCACCCCTCGGCTCCGCCTCCTTCCCCTCTCGGTTTCTCCCTTTCTCTCGAACTCTCTCTCCCTCTCTCACCCTCTCTCGGCCGAATGGAGCAAGTAACCGGCCATTCTCTCTCTTCTCACCCTCTTATACTCCCTAAAGCTCATGATTAGCAATCATGAGATTGCCTACAATTCCACCAATGCATGCTCTTGCCATTTGCCACTTGTCTTATTGGGTTTTAATTTGAATTTGGCTTGGGCTTGGGCTTAGGCCCATCCGGCCACTCCCCTTGGGCTGGTCGAATTCTCTTCTTGGGCTCTAATGGGCCGACTAGCTTGGCCCACCAAGCTTTAGGCCAATGGGTCCAAGGCCCATTCGAATTTAACCATCTTTTTCCTTTTTTTTTTTTTGAATTCTTTCTATAAATATTTCTAAATTTCAATTTTCAATCTTGGCCAAAGTCTTAGGATATTTTTGCTCATTGAAATTTAATTTATAATTCTTATGGCCAAGCATAGATTATTAATCTATTAAATTTAAATTTCCACAATCACAAGCACAAATCATCAAATTTAAAAGACTAATGGCTAAAACATAAGCCATGGAAATTTAACACCTAATTAAAAACTTTAACACACCTTAAGGCTCGGCTTTGAATTTCTGGGATGCCACAACCATCATGTCGCCGTGAGAACTTGTCGCTGAACATTTCTCCCAAATTTCCTAAAAATCTTCATCATCAACATAAAGAGCATAAAAGTGGTCAAACAACATTAGTGCGCATGGTGACGAGTGTTGCAGCACGACAGCTAAGTGCATCAGGGAATTTGTTCAAGTGGCCCGCCTTGTGTCGAAGCACGAAATTGAATTGCTCCAAAAACGAGACCCAACGTCCATGCATTTGATTTATATGTTTTTGGCTCTTAATATATTTGAGTGCCTAATGGTTAGTGTTAAAGACAAACTTATGTTGATAAAGATAGGGCTGCTAATGCTTGATAGCTCATACTACAGCAAAGTACTGCTGCTCATAAGTAGACCATCTCTTGCGAACATCATTAAATTCTCGATAAATAAGCAATAGGCTTACCTTCTTGGGAAAGAATAGCAACGATTCCTACACTAGAAGCATTACAATCTAGTTCGAATACCTTTTCAAAATTCGGGAGCATCAGTATTAGTGCTGTGGAAAGTTTTTACTTGATGAGAGCAAAGCTGGCTTCTGCTTCGTCACCCCAATGAAATTTTCCTTTCTTCAAGCACTCGATGATCGGAGCCATAATAGAACTGAAATTTTGAATAAAGTGTCGGTAGAATGTCGTAAACCCATGGAAGCTGCGTGCCTCCCCAATGGTCTGGGCAATCGACTAGTCGCGGATGGTGTCACGCCCCGAACCTCGGGCGTGCCAACATCCCACCATGGTCATTCAAATGCAACATTCCCAGGTAGTGTCGCCGACCCCATTCATTTATTATTGTATAAGCGGAATGTATTATAAAACCCCTAACAAAAACTCACGGGATAGGAAAGCAGGAAACCAACTCATTCATAAACAAACATGCTTTCAAAGATAACCACACTAGGGTTTACACATATAGCAAAAATGGGTAGTCTACAAAAGGGATCAATCCTATGACCACTAGTCGGACTCGTTCTTCAATTCCACTTCTGATTGATCAGCCTCCGTGGGTTCCACCATCTACAGTCCTGAAATTTTGGCCCACAACGGGGTGAGATATTGTCTCAGCAAGTTCAACCCTCTAAACCCCTATTAGAAAGAAAATACGCCCAAGAGTGGCCTAGCCACACCACATAGAGAACTTACCTCGCCTCAGTTCCTTCCTGTAGGTTAGCACAATTCAAATCACTAAATCACATATAGTAATAGGAACTTAAACCATTGGAATGCCAAAAATATCATTTCGAACGACCATAGGAGTCTGGATTATAAGACCAAACTGTTACGACACATCCCATACCATGTCAGACGATTCCGTCCCATAATCCGACCCATCAATAACACTCAGCATGCGTTCCAAACAAGGGCATAGCCTACTCGCAGTTTAGTTATCTATTAACATTAATGCCAAGCATCGCCTCCCCCCATGGAGCACGGCTTTGTCATTACGTTAACGGCATTTCCAAAGGAGCATAGGTCCAGTTGGTCTAGCCTCTACTGCGACCCGAGCCTCATCACTATGTTGACGGCATTTCTAAAGGAATAAAGGTCTAGTTGGCCTAGCCACTACTACGACCGAGTCTTTCAACCAGCACACAACAATTCAATACTAGCTCTCGGACACTTTGCATTTCACTCAAATGCTTCCATTAAAATAGTAATCCATATTTTTCACAATCAACATTAAATTTGCATTATCCAATCATCATATTCAAAATCTAAGCATACAGCGTTGATCGGCACGAATTTACGAGGAAATAAGGCCTCGACATAATTTTCGAAATTTATTAAATAATTATTTTTATTCATAATTTAATTAAATAATAATATTTTAATAATTTCGAATAGTAATATATTATTAAATTAGTAAACAATTTAGAAATATTTAATTAAATCAAAAGTAAAACATTTATGTCTAATCACGGGTTATTCTAATATAAACCACCATTTAACCCTAATTAAACATACTTTAATTAAATCACACCCCCTAATCTAATCCATATTTAATTAAATCTATCTACCAACCTAATCTCAGTCAATTTAAGCTAAACACACTTAAGACATCATTAACCCTCTAATCAAGATTTAGTGAGCTAAACTCACCCGATTAGCGAGCTGAGTAGACCAAAACGACAGGGACGTCGCGGGGAACAACTTTCATCAAAGCGGGCCAAGCATCCGGGGTTAGGAAGCCGGCCAAAATGGGCCAAAACCGGGTTGAGATACCCACAAAACCAGCTGCTATTTGAGGTCGGACGGAAGTGGCTTGGCTGCTGTTCGATCGCAAAACCGGCAAAGGAGGATGACGGCTGCTCGAATGGTTGCTGGCAATGGCTCCGATGGCTTTCCGGCGGCCTTGGCGACGACGGGAAGCTCGGGACAATGAAGGACAACGGTCAAATGGAGGCTTGGACGAGTGGATGACGACGGAGAAGCGAGTTGGCAGGCAGAGCAGCAGCTCGAGTAGAACTACGGCGACGGCGAGGAACTCTAGTGACGAGCGTGCGAATGGCCAAGTGAGCATGCAAGTAGCTAGTCCGGCTCCTAGTTTTTCCCATTCGTTTCTCTCTCTCTCCTCCCCCCAAGTTCCAACACAACTCCTTGATTCAAGGAAGAAGAAAGGCTTGATGTGAGGGGTGCTTTTTTAGGGGCAATTGTGCACGCTACACTTGTCCAAATCTACTCAACTTAGGCCCCACCATGACTTCATGTGACATCACTTCCCACTCACTCAAATCCTCCACAACAATTCTCCAATTGGTCCAAAATGCTTCCTTCGCCGTGGCATACGAATTTTGAAATCTTGTACATCCAATTCTGCAATTCTCTTCTAATTGAACCAAATTGAAGTTCATAAAATTAATCCAATGTCACCACACTTCAATTCACATTATTACTCAACCATAGAACCATCTTGAGTCCCAAAAGTATGATCAAAAGCGGGCATACCAATTTTCCCGAACTAAATTAACCATATGCTGATTCTTCGCTGAAAACTCGGCTTGCATGAAAAATCTTCCGAAGATGAGTCAACCTTCCTAAAGTGATTTGTGACACAACAGAACTCTCAATTTCTGAATTGAGGTTCGATTTCACGGTTAATTTCAATTCGGCGCGAATTTAGTGCATCCTAATTTACCAGGTAGCTTTTAGGAATTTTCGTGCATTTGACCTGTGGTTGATTATTTTCAAGCCACAAGGTACATCTTCGACACATTAGCGACTATCGGTTAACGTAGAAATCTCAAGATTTCAAATACAGACACAGGGTACCAAAATGACAGAAGAATTGGTCTAGTGTCGATCGACAGGAAATGTACAATTAGGTGGAATCACCCATAGTTAATCACATACCTTTGTCGAGTCAACCTATCTCCAAACTTCTAATCGATCATACTATGTCATAATGATCTCTTACAGATTTGCACAGTCAAGCAATTGTTTCATGGTCAAATTCTCAAGTTTGATGCGTTAGAATCCTTTAACGGCTTCACCTGATAGATTAGTTATCCCATGAGTGATCAGTTCAGGGAAAAGAACCATAAGCACGTCGATCAAATGCCCAACTATTTCAATCGAAATCAGAACCTGAAATTCATGATGTCACAGATGGCGGCTACCTTTTCTACATCAACTTGAAGGCCTTCTGCTCCGACAATATATCCCAAGAAGCAGAGTCGATCAATCATAAAGCTACACTTCTTCAAATTAATATATAATTGGTTTGTCTGCAAGACCGATAAGATGACCCTTAGATGCTCCATATGTTGTTGGTCGTTTGGACTATATATAACAATGTCATCGAAGTAGATCACCACAAATTTGCCAATAAAAGGTTTAAGAACTTGAGTCTATTGGAGAAAACTTTCTTGAGTATTTTGAAGTTGACAAAATGTTTCCATTAGTCTAGTCTGTAGACTTGTAGACTCTTTCATCAAAGTCTGAAAACCTCCAGATTGCCAGACTCAAAACTCAAAGTCTATCCTTATTGACAGTTTCTATACCGTCGAAGAAGGCTTATCCAGAATTGAGGATTTTGTTAAGGATTTGATTCTATCGACTAAAGAAGATCTCTTGGCTGGATATATAGCATGTCGGAATCCATTATTCAAATTGAGATTGATTCAAGGATTTTGGATCCGTTGATTGGCAAAGTATACTTGGAAGGTTCTACTTATAGAAACCTAGATCCTGATTGTATGGGCGAGCAGGATTGGTGCGTTATCATCATATTCCTTAAATAACTCGAAATCTCCCTAATTGATTCTATCCAACGGGTAGATTGGAAGAACACCTTTGGGAAGTGCTAACGGGTGTGATGGCATGAAGGAGTATATAAGGAAGACGTTCCAGTTATTCGAGTGTGTGCGCGATAGAAGAATTCCAAAGTTTGAAGCTCCTTGTTCTTAGTCAATTCAATTGTTGAGCGAAATCTTGTACTCAAAACAGACTTTATATCTTTGTGAGACATTGAGGAAGTGTAGCAGAGTCTCTACACTGTGGAATCAAGGAAGAGCTATACCGTAACAATTCTTTTGATTCATAGTGAAATCCAGCCGGTGGGCTGTCATTATGGAAGAGTGGACATAGGCTTGGATTTAGCCGAATCACTATAAACCTTGCGTTTTTATTCTCTTCCCTAAACTTTTTTACTTTGATCATAATTATATTTGATTATTAGAGTCTAATTTCCTTTTCATAATCTATTGCTGAACAAAGTTGCTTTAAAAATAAAATAATTCATTTCACTATGGAAATTTGTTTTCGCATCTATTCACCCCTTCTAGGTACTCGTACTACCTTTCACAATTGGTATCAGAGCATGTGTACTCACCTAAGTTGAAGTGTTTTACGTCAAAGTTAAAGATCCATGGCTAGTATGTTGGCTCCAAGTCTGGTTGAAGGGCAAAGCAATACCAGACCGCCTTATTTTGATGGAAATGAATACAACATATGGAAAAACAAAATGAAGGCATTCCTAAGATCAAAGAGTCCTCTGGAATGGGACGTTGTAGATAAAAGAATCATTCCTAAAGCTACAATAGTCTTAAAAAGAGGAAAATAAGCTGTTGAGTCCAGTGAAATGACTCAATGAGAGATAACCAAGAGACAAGCTCTTGATGCAAAAGTTATTTATTTTTTATATTGTGCATTATCTCCTACTGAATATAACAGAATATCTTCTTGTGAAACAGCTAAAGAAGTCTGGGATAGATTACACATCACCTATGAAGGAACTGATCGAGTGAAAGAAACCAGAATCAACATTCTGCTCGGTCAATATGAAGCATTCAAGATGAAACTAGGAGAATCTATCACTGACATGTTTAGTCATTTTACAGAAATCGTGAATGGTCTTAAATATCAGGGTCAACCAATTTCTGGACCCATGCAGGTTAACAAGTTACTGCGTGGACTGTCCAAAGATTGGAATCACATAAAGACCTCAATAAGAGAGACACAAAGAATCATGCCACTCTCTGTTGACGAATTGGTTGGCACACTTTAGTCTTACGAAGTGGAGCAAATCAACAAAGATGAAGATCCTAAATGTAAGAAATCCATTGCATTAAAATCTAATTATGATTCTAATGTCACAGATTCTGAAGACGATATGGATGATGAAGAGCTTGCTCTCATGATAAGAAGGTTCAGAAAACTGAACAGAAAGGGGAGAAGATTCAATCCAAAGAAACAAAGTTCTTAAAAGCTACAAAATAAATTGGTTGAGGATGATTAATCCAATAAAGATGTAGTCTGTTTTGAATGCAATAAAAAGGGATACATCAAACCCAACTGTCCCTTGCTGAAAATAAAGAAAGGAAAAGCTGAGAAATATCGAAAGGCACTTAAAGCAGAAACTTGGAGTGATACCAAATGTGAGGAAAGTGATGATGATTATGCCATTATTTGTCTCATGGTACAATCAGACTCAGATTCAAATTCTGAGACAAACTCAGACTCGATTGAAATAGAAGTAAGTAATTTAAAAATTCCTACTAAAGTTTCTAGATACATTGATGAATTGTGTCTTAGTCTTAAAACCTCTCTCAAAAGGATTTCCGAACTTAAAAGAGAAAATTATGCACTAAAACAATAGGAAATTGTTTGGAAAGAGAAGGTTGAAAGTTTAGACAAAAGTGTTACTACTTTGAAAGAAAATGCAGACAATCTTTTAAAAGAAAATGCATTCTTGAAAAATAATATCTCAAGTATTTCTAAAAGGTTTTCTATAGGATCTCGAGAAACTTGAAAAAATTCTTTCAGCACAAAGACCTTACTTCAACAAATCGGGTTTGTGAATAACTACTAAAACCATTCCTCTAATTGATTTTCCTAAAGTAAAGGAAAGAATTAAGCAAAAACCTACAAAATATTCTTACAAAACTCATTTCCAAAAAAAAATTTGTAAAACCCGTAGGCTGCAGTGCTCTTAAATATTCTAAGTATAATAGCTCGGAGCATTTTGAGAAAGAATGCCCTATGGTTTGAAAACCTGTTAAGAAGGTATGGGCACAGACCGTATATTACACTAACACCAATGGACCCAAGAAAATATGGGTACCAAAGAAATCTTGAGTTTCTTTTCTAAATGTAGGTCACTATTAAGAAAAATGTTAAATGGTACTTGGATAGTATATGCTCAAGGCATATGACAGGAGACTCAAATTGTTTACTAAAACTTGTGCAAGTTCATGGTGGAAAAGTTTCTTTTGGAGGAAATAGCAAAGGAAGAATTATGGGATACAGAACTGTAAAGGTTGGAAGCCTCACGATCAGTAATGTTTCCTTAGTGGAAGGACTCAACTACAACTTGCTGAGTATCAGTCAGCTGTGCGACACTAGTTTTAAAATCAACTTTCAAGAAGGAATATGTTCAGGAACCAATAAAGACTCCTCTCAATCTTTCACGGGGCAAAGACATGGGAATATCTACCTCTTGAATATCAAACTAGATGAAACCCAATGTCTAATCTCAATTCAAGAGGAAGCAAACTTATGGCACAGAAAACTTAGGAACATCAACATGAAGCAAATAGCAAAAATCTCAGCAAAGAAGCTTGTTCGTGAACTACCCAAACTGACATACCAAAAGTCTGATCTATGCACACCATGCGTGTTGGGAAAACATGTAAGAAATTCATTCAAACCAATAAATCAAGTATCTACTAATAGTGTACTGCAGCTCTTGCATATGGATCTCTTTGGACCAATCAGAACTCAGAGCATTGGAGGTAAGAAATACTGCCTAGTATTTGTGATGATTATTCATGATTCACTTGGGTATATTTCCTGCCAAGTAAGTCTGAAACAGTTTCTTATTTTATAAAATTTGCTAAGAAAGTCCAAAATTAGAAAAGGTATGTTATTTCAACTTTACGAACGAACCATGGAGATGAATTTGAAAATCAAGACTTTGCTAAATTCGTGATGAATCGGCTTTCAGCATGTGTTCTCTTCACCTGTTGACACCTAAATTATTATTTTTTAATTAGGTTTCTTTTATTTTTATTTTATTTTGTCTTTTTAGAAAAGTAGAAAAAACACAAAAGAGAAAAGGAAGTAGAAGCAACCCTCGCATGGGCCCGTGAGGCCCATTTTTTCCTCAGCCCGACCCAGCCGGGTCTTCTTCTTCCTCACGCAGTTGCAGCGCATGAGCCGGAGGCGCGAAGACAGAGTGGAGGGAAGGAGCAACGATGCATATGGGGGAGCTAGCAACACGCTAAAGGACAGGCAGGTGGCGGATGGGACGCCGGTTCGACCGATGGAGGCCGTTCGGTGCACAGGGACCGGCAGTCGAAGCTCCGTTGACTGACCGCCCCCTCGCCTATAAATAGGGCTCCCCCGACAATGGCAAAGGGCATGCCGAGAACGATCGAAGGCTGCAAAGCTTCGTGCTTCCTACTGAGAGACTTCAGAAAGGGGGCCGAGCACCAGCAAGCCCAGATCCGAAGGCTCGCGGCCGAAGAGAGGGAGAAGTAGAGAAAGAGCTGCAAATCCTCGGGCCGCCTACTACGAGACTTCAGAAGGGGGCCTGAGGACGAGCAAGCTAGATCTGCGAGCGGCTGAGGCTAAAAGAGAGGGAGAGGTTCTGCCGGAGAGACACAGAGAGAGGGAGAGTCTGATCTAGGGCTTGCAAACCTCGGACAACCCACTGAGAGACTTCAGGGGAGGTCCGAGGTCGCACAGCCAAGGATCCGACGCTTGTCGGAGGAGAGGGTAGAGAGAGGGGGGGACGATTCGAAGTCATGGGCCTTGGACATCCCACTGAGAGACTTCAGGGGGGTCCGAGGACTCGCGGCCGCAGATCTGAGCCCCGCCGGAAGTAGAGAGAGAGAGAGAGAGAGAGAGAGAGAGAGAGAGAGAGAGAGAGAGAGAGACTGGAGGGGAAGGAGGCTCACGTGGGTCTCGCCATTGTCATCGCCCTCGTCGCGCCATTGCCGCAAGTAGGTAGGGTGCTATTGCCGTCGCCGTCACCATCTCCCCCTCCGTAGTCCAATCCTTGCCGCCGTCACCACCGTCGTCATCGCTGCGCCTTAGCCCTCTCCCCCCTTCGGCGCCGCAATTCGGAAACCTTAAGGGTCCCGATTTTCCGAGTCGCGGCCTCGAGTCGTTGGGTCGGACACAGGTCGGGTAGGGTTTTCGCTGGGAGCCGGGTCGTGGAGCCGGTTGTCAGAGCGGGTTGTCGGGTCGGGCCAGGCGTCCCCAAACGCCCAGCCACGGTGTCGTTTCCTAAATTAAAAAAAAAAAAAAAAAAATCTGAGTCGGGCCCGCAACGCAAGCTTCTCCGCATTCGGATCGCTAGCCCAGTCAAACCCCACCCGTGCATCCGACCGGTTCGGCTTTTTTAAAATTTTATTTTCCAAAAAATCTAAAATATAATTTATTTTCGAAAAATATTTAAAAATATTTTAATTTCCAGAAAACCAAAAAAATATTTAAAATGTTTAAAAAAAAATTTATTTTCCGAAAAATAAAAAAATAATAAAAAAAAATTTCATATTTTCCAAAAAATGCCAAAAATCCAAAAAAAGCCAAACATTCATGAAAAAGCCAAAAAGGCTTATATTTTTCCAAAAATACCAAAAAAAAAAATCCCTTTTATGTCCAAAAATTAGAAAAAGACTCAAAAAATGTTTTTCCTCCCAAAAATGCATGAAAAATCACTTGAACATCCAAAAAACCTCAAGGTTTAAACAAGATTAGGTACCGAAAGGGTATTAGTGATTAACTAGTGTAATCAAGTCCCCGATCCTAAGTTCTCTAGTTGCGCAGGAGTGAGTATTTCTCCCGATACTTCGCTTGGGTTTCTAATCACCCCAAATCGATTAGTGGCGACTCCATTTTAAAAATTGATTTACAAGTTAAAAACTTAGACTATTAAAGTCGCGAATTGGTGGACTTGGGAGAGTCTGGGCTTAATAAATTCAGCCGAGCCATTAGCCTCCTTAGGCGCCCGTACCCGATTGCAGGCGTCGAAAAAAAAGAGATCGCGACAGCTTAGCGACTCCGCTAGGGACGATTTTTGAGGACTTAGGCCATTTTATCTTGTTTAAACCCTTTACTGACTTGTTTTTGCTTTTTCTTTGTGCAGGTTAGTAGCTTAGAAATTTATCTTAATTTTCGTTAAAATAAAATGTCTTGTGATTATAAATTGTTATGCATGCTTTATTGTTTTAACACTACACATGGCACACACAACCCGGCTGCCGGACCTGCACTGCCATAGGATTTCTAGGATGGTGTGAAGAAATATACGACCTCAAACGTGAGACTGCAATGTAGAGGTTCTCTTTCTTTTCCCCGAATTTCTTAACCGACGTTAAGGGGGTATGCTGCTAACGCGAGACTACAACGGGCGGATACCCTTTTAATTTCATCAAGCCTTCTGAGTCAGAAATCGAGCCGCACGTCCCATCTGTATGTCTTCGTGCTTGCCATTTTATTTAAAAGCAAAGTAATTTATTTACTTTTACTTAGTCTTTTTATTGGCCTATGGCAATTTAGGATAAGCTTTTTAAGTCCTAGTTTATATGCGATGGGGAAGGACGATATCCAGTTCATTCCTGCTCCCAAAGCAAAGCTCTTCAAATGGTGGGGTCAATTGGATCAGTTTGCCCAAGAGCACGTGAAAGCCAAAGTCAGTCATCTCTTATCGTTGATCCAAATCACTGTTTGTCCTGAAGTCATACAAGCCATGGCACATTTCTAGTGCCTAAGAACACTTACTTTTATGTTTGGTAGGTTTGAGCTAACTCCAACCCTAGAGGAATACAGTATCATCACTGGAATGCCTCTTGAGAAAAAGCTTGTCAGGCTATCAACATGCATCATCCCGTTGCGTGGGTTAGCGCGACTTTTAAGAACTAAAGTCCATGTTATGAGGCAAATTCTTGAAAACAACCATAATACCTGCCCACTAGAATTTATGAATGCATGTTTCCAAAATCAGCCTATGACCCAAAAAAGTGAAATTTTCCTCTTGGCCTTTTTCGGGCTCATCATTTTCCCCCATCAAAGAAATGTCATAAGTCCTAAGATGGCATGGATAGTTGATCAGATCTTGAGGGGGCAAAACTATGTCAATATGATTTTAACCGAAACATTCTTGTCCTTTAATCGTTTTAAAGACAACATGGAGAAAATCATGCGAGTCTCTCCTAAAATTTTCCAAGTCTGGTTTTTTTCCCACCTAAGCGAATTCCGAGACTTCATGCGTTCATCTGAAACAAATGCTTTTGAAAATCCATTACAAAAATTTATGGTTTTAGGACCATATATTCCCAATCAAAGCTGTTTAAATTGGGTTGACTTCCTAAGAAACCCAACTCCTGAGGCATTCCAATGGTGTGCTGGTTAGTTCCATGAAAAGAGGGCTCGCTTTGCTTACAAGCACACCCAACCTATTCTGTTGCTTGGCTACACCGGCGCAGTTCCCTATTACCCATATCGAGTGGCACGACAATTTGGAGCCCTTCAGGAGATTCCACCGCCTTCCAGGAGGAGAATTCCTCCGGTCCTTTTCAACACAAGCCGTGATTACGCGGTCGAAATTTCTATCGTTGAGGAAACCTGGGACAAGTGCCATCGCAAGAGGATCGTGGCACCTGAAGGGCTTGAGGGAGAAGAAAAAGCCCACCACGCCTCATCACATCCCGACAAGGTGGAAGCCATCGATCCCTCGCTCAATCAGAGAGAGCAGCCCGCATGAGCAAGCAAAGCTTATGTAGAGGATATGGGAATAGGCCAGATACTCATCTCAGAGCCAGTCCAAGAAAGCAAGCAGCCTTTGCAGGAACAAGGCTCCCTGTCACATATAAATTGGCAGTCGTGTCTCCCTTAGTGTTAATATCGTGAAAGTTTTGTCTCATTGTTTAGGGACTTTTGTTTAATATCTAGTATTTCATTCTGTCATTTCAATTTCAAGTTTTAGATGTCAGAAGTTTGATGTCTATAAAATCCTCTTTTGATAAATAAAAAAGTAGTTAGACCATTGTCATGGGTCAATCTCTGTTTACTTTCGTGCTCATTCATTGTTTTCGCAACAATAGGTAATTATGAATCGTTGGCCACCAATCGCCCACGAATGGTCTCATGCAATAAGGGCTTATCAGAATGATGTACAAAATCGCCTCGCCAACATTGAAGATGGCGTAGGACAGATGTCCATTGTCCTTCGACAACTCTCGAGACAAATGAAATCTACTCAAACTGAGCCCAACTCCGTAGTTGCTTTAAGCACTGTCATGACACTCACGAATTTGCCAGAAAATAGCCAGCACCATAGACAGTTTGAAAAGATCATGAAAAAGTTAAACCAGCTGTAAGGGCGGAATCCCATGGACCTATCCAATTACGCCAGCATTGAGATCCCTGAAGAGCCTAAAGCACATGAATGCGAAAGGTATGCTGATACCTCTCGCCCAGAGACCTACTTGCAGGCCTACCTGGTCCGAAGGATGATTCAATCGTACCAATCGAGCTTGACTGGCCCTGCCTTGCGATGGTACATTGTCAGGAAGATTAGTCCCCTTAAAACCTGGAGGGAACTAATTCATGTTTTTCACCAAGAGTATAATATTGACATCACCCCTGACATCGCCTTGCCCTACGAAGAGCCGATGATCGCGGAGCACGAGGAGCCGTTAGTCGCCGAGATAGGAGAGGAGCATGTCAATGAACCCTTGCATGATAAATGGGGAACTAAGTAGTAATCATGCATACATGGTCACAAAGGAGGAAGGCCAATTGATGGAAACATTGAACTATGTCAAGATAAAAAGGCCATCATCGACATTCAAATATCTTTAGGAGCTAGCACAGACAAACTCAGGGGATGGGTAATTTGGTGTCGTTTCCAATAATCCCACTATATGAACCCGTTTTTGACGTATTTTCCCTATTTGACAGGGAGCATCACAACTCAAGAACCAAACTCAAATGTTAGGTTTGACAAATCAATATTGGCCAAGCTAGTATACGGAAATGACCTGCATCAAATTCACTTGACTTCGTGTAAAGGGACATTTCATCTAGCAGCCGATTCAGAGAATAATTGACCTAACGAAGCAAGGGACATAGGACTTCGTGTCCCCCTCTCACTTTAGGTTCACCCAATCATCTGCAAACCAGTGAAAGGTAAAGTTGTATCGCTTCCAGTTATTCGACTCTTGAAAGAGTTCATGACTAACACATTCCCTCTTGTTTGTTGCAGGATCACCTGACTGTCAAAAGTAAGGTTAACAAATCAATGAGAAGCATGTCTTGTTTGTTGCAGGATCACATGATTGTCAAAAGCAATGATAACAAATCAATGAGAAGCATGCCAGACTCTGATAAGCTCTCCTAAGCAAAATGGCGTCCGGATTAATAGCTAAAGCTAATGACAGAACACTTTTAGGCCTCATATGACGTGCAATTTTGGCCCTACTGATTGATCTATTTCCACATCTTCTCTTCTGCAAGGGCAAAAGCAGAAAGACCCATCAAATCAATGATCAGATCCCCAACATTGACTGATCATTCGTGTGTCATATCCCTAATCAATAGGGACGACCATCGACACCCATTTGTGAATACTCCTTTTGATATTCAAGATTTAACATATATGGAAACACTATTTTATTAACCCCTAAAGCTATCAATAGGGTCTTTGTTTGAACCATTCATTTTTTTTTAGAGTACAAACTCTTTCATGTTTAAAATACCGTATGCCTTTTCCAAATGGATTTTTGCATGATGATATTGTCTATCTAGATCACCGATTCCATCAAGGATTATTAAAATAGGCAACTAAGTGAAGAATACAAGATTAATTGAGGATGCCGGATGAGGCGCGTCAGAATGATGAAAGGCAAGCCATATCCTACACACAGTCCCCCATCTATACACTTGTGAGATGAGTGCAAAAGATTCCATGACTGCAGGGTAAAGAGTTCTCTCGTGAATGGTACGATAACCAAAATAGTGAGAGGCATTCCATCGTTCACCCCATTGAGCCCCATACACTGGTGAAATTTCTATCCTACCCCCGTCACGAACCACCCCTACATTGGGACAGATTAGAGGTGAAGCAGCATCACAAGGTGAGAAGAGAGATAGAAATTTTCTTGCTCGCACTTGCATCAATCTTCGGGTGTCTTTATCGCGTATGAGCACTCACATTAATTTAAGTGCCCTAGAATGACGAAGAGCAATTCTTTTTCTATGCATTTGTATACATTGTACAACCCAAGTGAGTCTGTAATTTTACCCTCACATTGAGACAAAGCAGAAGTTATTGCCATAGCCTGAGCACCGGCTAAGATGAAGACTCAAGAGTCTAATAACGGTGCTTCGATTGAACTTGCCTAGGCCAATTCCTTTGACAACAAGAAAAAGCGGGGCATAAAAAAGCAGTGTACCTGGTAAAAGCAAGGTCAATGCCCATGAATGAAGAACTAGAATAAAAATAGGGGCATGAAAAAAGCAGTGTGCCTGATAAAAGCAAGACCAATGCCCCCTAGTAAAAAATACAGCCAAGAAAAAGTTGCTGTAGTGGTCCATAGAACCTCTATCCAACAGTGAGAAGAAAGACCAGTGACAAATGCCGAGACAGTCACGAACTCTCTTACATGTGAGCCAAGTCTACATTACATTCCCATTGTAAAAGTCTCTTTGGACTAGGGCACTTCAATTAACGTAGGATTTCATGTGTATATACGCATCGCTCGAAGAAGTACGAGCAAGATTACTCTATCTCTTTTTGCAGGATTCTTGACTTGCAAACCTGGAGATGAGCGTGAGGCACTTCGTTCATGAGCCTTGACCTCGACGGTCCCATTTGATGAGCTGTTGACCAAGTCTTCATCACAATTTCAACAAAGACCTCTCACATTGGTAAAGTCGTACCACTTGCGAGAATACTCGGACCCCTCTTGACATGATGACAGTGAGATAGTGTAGTCCTTATAAATCCTGCATTAATGGTCAAGATAGACTTTTCCATAAGAGAGAGCGAAAAGTTATTTCAGACTGAAAGTCCCTCATCTAGCATGCTCAAGACATCTACATTCTAAATGAAGGTTGTCTTTCAAAATCTTCCCTGGTGGAAATCAGATGATGCAAAATTGACAAAATTATCATGCATGAACCTCATTTAAACTCATGAATTTACAGCATATACAACCATGTGTGCATATTGTGCAAATAGCAGACATACTCTCAGAAATCAGAGATATTGCCAGGTATGCATAACCCTATCCCCATTTGTCTTAAAGTACCTACCACTGTCCAGGTACTCTCTTCTTGACACTCGACCTATTCGAGTTGTCCCCAGAGTATTGATACTTGCGACTGACCAAGTATCTCTTGGAATACCTACTGCTGTCTAAATATCCCCATATCGTCAAGTACCCACCGTTGTCTAAGTACTTCCTTTTCATGACACTCAACATGCCCGAGTTGTCCCCAACCAATATAGCAGCTATTCAAGCATTCCATTGCTTTGCTTGGCACCGCTGTCCAGGTATGCTTTCTAGCACTTGGACCAGCCTGAGTGGTCCTAGATCATATCATTAAATACTTGTATTCTTCCAAGTATTCCAGTACTTTGCACACCTGTGGCTATCTACGTGTTCCACCCCTTTTAAGTGCCTGCGGCATTCCGAGTAAGCCTCATACCACATTCAAGTTTATAATACTAGGTGGTGAGAGACCTTCACGAATATGCGGGGCACGCCCTTGATATTCCCATTACCAGGAGATGAGAGACCTTCATGAATATCTAAGGTATATCCTCGATATTCCCATTACCAGGAGGTGAGAGACCTTCACGAATATCACAGGTACGCCCTCGATATTCCGAATTACCAGGAGGTGAGAGACCTTTACGAATATCTCAGGTACACACTTGATATTTCAATTACCCGGGGGTGAGAGACCTTCATGAATATCCAAGGTACGTCCTCGATATTCCCATTACCAGGAGGTGAGAGACCTTCGCAAATATCTCATATACGCCCTCGATATTCCCATTACCAGGAGGTGAGAGACCTTTGCGAATATCTCAGTTACGCCCTCGATATTTCCAATTACTAGGAGGTGAGAGACCTTCACGAATATCTCAGGTACGCTCTCGATATTCCCATTACTAGGAGGTGAGAGACCTTCGCGAATATCTCAAGTACGCCCTCGATATTCATAATTACCAGGAGGTGAGAGACCTTCACGAATATGCGGGGCACGCCCTCGATATTCCCATTACCAGGAGGTGAGAGACCTTCACAAATATCCCAAGTACGCCCTCGACATTCCCATTACCAGGAGGTGAAAGACCTTCACAAATATCCTAGGCACGCCCTCAGTATTTCCCAATTGCCAGGAGGTGGGACACCTTCACAAATATCCAAGGTATGTTCTCAATATTTCCAATTATCAAGTACTCCTTCGATACTTGTGAATGTCCAAGTATCCCCCAAGAATTCATACTTGTGATTATCCAAGTACCCCTTCACTGCCTATGGTCAGCCAAATACCCATTTTGACGCTTGCAAAGGCCCAAATATCCTTCAAGTTAGTACTTGTGAATATTTAGGTACTCTTTGATATGCTTGTGAATGTCTAGATATCTTCCAGAATCGATGCCCTGAGAAAGGTCGGCGCATCCTCCCGAGAAAAGTCAGGTACCAGCTGTTGTCTTTGACAGAGGTCAGACACCCCCACGAAATAGATGCCCTGAGAAAGGTCGGCGCATCTCCTGAGAAAGGTCGGGTACCAACTGGTGTCCTCGATACAAATTAGGCACCCACAAATGAGATGCCCTGAGAAAGGTCGGTGCATCTCCCGTCAAGGCGACCGAAGAAAGGTTCGGGTCCTAGACAAATCATTGATTGTTTTAACAGGGGACCGAAGAATGGTTCAGGTCCTGGAGAAGCAATTTCCCGTCACGGCGACTCAAGAATGGTTCAGGTCCGAGACAAACCACTGATTGCTCCAACAGGCGACCGAAGAATGGTTCGGGTCTTGGAGGAGCAATTTCCCGTCAAGGCGACCGAAGAAAGGTTCGGGTTCTAAGGTTCGGGTCCTAGACAAATGATTGATTGTTTTAACAGGTGACCGAAGAATGGTTCGGGTCCTGGAGAAGCAATTTCCTGTCATGGCGACCAAAGAATGGTTCAGGTTCGAGACAAACCACTGATTGCTCCAACAGGCGACCGAAGAATGGTTCGGGTCCTAGAGGAGCAATTTCCCGTTAAGGCGACCGAAGAAAGGTTTGGGTCTTAGACAAATCATTGATTGTTTTAACAGCGACCGAAGAATGGTCCAGTCTTAGAGAAGCAATTTCCCGTCACGGCGATCGAACAATGGTTCAGGTCCGAGACAAACCACTAATTGCTCCAAAAGGCGACCGAAGAATGGTTCGGGTCCTGGAGGAGCAATTTCCCGTCAAGGTGACTAAATAAAGGTTCGAGTCCTAGACAAATCATTGATTGTTTTAACAGGCGACCGAAAAATGGTTCGAGCCCTGGAAAAGCAACCTCCTCATATCACCAGGTAAGATGACGCCTTGATACTTGCCAAACTTGAGGTTCACACCCTATCTCACTCACTCTCGGTAAGTAACTACAGGTATCTTCTTATCTGTCTTAGCATATGTAATGTTATATTACCCTTTTTCTACATAGAATAATAGGTTCCAAATAAAATATAATATGCAACGCATGCACGGATAAAATTTAGGCATCAGTTTGTCTTTGAATGCAACCTCTGTGAACTCACTTTCAAAGAGGGGCAGCTGTTGACACCTAAATTATTTGTTTTTAATTATGTTTCTTTTATTTTTATTTTATTTTGTCTTTTTAGAAAAGCAAAAAAAACACAAAAGAGAAAAAGAAGTAGAAGCAGCCCTCGCATGGGCCCGTGAGGCCCATTTTTGCCTCAGTCCGGCCTAGCCGAGTCTTCTTCTTCCTCGCATAGTTGCAGTGCACGCGCCGGAGGCGCGATGCCGGAGCAGAGGGAAGGAGCAACGACGCACACGGGGGAGCTGGCGACGCGCTAAAGGACGGGCAGGTGGTGGATGGGACGCCGGTTCGACCGACGGAGGCCGTTCGGTGCACAGGGACCAGCGGTCGAAGCTCCATTGACGGATTTCCCGTCTCGCCTATAAATAGGGCTCCCTCGACGATGGCAAAGGGCACGCCGAGAACAATCGAAGGCTGCAAAGTTTCGTGCTTCCTACTGAGAGACTTCAGAAAGGGGGCCAAGGACGAGCAAGCCCAGATTCGAAGGCTCGCGGTAGAAGAGAGGGAGGAGTAGAGAAAGAGCTAGATCTGCGAGTGGCTGAGGCTAAAAAAGAGGGAGAGGTTCTGTCGGAGAGACACAGATAGAGGGAGAGTTGGATCTAGGGCTTGCAAACCTCGGACAACACACTGAGAGACTTCAGGGGAGGTCTGAGGTCGAACGGCCAAGGATCCGACACTCACCGGAGGAGAGGGTAGAGAAAGGGGGGATGATTCGAAGTCGTGGGCCTTGGACACCCCACTGAGAGACTTCAGGGGCGTCCGAGGACTCGCGGCCGCAGATCTGAGCCCCGTCAAAAGTAGAGAAAGAGAGAGAGAGAGAGAGAGACGGGAGGGGAAGGAGGCTCGCATGGGTCTCGCCGTCGTCATCACCTTCGTCGCGCCATTGCCGCAAGCAGGTAGGGAGCTATCGCCGTCGCCGTCACCATCTCCCCCTCCGTAGTCCAATCCTTGCTGCCGTTGCCGCCATCGCCGCCGTCGTCATCGCTGCGATTCAGAAACCCTAGGGGTCCCAATTTTCCAGGTCGTGGCCCCGGGTCGTTGGGTTTGACCCAGCTTGGGTAAGGTTTTCGCTGGGAGTGGGTCATGGAGTGGGTTGTTGGAGCAAGTCGTCGGGCCGAGCCGGGTCAGCTTTTTTTAATTTTTATTTTAAATAATATTTTAAATAAATAAATAATTTATTTTCCAAAAAATCTAAAATATAATTTATTTTCCAAAAATATTAAATAATATTTTAATTTCTAGAAAACCAAAAAAAAAATATTTAAAAATGTTTTAAAAAAATTTATTTTCCGAAAAATAAAAAAATCAAAAATCAAAAATATTTCATATTTTTCAAAAATGCCAAAAATCCAAAAAAACCAAAAATTCATGAAAAAGCCAAAAAGACTTGTATTTTTCGAAAAATACCAAAAAAAATCCCTTTTATGTCCAAAAATTAGAAAAAGACTCAAAAAATGTTTATCCTCCCAAAAATGCATGAAAAATCCCTTGAACATCTAAAAAACCTCAAGGTTTAAACAAGATTAGGTACCGAAAGGGCATTAGTGATTAACTAGTGTAATCAAGTCCCCTATTCTAATTTCTCTGGTTGCGCAGGAGTGAGTATTTCTCCCGATACTTCGCTTGGGTTTCTAATCAACCCACCCCAAATCGATTAGTGGCGACTTCATTTTAAAAATTGATTTACAGGTTAAAAACTTAGATTATCAAAGTCGCGAATTGGTGGACTTGGGAGAGTCCGGGCTTAATAAATTCAGCCGAGCCATTAGCCTCCTTAGGCGCCCATACCCGATTGCAAGCGTCGAAAAAAAAGAGTTCGCGACATCACCATATACTCCAGAACAAAATGGAGTTGTGGAAAGAAAGAATAGATCGCTGCAGGAAATGGCTAGAACTCTTTTAATTAAAAGTAACATCTCTTCTCGCTTTTGGGCTGAAGCAGTTTCTACAGCGTGCTATATTATTAATAGTCTTCTTAAGGCCTATTCTGGAGAAAACTCCCTATGGGTTATTCAAAGGATAGAAGCCAATTGTTTCGTATTTTCATGTGTTTGGAAACAAATGTTTTATATTGAAAAATGCAAATTATCGAGTTGATAAGTTTCAAGAAAAATCATATGAAGGTATTTTCCTTGGATATTCAATCACAAGCAAAGCTTACGAGTATACAACAAAAGAACTTAATCGATGGAGGAATCGATGAATGTCAAATTTCAAGACTTTATGCAAAATCAATTGATTCAGACTCAACCTGAAGAATTTAAACCTACTCCAGACTCTACAAAGTCTAAATCTCCAAAAGCAACTCAGACTTCAGAAGATTAGTAACAAATGATCATCGAAGATTCAAATGAAGGAAATGATCAACGATCGACAAATCAACCAGCAACCGGAAGCATAAGTCCATTCATCTCAAAGATCTCATTATTGGAGATATTAATGAAGAAATTCGCACAAGATCCAAAAGGTGTGAAGAGTCTACTGATGTGGCTCTTATTTCTGAAATAGAAGCCAAAAGCATAGAAGAAGCTTTAACTGATGAAAGTTGGATTGAAGCTATGCAAGAAGAATTCAGGAAATTCAGTATTAATGATGTATGGGAATTGACTCCTAAACCAAAAGGTAAATCCATTATTGGAGCTAAATGGGTTTTCAGGAACAAGATGAACGAGAAAGAAAAAGTCGTAAGAAACAAAGCAAGACTCATGGCCAAAGGATATATGCAAGAAGAAGGGATAGACTATGATGAAACTTACGCGCCAGTAGCAAGGTTAGAAGCAATTAGATTATTACTTTCTTTTGCTTGTTATAAGAATTTTAGGTTATTCCAAATGGACATTAAAAGTGCTTTCCTAAATGGATTTATCCAAAAGGAAGTATATGTAGAACAACCTCTCGGTTTTGAAGACCTAAGAAAACCAGACTCTGTATTCAGACTAAAAAAGGCTATATATAGTTTAAAGCAAGCACCTCGAGCTTGATACGATAGACTAAGATGAATTTGAAATGAGTATGATGGGTGAACTAACCTTCTTTCTCGGGCTTCAAGTGAAACAACTGAAAGAGGGAACCTTTATTCACCAAGAAAAATATGTTAAAGAACTTGTCAAAAAGTTTGGACTGGAGAATTGCAAAAAGACTAATATACCAATGTCAAGTTCCTTAAAGCTGCACAAAAATGAAGGAGGAAAGAAAGTTGACCAAAAGCTATACAGGAGTATCATTGGTTCACTTCTTTATCTTACTGCTTCTAGACCTAACATTCTATTTAGTATTTGTATATGTGCCAGATTTCAATCAGACCCTAAAGAATCTCATTTAAGTGCTGCAAAACATTTTAAATTTAGGCCTCTGGTATCCTAAAGAGGAGACTTCACTCTTCTTGGATACTCAGATGCAGACCTAGTAGGATGCAAAGTTGATAGAAAGAGCACCTCGGGAACCTGTTAACTACTTCGTAACAGAACAGTATCTTGGTTTTCAAGGAAGCAAAGTACTGCAGCTCTTTCTACAGCAGAAGCAGAGTATTTAACTCTTGGAAGTTGTTCACAAATTATGTGGATAAAACAATAGCTAAGAGACTTTGGAATTGATGATTCATGCACTGAGATCAAATGTGACAATACCAGCGCAATCAATCTCACCAAGAATCCAATTCTTCACTCAAGAGCAAATCATATAGAGATTCGACATCATTTCATTAGAGATCATGTTCAAAATGGAGAAGTTTCAACTCAGTTTACTAATTCAAAGAATCAACTGGCGGACATATTTACAAAGCCTTAGGAGAAAAATCAATTTGAAGTTATTCGTTCCAGACTCAATATCTTAAAGTCTGAGGAAGCTCAGACTTAGGGCTGAAAGTCTAAAGACACTTAGACTCAGACGATCAAGATTCTTGACTGTAAGTTATTTCTATTTTAGAAATTTATCTCTCGGATAAAAATCTCGAAAAGGTACGATCATCTATCTATAATTGATTGATGTTATCTTCCCCGTTTACGTGATTATTGCAATCTTTCCTTTTCGAAAAAGAAATTATTTTTGAAATTACAGTTATCTAATTTTTCAAAATGGCAATTATTTTTTTTGAAAAGGCATTTTTATTTTTCCTTTTACGACGTTCCGTATGCCTCACTTCGATTACCTTATATACTGTTGGTTTTTCTTCGTTTTACTCACAAAAAACCCTAAGAGAGCACAGATCTTCAACTTAACTTTTCTTCTCTTGTTTAATCCTTGAAAAGTTTTCACCTTTCTTGTGAAACAAGCTTGGAATCTCTCAAAGACTGTGAAGGATGTCGTCTCAAAGAATGTCTTCGAGGATCGCAAACAGGGGACCACAGCAAATGCATGAGGGTCCTACGCATTTTAACCTCACCGAGGAAGAAGAATCTCCTAGACAGTAGCAAAGCCCACAATATTCTCAGCAGCACCAATCTCCTCCATCTAGACCTCAGAATATTGAACATCGAGAAGAGGAGGCTTTCAAGAAGGGTGGTACTCCCTTGAACTATATTGATGAACTTTTTAAAGACAAAGGGTATCGAAATGAAACCTACTTTTTATGCACAATGGAACGATTGGGAATTACTCCTGCCGGGTCAGCAGAAGAAGCATTTGCAAATATCCCAAGCGATCCATGTGTTGGAGGGCTGAGTCAACATGATGGGAATGATGATGGTAGGATGTATACTCATTTTAAACCTAGAATGGGTGTTGCGACGAAAATCCGAAGCAATAGGACAGATTTGTTTCGCTCGGAGGAACACAAGTGACTGTACTCTAAGTTGCTAAAGCGTGGTGTGATTAACCCTAGAAGTGTGGACTTTGATTTTCTTGATTCTCTAAATGTCAAGCTACGAGAGAAATTCAATCTTCTTCAACTAGAACGATTTTGTTCTGAAACGACAGAGGCTCATGCAAAACTCACTGCTTACTTCTATTCTAATATAAGTTTCTTGGATGCGAATAGATTCTCTTTCAGTGTTCAAGATCAGGACTATGTAATTGACATGGATATATTGGCTGATGTAATTGGGGTTGAAAGAGGGAAATTCCAACCAATCAGTGTGTCTATTGGACATGCGACAGTAGAGCTTGTTCGGGATAGAACGGCGGAAGGAGAGCTTTCATATTTGAGAATGAATGCCTCAAATATCTTGCTTCACAAGATAGTGATCAATTGCCTCAGACCCAAATCAACTTCGAAGACCGATGTTTCAAACTCGAAGGCAAAGCTGATGTATGCCATTAACGCTGGCAAGAAGTTTTCTCTTCCACACACTATTATGTTCCACATGTACAGAACGATGATGAAAGACAATGGCCAACTTCCTTACTCAGCACTTCTCACTAAGTTATTCAGACATTTGAATATTCAGCCTCCCAGGATTCTTTATATTCGAACATGCGATCAAATGGTGGTGGGACTAAAAATGGTCTCTAAAATATGTCTGAAGGAACTTAACAAGGCTTTTGAGCGATTCAAGGACAAAACCCTTGTCAAGACTCATCCAGTCTCTTCGGCTGCAAAACAGAAAGGGAAGGAGCCCATGGTTGCTTCATCCAATAAAGAATAGCACTCATCTTGGAGGATGAAGAGGATGAGGATGATATCACAATTTCTGCTCTTACTTTGAAAAACTTAAATCGTTCTGTTCCAGAGACAAAGGTGAGATAGGGACAAGACAAGGAGGAGAACGAACAGAGGACTGGAGAGAGAGAATCAATAGAGAAAGAAGCAGAGGAAGAAAGGATTGTGGAAGAAGAAGAAGAAGAGGGTAGAGGTGAACAAGAGAAAATAGAGCATGAAAAGTACTTCTCACTGCCTGAAGGCAATGAAACAAGGGGAGATGCTGAGAAAAGAGGTACATCTTCAATTGCTGCTACTAGTGAAGGAGTAAGTTGCTTACCTGCAAATCGAAAAGACATCTATGCCTCTCAATTTCCTAAGGAAGGCCATAAGGTTTCATCGCCTAATCTAAGTGATCGTGCTGACTTCCCATCATCTACCAATACACCTATTGATCGTGTAGAAGCTAGTACTCAGACTGATAATTCAGTAGATTTTCGCAAAGTGCTTGATGTTCTTATAGAGATGCAATGCCAAATTTATGCTCTAGGATGCGAAGTTCAGAGCTTGCAGAATGCAGGTAAAGCCTCTTCAGTTTCTTTGCATGATCAAATTCATGCCCTTACTCTTCAAGTTCAAGCAAATGCCAAGGGTGAAGATGTGGCTCAACTGAAGGAGGATTTGAAAAAGCTAAAAGGGATTGTCCAGTCAATGGGAGATTTCTAGCTTGTTCGTATTCCAAAGCAATCCTAATTCCATTCTCTTTTCGTCTCTACCTTTTTAATGCTGACAAAAAGGGGGAGAGATGTGGTGCAGATTTGAGATTTGAGATTTGAAATTTGAGATATAAACTCTTAACTTCTTGGTTGACTTTGCTTTTGTGTTTCGTTGTGACTGGATTTGGATTTGGATTGTTTGATCGTTTATTTTAAGCACTATTGGTATTTCATGGCAAAGATAGTTGCTCATTTACAGGACTATTGCTCATTTACAGGACTAACTCTTTTTCTGTGAATGCATATTTTAATGTTATCTTTACTAAGCCAATTATCTTTTGTGAGATATCCATGTTTGCTTGAGCATTATTTTGCAGGTCAAAGTTATCCAAATTTACAAAAAAGTTTTGTCACCATCAAAAAGGGGAAGATTGTTGGAGAAAACTTCATTGAGTGTTTTGAAGTTGACAAAACGTTTCTATCAGTCTAGTCTGTAGACTTGCAGACTCTTTCATCAAAGTCTGAAGACCTCTGAACTGCCAGACTCAAAACTCAAAGTCTATCCTCATTTATAGTTTCTAGACCGTCGAAGAAGGCTTATCTAGAACTGAGTATTTCATTAAGGATTTGATTCTATCGACTGAAGAAGATCTCTTGGCTGGATATAGCATGTCGGAATTCATTATTCAAATGGAGATTGATTCAGGGATTTTGGATCCGTTGATTGGAAAAGTATACTTGGAAGGTTCTACTTATGGAAACCTAGATCCTGATTGAATGGGCGAGCATGATTGGTGGGTTATCGTTATATTCATTAAATAACTCAAAATCTCCCTAATTGATTCTGTCCAACGAGTAGATTGGAAGAACTCCTTTGGTAAGTGCCAACGGGTGTGATGGCATGAAAGAGTATATAAGGAAAACGTTCCAGTTATTCGAGTGTGTGCACGATAGAAAAATTCCAAAGTCTGAAGCTCCTTGTTCTTGGTCAATTCAATTGTTGAGCGAAATCTTGTACTCAAAAGAGAGTTTATATCTTTGTGAGATCTTGAGGAAGTGTAGCAGAGTCTCTACACTGTGGAATTAAGGAAGATCTATACTGTAACAACTCTTTTGATTCATAGTGACATCCAGCCAGTGGGCTGATAGTGCGGAAGAGTGGACGTAGGCTTGGATTAAGCCAAACCACTATAAACCTTGCGTTTTTATTTTCTTCCTTGAGCTCTTTTACTTTGATCGTAATTCTATTTGATTATTAGAGTCTAATTTCATTTTCATAATCTATTGCTAAACAGAGTTGCTTTAAAAATAAAATCATTCACTTCACTCTGGAAAATTTATTTTTGCACCTATTCACCCCCTCTAAGTGCTCGTACTAGCTTTCACAGAGTCATCAAACGCATGAAGGTGCTAGGCGCGTTCGTGAGGCTAAACGGCATGACAAGCCATTCGTACAAACCTTCACTTGTTTTAAAGGCTGTTTTCCATTCATCGCCAGGGTGGATGCATACTTAGTGATATCTGCTATGTAAATCAATCTTTGTAAAGACCCTTGATCCCGCAAGCTGGTCGAGCATGTCATCTAGGCGAGGGATTGGGAATCGGTACTTGACAGTAATCCAATTATTTGTCTGGCTACCAATGCACATATGCATGCTTCCGTCTTTCTTCGGAGTGAGGAGTGCGGGTACTGCACAAGGGCTTATGCTTTCAAGCAATAAGTCTTTTAGAAGAAGTTCTCCTACTTGGTCTTGCAAAATCTGGTTCTCATTCGGATTCATCCGGTAGTGCGGCAAATTAGGGAGGCTTGCTCTTGGAAGAAAATCAATCTCATGTTGGATATCCCTCAAGGGTGGTAATCCAACAGGTAGATCCTCCGGAATAACATCGTTGAATGCCCTCAATAAGGGCTGAAGAGTCACCGAAATTGGAATGATGGCTTCTTAATTGCCTTTCTCCACAATCATATATATGCCCTCATGTTTACAGATGTTTAGCATAATCCCTGCACTTTGCTTCTTTGGGGCTTGGGGAGTGTTACTCATCGGCTTCAAAATAATCTTTGTCTTTTTCCACATAAAAGAATATGTGTTCACTAGAGTCCTGTAAGTGATATCAACATCATATTGCCATGGTCGTCTCAGTAGGACATGGCATGCATCCATCTCCACTACATCACAAATTATAGGACTTTCCAATTGAAATAGGTAAATGACATATTTGCGTCACCTTGAGTTCAGCCCCTTTACGAATTAACCCGATTGTATAAGGGGAGGGATGTAACTCTGTCTTTAGTTGCAGAAGGTTTACCAAAGCCTTAGACACTATGTTCTCACAACTTTTGCTATTGATAATGACATTGCAAACTTTGCTGTTGATGGTAGAATGGGCACGAAAAAGACTATTCCGATGTGTGTCTTCTCTTCGTGGAGCGAGCAATAGTCTCCTAACAACGTGTTGACACCTAAATTTTGAGGGCCCTAATAAAATAAAAAATTGCACTGCATATGATTTTTGGTCACCGGGGCAAATAAAAGGGAAAAATCAATATGATTTGATTATGAATGGAATGTGGAAATTCTGATTAACCATTCTTGCTCCGGTGAATGTTTAAATCATAGTAAATGTGGAAGCAAATTCTCGATCAAATAAATTTGGTGAATAAAAAAAGCAATGAGTTTGATAAAAGGAAATGAATCGAAACATCCAAGGAAAAATCAAGCCGATTGCAAGATTTTGCTCCAATTTACAGACCATAGATTAAGGCAACAGAAATAGGAAGCTCGAAAATTGCCATGAATTGGGGTTTTCAGAATCACTATAAAAAGGAGCAACAATTTTTGTGACTGGGGGGGAGAAACCGCTAAAAAAAATTTTGTAGAAAGAGCTGAGAGGATTCGTTACAGTGAGAAAAAAATAAAAGAGAGGAAATCCATTTTCTCGTCCAAGAGTCTTTTTCTTTTTTCCCTTCTAACAACCTACGAAGAAAAGAAAGGGAAAAGTCAGCAAAAGAAAGAGAAAAAGTGTAGAGAAGAAGTGACATGTGGCCAGAGAAAAAAAAAAGAAAAAAAGAAAAAGAAGCAGCAGCAACTGTTCGTCTTCTTCGCGTGGACGCCCCTGCCCACGCTTGCGTCGCACCTCCTCTACCTGCCACCACCGCCGCTCCGCCACCACCGCTCCGCCATCGCAGCCCCGCCAGCGTCTCGCCAATCACCGGAGATCCCACGAGCTAGAGCCATAGCCTCACCCGCGAGCTTGTGTCGCGCCCCCCTCTTACGCGCTCGGTAGTCGAAGCCCGAGCCCTTTGTTGCCGCTGTCCTCCGCCCGGAGCCTGAAGCCACCGTGCCTCTGCAATTCGCACCTAGCAACCCGGTGGTTCACCTCCCTTCAACCGACGCCATTGCACCGGCACCTGACGTCCGCGACGCCGCTGCAACTAAGTGCCAACCTCCGCCTAGCACTCGTCACCGACCTGCAGTGCCGGACACTAGAAGCCCCAACGCCATTGCCACCCAATAGCCCGCAACCCAGCATCTAACGCCGCTGCCTACCCTCTACTCGATGCTCACCTGTTGCTGCGCTTGGTGCTTGACGCCCGGCCATCGACCCTGCCGCCCGAGCGCCACTCGCCACTGCACCAGCGCCCGATGCCATCTCCACCTACTGCGTGAGCGTTGCTCTTCTCTGGTCGTCAACCTTCAATGCCTCCTTTGCCATTCGTCATCATTGGTCACAACGCGAGCGCCTCCCAGCAGCCTGCGCCCGACTCCTCCACCGCTACTTCTGTTCTATGTTCCCTTTGCAAGTCGCCGTGCTACCCTCCGACGCCCAATAGCCCCCAGTTGCGCTGCCCTCCGCCCAAGCGCCGCCCAACCAACATCTGCAGATCCGCCATCCTGCACCTCAGCCCGTGCTGCCTCTGCCCACGACCTGTTCGCCCCTTGACGCTACTAATCCGCTCACTCATCAATGCGCAGCGCCTTCTCCTATTGTGTTGAGTCCCCTTAGGCAGTTTATTTTTCTTTTTCTTTTTATGTTATTGTTCTTTAGTTATTCATTTTAAATTTTGTTATTATTGTTTAAGTTAGAATGTGATTTGTCAATGTTAATATTTGTGCATTTTGTAGGCATTATCCACAGGGATTTTGCCCGGAATTATTGTAATTACTAATTTGATTCGAGAGACATCGGATCATTTTTTAATTATATTAATTTTTGGGCTTTTTGGTAGAATTTTAATTGTTAAATCATTATAATTATTAATTGGGTCCCTAAGACTTCGGATTAGATTTTTAATTATTTTGAACTCATTGTCATGATAGTTAGGGTTAAGAAAATCGTTAATTTGACTGTGAGACAACAGGTTATTTTTCGATTATTTTAATCATTTATTTTGTTGATAGTTTAGATTTAATATTTATTTAATAATTACTTATCTTTTAAAAAACTAAAAAAATAAAAAAAAATCAAAATGATGCATGAGCATATAGGTTTAGTAAATCGGACATGTAGGTTTAGTAAATTAGAATTTTCCTAGGATTACATTTTTAGGGTTGCATTTTTAGAAATAAGTTAGGGTTGGACCTAAGTTAATTTTTTAGGTAATGTTCACACATTTTAATTATCTCATTTTTAAAAAAATAGTTTTCTAAGATAGGAAAGGGTTTAAGCCAAATTAATCCCTAGAATAAATTAGAAAATTATCCCTTTTTAGATAGTTTAATTAAGGTTTTTATTAATTCTGAATTTCAAATAAAAAAAAATACAAAAATCTAGGTGCATGTTAACTAGTTCGCATAATAGGATCACTTAATTAGAATTTGTTCATTAGTGATGTTAGGTCATGAGGTGCATAATAACTAGTTTGCATGATAGGTCCATTTAATTAGAATTTGCATACTAATAAGATTAGTCATTTAGTTGAAAATGCATTTTTTATAAAAGAATTCTAATTTCAAAGAAAACCCAAAAAAAAAAAATCATTTGTTTTGTGTGATTTGCTTTGTGTGATGCAATTTATTTATTTATTTATTTATTTATTTATTTATTTGAATGTTTAATTGTGGATGAGCATCTGTGTGGTCACCATACTTGCATGATAGTAATTTAGGTTAAAATAAATCAGCTGATTGAAAAAAAAAATTTGAAAACTAAAAAGAAATGGTACCAAAAGGGCATTAGAACAGTCTATTGTAACCAAGTCCCCGTACCCTTAGTCTTTGGTTCGTATGAGTAAAATAGTTCTCCCATTATTTTACTTAGGTGTCTAATCAATCTATCAAAAACCGATTAGTGGCGACTCTTAGTTAATAATCTTTTGCATGTTAAATATTTGAACCTTAAGTCGCGAATTTGTATGGGCTTAGGAGAGCTCGAGCTAATTTTAAAGACTTAGTAATCCATTAACCTAGTTTTAGGTGGTGCACCCGAAAATTAGGTCGCGACAGCTTGGCGACTCCACTGAGGACTTGTGTTAAAACACTTAGTGGACTTAGGCCAATTTTTCTTTTCTTTTAAAAAAAATGTTTTTGTTTGGCAGCGAGGACACTGGGTATGTCCCTAACATTTCTAAGGTGTTAAATGTTCTTATAGATGGGAGATATAAGGGGAGTAGTCTTTGCTAACCATTGTCTTGTAGGAAGGTGATGGGGATTAATGATTTATTTTTTCTGATTAGAAGTGTTGTTTGCATTTAAACTGTTGTGCATATTTTATTGCTATTAGCACTACACAATTGCACACACAACTTGCAATCAAACCTGGGCTGCGATAGGATTTCTAGGATGGTGTTGATAAGGATACTTCCTCCAAAGCGAGACTGCTATGTAGAGGTTGACCTTCTCTTCCCCAAAATTTCTTTCATGGTGTCGAATGTGTTTGTCCATATCCACGAGACTGTGTAATTATTGGGCATTCCATTCGACTGAGCTGGAGTTAAGAGGACCTGACACGTTAATGTGAGACTGCAACGGTTAAATCATCCTCTTAGCTCCATTTTGTAAAGCCATTTAGATAGAAATCGAGCCTTACACTTCATGCGTATGTTTATGTGATTGACATCCCTTCCCGCCGAAAGTAAGTTGTTTGAACTCTCACTTTTCAATTCACTAACTTCGCTGCAATTTTTGTTGGTCCATGACAATGTTTTGTGCTTCGTATTGCCTTTCCTTAGGGAAAGTCGTCATACCGCTCATTTCCACTTTTGAGGTTTCAAGATGATGCCATATAGTCTTGGAAGAAGGGGTCGGGGTATTCAAAACCCCATTGAAGCCCCTCGGAGGTCCCATTCAGCTGGATTAGGACACCATGGAAGAGGTGAAGAAAATTTTGGAGGACAAAGACAAGAAAGGCAAAACTTGCCAGTTGAGCAAGGGCGAGAGAGGCAAAGCTCGTTACCTCCCAACATTCGCGAGACGTTTCCAAGCCTTCCTAGAATGATGCAAAATGAAGTGGAAGTGATGGACACCCTGAGGCAGCCAAGTGGCAAATTTGACTACTATGTGAAGTATTCGGCTCCTCCTAGCTTCCACATCAACCCTCGGGATATCGTCCCAGATGGATGGGGTGGCATGGATGATCCGACACCTCCAAAGATAGAAAACCCGGATGATGCACCGGAAGGAATCATGAGCCTATTCGATGACCTCTGTATAGGCACTGTTGACAAAGGACCATAAGAAGAAATGGGCCCTAGCCCACGAGAGTGACTTATTTATTGCCTTTGCACACTCCCCTGTGTGGGAATTTTTATTGCTTTCTATGAACTATTTTCAATTCATTCTTTTTTCATTGAGCATTGCATTTACTATTTAATAAATGTAATTCGATTGATGAATATCAATAAAATTACAAGTTTTGAGGACATGATGGGGTATGCCAAACCAGCCCGATGATGATATCCAACATTGAAAAGAAAATATCATTCCAGGAGAATTTTGAGGACTTAGCTTCTTCATGCTTCCTCATCAAAAAAAAAAATCCCAAAAAAAAATCATTTTTGAAGCCATTTCCAAAAGCATGCGTTAAGTTAGCTCTATTTAATTTTCTAACTCATTTACTTCATGTTTTAGAGTATTACTTTTTCGGTCTAATAAGAAGGCATATGAAAAAGGCACACCAAGTTGCAATTGGCCCAACTGTTAATAACACATCTCTAAAGACTTAATAAAATGAGGGTCAAGTAAAAGAGGACCATCATTCCCTGTTGGAAGAGGTACGTCTCATCCTTGAACATAATTGATTTTGGGAAATGACACTCTATTCTTTTCCTTACAGATGACAAATTGGGGGCATGATAGATTTTGGGGCAAAAGTGGATTTTCAGTCTTGAATGATAGGGACAATCCAAAGACATCAATTGCTGAGGCAATCCCATTGTAGATGAATTCTTGAATGAATGCTTAAAACCATTTTGCAGTGTGGAAAATTGTTTGTGTTGAAGTTGACAATTTTTCATGCCTAAAAAAGCATTTTGCATGATGACTCTTACATGTTTTATCTACCAATTCCACTAAAGAACATCAAGATGAACTAATTTAATGAATGATGTGGATTGAATTGAGCATACTAAATGAGACGAGTCGGGATAATGAAAGGCAAACCCTATCCTATATACAGTCCCCTACTCACACACTTGTGAGATGAGTGTAGTAAGGTTCATATACATAAGGTAAAGAGTTTTCTCATAAAAGGTACGGCAACCGAAGTGATGAGAAGCAATTCATTTCTCTATCCCAAACACTACAAGTAATCCATTACTTAACCTTTTTGAGCCCATACACTTATTGATATTCTTTTCAAATTACCCCTGTTAAGAATCAACTCACATTGGGGCAACTGGGAGATAAAATGGCATCATGAGGTGAGGAAACTGAATTGAAATTTTTTTGCTCTCATTTGCATCAATCTTCAAGTCGTGCTATTGCATTGAATTCATATGTTAATTTAAGTGTCTTAGGATGACGAAGAGCATTTCTTTCTCTATCCTACATACTTATACCATTTGCATAGCCCACTTGAACCTACAGTTTCATTTCTTTAAACCCAGTTGGTGATCGTCCCCCACACTGGGGCAAGGCAAAAGGCAAATGAAGACTCTTGAAAGTTCAAGTGTCATTCAAAGTGTTGCTTGACGCATGCGTTGTGCGCAAGGATTGAAATCAAAATAGAACTAAGGCGCATGAAAAAGCGGTGTGCCTGGTAAAAGCAAGGACAATGCTCATGAAAAAGAAGTGAAAAAAAATGAATGAGAACTAGGGGCATGGAAAAAGCAGTGTGCCTAGTAAAAGCAAGGCCAATGCCCAAAAAAGAGAAAGAAATCAAACTCTTAATATAGTGAGTCCTATCCCCAACAAGGCAATACTAAAAAACTCAAATGCTGTTACAATCATGGAGTTGTGATATGAAAATCTTCGACAATGGAGAAGGAAAGTGGTGGAAATGTCAAGATGATTACCAACTTTGACCCTCCCTAAAAACTTTTTGGGCCTAATGATCCTTTCATTTCTCAACCCATGAGCCAAGCCTATGTTACGTCCCTTGCAAAATCTCTTCAGATTATGGCACTTGAATTAACCTAGGGGTTCATATGTTTAAAAGCATCACTCGAAGAAGTGCGAGCAAGATTATTTCTTTCTCATTTTGCAGGGTTCTTGACTTGTAAACCCAGACATAATTGCGAAGCTGTTCTTTCAATAACCTTAACTCAAAGAGCCCTTTTGTTAAGCCGTTGACCAAGCCCACAATATGATCCCTATTGAAGACTTCTCAGATTGGTAAGGTCGTACTGCTTACGAGAATACTCGGACCCCTGTCAATATGATGAGATGAAGTGATTCTCTTCTAAATGAGAGTGAGTGAAAGTCATTTCTAACCGAAAGTCTCTCATTTAGTATTCTTAAGAAATCTACGTCATGAGCGAAAATTGTCTTGAACGATAATTCTCCCTAGTGGAAATATGGGTGATGCAAAGGTTATTATGCATGAATCCTGATTGAATTGATAAAAAATTCAATGGATTTTGAAGTGTGCGTTCCAGAATAGCATTAATTGTTTATTTCTTTGGTGAATGCACTTTTGCTCTAATTATGTCCGACAGGTAGTGTTTTCTCAAAGACCCAAGAGCTCCTAACATTCAAGTTCCTTTCAGAATGCCCCATGATATTAGGAGATGAGGAATCATCACGAACATTAAAGGTCCATCCTTGATGTTCCAAAATTTTACTAAGAGGTGAAAGACCTCCACAGGATATATAAATTCTAGAAGACATATCCCCAAGAATCAGAGATATCACCAGGTAAGTATATCTCTACCCATACTCTAAATACTTGTCATTGTGCAGGTATTCTCTCCCAAGTGCATCAACACTTGACTCGGTCATGCTGTCTTCTATATTGACCTGGCGTGCTTTCGTAGCCTAGAGTCCCTTTCATCGACCCGGCGTGCTTCCGTAGCCCGATGTCCTTTAAATTAACCCAGCGTGCTTCCGTAGCCTGGTGTCCTTTATATTGACCTGGCATGTTTTCATAGCCCAAAGTCTCTTTCATCGACCCGGTGTGCTCCCGTAGCCCGTTGTCCTTTAAATTGACCTAGCGTGCTTTCATAGCTCGGTGTCCTTTATATTGACCTAGCATGCTTTCGTAACCCAGATTCCCTTTCATCAACCTGGCGTGCTTTCATAGCCCAGTGTCCTTTGATATGACCTGGCGTGCTTCTGTAGCCTAGAGTCCCCCTATCAAATCGGCATGCTTCCGTAGCCTGATGTTTCCTTTCATCAACATGGTGTGCTTTCGTAGCCCAAAGTCACCTCATTAATTTGTGAGACATATCTCTAAAGATCATATATGCCACTAGGTAAGTATATCTCTACCCATACCTTAAATACTTGTCTTAAATACTTGTCATTGTACAGGTATTCATTTTCAAGCACTGGCACTCGATGGGGTTGCTCCACAAAGATTTTTCCCAGATTCATCCTGATCAAGCGACCGTAGAATAGTACGGGTCCTAAAAAATAAATATCCGTTTAGGCGACCGTAGAAGGGTACGAGTCCTAGACAACCTCAGTTTAGGCGACCGTAGAATGGTACGGATCCTAAAAAATAAATCTCCGTTTAGGCGACCGTAGAATGGTACGGGTCCTAGACAACCTCAGTTTAGGCGACCGTAAAATGGTACGGGTCCTGTAAAATAAATCCCCGTTTAGGCGACCGTAGAATGGTATGGGTCCTAGACAACATCAGTTCAAGCGACCATAGAATGGTAAGGGTCCTGGAAAATAAATCCCCGTTTAGCCAACCGTAGAATGATACGGGTTCTAGACAACCTCAGTTCAGGCGACTATAGAATGGTACGAGTCCTGGAAAATCATTTTTTAGTTTACGGGACTGTAGAATGGTACGGGTCCTAGATGCAACCAAACAATGCCATACTAGGCAACCGTAGAATGGTACGGGTCCTGGGAAAGCAGTCTCTTTGCGAAGCCATGTTACTATTATGGCAACCATAGAATGGTACGGGTCCTAAACAAGTAACACCAACTATCTTGAGTTACTCTAACTTCCTCAAAGGTAAGTTATTCCAAGTAAGTTCCTTTCTCGTTTGCATTAATATTTTCATGCATCATATGAATTGCATTTCAAAATGGGATTTATTTTCCCAATAAAAAAATCATCATTTAGTGCATATGCATGATTAAAATTTAGGTCTCAATTCGTCTTTAAAGATAACCTCTACGAGCTCACCTCCAAAGAGGGGCAGCTGTTGACACCTAAATTTTGACGGCCCAATAAAATAAAAAATTGCACTGCATATGATTTTTGGTCATCGGGGCAAATAAAAGGGAAAAATCAATCTAATTTGATTATGAATGGAATGTGGAAATTTTGATTACCATTCTTGCTCCGGTGAATGTTCAAATTATAGTAAATGTGGAAGCAAATTCTCGATCAAATAAATTTGGTGAATAAAAAAAAGCAATGAGTTTGATAAAAGGAAATGAATCGAAATATCCAAGGAAAAATCAAGCCGACTGCAAGATTTTGCTCCAATTTACAGACCATAGAATAAGGCAAAGGAAATAGGAAGCTCGAAAATTGCCATGAATTGGGGTTTTTAGAATCACTATAAAAAGGAGCAACAATTTTCGTGATCGGGGGGGGGAGAATCTGCTAAAAAAATTGTAAAAAGAGCTTAGAGGATTCGTTAAAGTGAGAAAAAAAAAAAAAGAGAGGAAATCCATTTTCTCGTCCAAGAGTCTTTTTTCTTTTTTCCCTTCTAACAACCTGCGAGAAGAAAAGAAAGGGAAAAGTTAGCAAAAGAAAGAGAAAAAGTGCAGAGAAGAAGTGACGTGTGGCCAAAGAAAAAAAAGAAAAAAAGAAAAAGCAGCAACAACAACTATCCATCTTCTTCGCGTGGACGCCCTTGCCCGCGCTCACGTCACACCTCCTCCGCTATCCACCACCGCCGCTCCACCACCACCGCTCGGCCACCACAACCTTGCCAGCGTCTCACCAGTCACTGGAGATCTCACGAGCTAGAGCCATAGCCTCACCCGCGAGCTCGTGTCACGCTCCCCCTCGACGTCGCTCGGCAGTCGAAGCCCGAGCCCCTTGTCGCCGCTATCCTCCACCCGCAGCCTAACGCCACCGCGCCTCTGCAATTCACGCCAAGCAACCTGGTGGTTCACCTCCATTCAGCTAACGCCACTGCACCAGCACTTGACGTCCACGACATTGCTGCAATCGAGCGCCAACCTCTGCCTAACACTCGTCGCCGACCTACAATGTCAGACACCAGAAGCCCCAATGCCATTGCCGCCCAACAGCCCGCAACCCAGCATCTAACACCGCTGCCTGCCCTCTGCCTGACACTCACCCGCTGCCGTGCCTGGTGCCCGATGCCCGGCCACCAACGCTGCTACCAAAGCACCATCCGCCACTATACCAGCGCCCAACACCCCCTCCATTTGCTGCCCGAGCATCACTCTTCTCCGGTCATCAGCCTTCGACGCCTCCTTTGCCGTTCGTTGCTGTTATTCGCAACACGAGCACCTCCCAGCAGCCCGCGCCCGACTCCTCCACCGCTGCTTCTGTTCTGTGTTCCTTTTGCAGGTCACCGTGCTGCCCTTTAACGCCCAACAGCCCCCGGTTGCGCTGCCCTCCACCCGAGCACTGCCCAACCAACGTCTGCATATCCACCGTCCCACACCTCAGCCTGTGCCGCCTCTGCCCGCAACCTGTTCGCCCCTTGACGCTGTTGATCCGCCCACTCATCAACGCGCAGCGCCTTCTCCTGTTGTGTTGTGTCCCCTTAGGTAGTTTATTTTTCTTTTTTTTATGTCATTGTTATTTATTTATTCATTTTAAATTTTGTTATTATTGTTTAAGTTAGAATGTGGTTTGTCAATGTTAATATTTGTGCATTTTGTAGGCATTATCCACATGGATTTTGCCCGGAATTATTGTAATTACTAATTTGATCCGAGAGACATCGGATCATTTTTTTAATTTTATTAAGTTTTGGGCTTTTTGGTAGAATTTTAATTGTTAAATCATTATAATTATTAATTTGGTCCCTAAGACTTCGGATTAGATTTTTAATTATTTTGAACTCATTGTCATGATAGTTAGGGTTAAGATAATCGTTAATTTGACCTGTGAGACAACAGGTTATTTTTCTGATTATTTTAATCATTTATTTTGTTGATATTTTAGATTTAATATTTATTTAATAATTACTTATCTTTTTCAAAAAATCAAAAAATCAAAAAATCAAAAAATCAAAATTTTGCATGAGCATATAGGTTTAGTAAATAAGACATGTATGTTTAGTAAATTAGAATTTTCTTAGGATTACATTTTTAGGGTTGCATTTTTAGAAATAAGTTAGGGTTGGACCTAAATTAATTTTTTAGATAATGTTCACACATTTTAATTATCTCATTTTTCAAAAAATAGCTTTCTAAGATAGGATAGGGTTTAAGTCAAATTAATCCCTAGAATAAATTAGAAAATTATCCCTTTTTAGATAGTTTAATTAGGGCTTTTTATTAATTCTGAATTTCAAATAAAAAATACAAAAATACAAAAATCTAGGTGCATGTTAACTAGTTCGCATAATAGGATCATTTAATCAGAATTTGTTCATTAGTGAAGTTAGGTCATGAGGTGCATAATAACTAGTTTGCATAAAATGCATTTTTTATAAAAGTATTCTAATTTCAAAGAAAACCCCCAAAAAAAAAATCATTTGTTTTGTGTGATTTGCTTTGTGTGATGCAATTTATTTATTTATTTATTTATTTATTTGAATGTTTAATAGTGGATGAGCATCCGTGTGGTCACCATACTTGCATGATAGTAATTTAGGTTAAAATAAATCAGCTGCCTGAAAAAAAAATTGAAAACTAAAAAGAAATGATACTGAAGGGGCATTAGAACAGTCTGTTGTAACCAGTCCCCGTACCATTAGTCTCTGGTTCATAGGAGTAAAATAGTTCCCCCATTATTTTACGTGTCTAATCGACCTACCATAAACCGATTAGTGACGACTCCTAGTTAATAATCTTTTGCATGTTAAATATTTAAACCTTAAATCACGAATTGGTATGGGCTTGGGAGAACCCAAGCTAAGTTTAAAGACTTGGTAGCCCATTAACCTAGTTTTAGGTGGTGCATCCGAAAATTAGGTCGTGACACAACGCAATTGACATGCTCGCCCTCCTCATCCTCCACTTCTTCCTCATCAATCCAGTCATCTTTGTATATGTCATTGTCATGCTCGACAACATTGGCCATCTTCTGCCGTGGACAATCACTCAAACGATGTTCCAATTTGTTACACTTGTAACATTTGATTGGTGGTGGCTTAGTGTACGGGTTTTGGGCATTCTAATTGGCGTTACCATTGTTTGCAATGACTAGTTCCTTGCGCACCCTAGTAATACTTCCCGGAGTTCGGTTCATAGTGTTGGTTTGCTGGTTGGAGGATTCTGAAACATTTAGTTGTTTCCCATTTCTAGATAATCCTCGAGCAGAATAATTGTTAGCCCAATTAATGGGGTTAGTTCTCTCTAATTGCATCTCAACCTTTCGGGCCATCTCTTGAGCATCCTCAACGGAGAACAAATGATGTAGTGAAACACGGTTTTGAATATTAAGTCACAAACCATTAATGTACCTGGCGATATGTTGTGCCTCCGACTCAGCTAGGTTGTTATGGGCAGAAAGTTGGAGAAACTCCTCCGTGTAAGCTTGGACTAATCGGCTTAGCTGCTTACAATTATGAAATTGTTGAAATAATAATTGTTCATAATCAGTTGGGAGGAACCGAACCTTCAACAATTCCTTCATCCGATTCCATGTTCGGATGGGAGCTTTTCCTTGTCGACATCGGGTCAATTGTGTTTGCTCCCACCACACTAAGGTGCCGCCCTTCAATTTGTATGCCACCAATTTTACTTGGCGATCCTCTTCAATCTCCATGGCATTGAAGAATTTCTCAACTTCCCAAAGACAATCCAAAAAGTCTTCAATATTCAAATTGCCATTAAAGGTCGGAAGGTCAACCTTAAGTTGATATTGCTCGGGGTCTTGTCAATATCCCTGGTTCCGACGGCCTCCACGTACAGGCCGATCCAAGAACTCTTCTTCTCCTTCAGAGTCCTCGACATAGGCTTGTCGCCTCTGTTGGGGATTTGCCTCACATTCCATAGCTACTTCCAAGTCTCAAGCTACCTGAGCATGTTCAGCCAGAAGATTACCAGATATGGGGTTGGTAGACAAACGCCGGATGGCGACAAGTAATTCTTGAAACCTCTGTTCGGTTTGCTCTGCAAATTGGTTAAACTCATCCCGCGTAATAGGCTCGTTTCTACGGCCTTCAGCCACGAGGAGATTGTCATTAACGTTATTAACCATCATCACAGGAGAAACCTGCTCTGATACCAAATGACGAAGAGAAAGCGATGCTTGGAAAGAATTCCAAAAGATGGTGTTTATTTTGAATAAAGATTACAATATCTTAGGCATCTATTTATAAGTAGGTCGCCATCTAAATAATAACCAAATAACTGAAATCTAATAACAAAATTGAAAAGATATTGATAAACTAGAAAATGAAATCTAATAACAAATTAAGGAAAATATATTGATAAACTAGCATATTTGAAATCTAATAACAAATTAAGGGAAACGAGTGAATCAACTATTGTAACCCATTTGTAATCTTGAAGATCACGCAATCTTTTTTGATTTGTGAGACCACTCGCTCTTATGACGCTCCATTGTTTCCATAAAGGCATTTGCATATTATTCTACATCAAATATCCAACATCATGCAATGTATAGGTTTGGGAGAATTCGTGTCTAAATCATGAGCCACTAGACTCGTTTTTTAGGCAATACTCCTATACTTACTTTCCTCTCTACCGAGGAGAAGGTCGGGACTAAATCATAAACCTAATTGACTTTTCTAAAGTTTTACACAATGACAACATTGCGAAATTACCTTACAGCATGATTTCACTGTTTAACGGCCTCTACATCAACCCAATAACTTGGAATTCAACATCGTTCAAAATTACAGTTTTACTAAGGAATTCTCTCCCATTAAAGGAATTAAGAGTTAAAATTCATATCGAGCATTTCAACATGGTGTTTATTTGGCGTGTTGAGGTGTTCGTGGATTCTTGAATCCCCCATCACACAGTCCCCCCCCCCCCAAGACCCGCGCAGGCGTCCTCCTGCTACTTCTATTTCTTGAAAAAATCTCGATAATTTTCCAAAAAGTCTTTTTCAGTTAACACTAGTCCTGGAGAAGTTTCAAAAAAAAGCTTTGAAACCTTCATTGAAATATAAGCATCCGAACCTACATATACATATATATTTATAGACACACACAAACGTAACATACACACACATAATTTAGAAATTTTTTTCCTAATTTTACATTTTTTTATTGTCTTTTAAAGAAGACCAAGAAAACACGTGATTGTTTCCCCTGTTTAAAAAAAAAAAAAAAAAACTTCAATGATCTTTCTAATAAAAGTAAAAGCCTCGGAGAACAACTTTTGAAATATCGAGGTGAGTTTGTTTAACAGAGACAAATTAAAATTTGAAAAAAAAAATCTGAAAAATGATTGGTAATATCATTTAAAAATTTTAGTTAGTAAAAATATTTTCATTATCGACAATAATTTATCATTAACTATTGCATTGATGGTATAAAAATATTTTTCATTCGCCGTTTTCTTAAGTAAAATTATCAATCATTCATTGAATTTTTCTTAAATAATTAATTTTTCATGAAACAAAGGGCGTGCATGGAAACGTTCCAAAAAAACGTTTCTGGAACACTTCTATACTTTTTTTGTTCCCAGGAATAAAAAAAGAACAGAAACGCGTTTGGTTGCGTTTCTGTTCTTTTTTTGTTTTTTTGTTCCCGGAAGAAAATTGGAGCAAAAAAAAGAAACACAAAAATGTTGTTTCTGGAGAAAAGAAACACTTCTTCAAAGCCAAAAAGAAACGCTTCTCTTCTTCTCTCTCTTCTCTTTTCTTCCTCTTTTCTTCTTCTTTTTTTCTTCTTTTTTCTTTGGCCGGTCACCGGCCTTGGCCATGGCCGGCGACCGGCCGTCGAGGGCCGGCGACGCCGTCGAGGGTCGGCTACCTCGCCGGAGCGTCGCCAGCCCCCGGCGAGGCTGAGCCTCGCTGGCGCGGGCGAGGCCGAGCCTCGCCTTGGCTGGGCGAGCTCGGGCTCGCCCAGATCCGGCGAGCTCAAGCTCGCCCAGCCATGGCGGCTCGGCCTTGCCGGATCCGGGCGAGCCCGAGCTCACCCAGCCAAGGCGAGGCTCGGCCTCGCCCGCGCCGGCGACGCCGAGCCTCGCCTTGGCTGAGCGAGCTCGGGCTCGCCTAGATCCGGCGAGGCCGAGCCTCGCCCAACCACGGCGAGGCTCGGCCTCGCCGGGGGCCGGCAAGCCTCGCCGTGGCTTGGCGAGGCTACCAGCCCCGTCGGCCGGTCGCCGGAGGCCGGTGACGGGCCGGAAAAAGAAAAAATAAAAAATAAAGGAAAAAAATGAAAATAAAATAAAAATGTTTAAAAAATTAAAAAGAAACAAAAAAAGAATAAAATTTACCAAACGTGTTTCTATTCATTTTTTATTCCCGGAACAAACGTTACCAAACGCGTTCTTTTGTTCAAAAATTATTCCCCGGAACATAAACACTTTTTTTTATTTATGTTCCATGGAACAAAAAAAGAACAAACGCGTTACCATTCGCACCCAAATAGACCCTCAGCTTGTAAAGAAATATATAGTTCTACTATAATTTTTTCATAGGTAGCATATTGACAATGTCTAATAGTTACGAGAAAGTATCTAAATCTATCACAATTATCAACACATGCATAGTGAATTTAACTCTGCTATACACAAAAATAATTATTATACTGTCTTCATACCATCCGAATATATCATAAATAATTTTTTTTTTAATTTACTTCAATGTTAGTGAGTTATGTTAATTGATTCATTAAATATGTATTAAAGATTTGATATTATTTCTCTGACCTAATCTTGTCCCTCTCATCGAAAGCCAATGCAGTAATTTGGATTCCATAACTTTTGTATATTCCACGCATTTAGAATTATCTCACACTCACCATTGCAGCTCCCATAAGAAAAATCTCAAGCCAGATCCTTTTCCTCTCCTGTATTTTTAAATGGCAAAAGAGCGTTGTTTCGATTCACATGCAAATACAGCTTGAGAAATTTGTTCTTCTCTGCATTATCTCTACGTTGCCCAAGTATCCGCGTCTTGGAAATGGTTTTCTTCTTTGCCTTATGCTTTATGTAACTCAAATTCGTATATTTAATCATTCTCATCACGTACTTTCTTTTGTGATAAAACTCTAGTTTAATATATTATTTATTGAATCGCGAAGCATTTGAAGTCGGAAAAGTATTCCCGATTAATTTGCCACACAACACCTACTCAATCTTGCTTTTTTCAATAAGACTTAAGAGAAACTCACTAATCAAGCTAGAAAACATAGATGACAAAGTTATCAATATATCAAAAGCATTATTGCTTACTTTTCTTTATTTATAGAAATTTCCAAAAGTAAAACCATTATCTCACTTAGGTCTTATTCATATTAGTTTGTTGACAATAGAGTATTCGATCAATTACTTTTCAAGCGCGTAACGATTTCCCGCTCTCATGTCGATGCTTCCTGACTTCCACCAACAAAACAAAAAATGGAAAAATCAGTGCCTTCTCATTGTGTAGTCTTAATGATTACTTGAAGCGACTGTAACATTCTTGATCTTTTTCCAAACTCGTTGTCCTTAGCAATCATATCTTTTGAATCCACGGCTGGTTTCATTATCTTGGGAGCAAACGAGCCACAGAATCACAAGATGTTTAACTATGGCAATTGAAGAGAAAAAATAAGATTGATTTGTGGAAAATCAATTTCCTTTATATCAATGAAGATAAAAACGAGGATCTATTAGAGAAAACTCATCCTCACTCGTTTGGTTCTTGCCAAGACGTCATTCACGAACTAAAAGTGATTAATTCCATGAAAACCAATTTCAAAAGAAATCTTTATACGCAGAGAGCACTGATCATGCCCAACAAAACCCTAAAACCAAGAAAAGCTCAAGAAGGAACTAATTCCAAGAAAAAACCGCACCGTTCCTAAGAAGCTGATGGCTTCCGTGATGACCTCCTCCTTTGATGTCTCATTCCACGATTGGAACCAAGTAATGGCCACTCCGTTAAACTCGACTCAGTGCTATCTACTGTGAAATTGAGGTCGTCTCTCTTTTGGCCATGAGATCTCGCCGTCGATTCTTCATTTCGACCATCAGTTGATGCCGTCGAAACTTCTTCGAGCAATTCTGACGATTTTCTTGCTTTTGACGGATGGCTGCTTATGATAATTTCGCTTACAAAAGCATCATCGCTTTCCCTTGGATACGATCCATCTGCCAATTCTGGATCTTCAACCCTCGCTATTTGACCATGAGGAACCACATTCTCTCCCCCTTGTTTGGAGTCGACCCTCGCCCTTCGATCATCACTAACATCATCGTTGCTTTCCCTTCGACATGACCCCTCCGTCGATTCTTGATCTTCAGCTGTCGCTGTCTGACCATTAGGAACAGCATCCTCTCCCTCTCGTTCGCGGTTGACCCTTGCAGCTTGATCATCTCGTCCTTGATCAGCAGCATTACTTCTTTGCCAGAAAAAGAAGTACTCGTGTAGAGTTTGCGTAAATAAGGAAAAATCCGGTATTGAAAAATCAAGTTGCGGACGCGATTGCGACGCTCTTGATCTATCTCCAAATCCGTCAGCATTACCGCTCGTATCTTGGGAATCTTCTTTTCGTTCCATCTCATCAGAGAGAGAAGAGAATTCTCTCGGTTCTCTTGGGAACAAAAACTGGTGGAGCTTCAATGGAAAAGCCAAATCTTTGAGAGGTGATTTCTCTCGAAACACCTGGATATAAAATATAGAATGGCTCGTGGAGGTTAAATTTGCAAATACCAACCTCTTATACGAAGCGTGAATGGAGCGTCGGGTTCTTGAAAAGCAGTTATTGGTTTTTCTCACCTTTTGTTCCCTAAACCTTCAAGAAAGCTGAACAAGTTCAATGTACATATTAACATTTTTTGTTTCATTAATCATGCAAACCGAACACATTATACTCAAATTAGTTGACAAAGCTATATATCCTGATGCACTAAGTGCTTTTGCATAACATGATGAAAAATAACGATATGACGAGACTAAATATATTCGTTGGAATAAGAACAACTAGTGATGAGTGTAGAATATTAGTTATTTATCAGAAAGACCAAACTATTTAATGGTTATTGCTAAGTGACATCACGTAGCCATTTTGTGGCATTAAATAGGGATGACTTATTATTTAAATACTCATTTTGCAGTTAGACATATCATTAGTTTTACTGATATGTCGAACCAAGCTTATCATTGTCGGCATTAATTGAACTCGCACCTTCCCTGCATTAATTTTTTTGTTACTACCCTTTTGGTGCCCTCTTTTATCACACTGTTATTGTGATGAGCCACTTTTGGCGATTATGCAATCTAACATTAATTTAGGGAGCAATTTAGTTATATTTCCCTAATTAGCTCACTTTTTAGTTTTACTTAGTAGTTTTGCAAACTTTCGACCAAAAATAAAAGAGTTTTACAAACTCTCCCCTAGATTACTTAACGTTTCCAACCAAAAAAAAAAAGAAAAAACAAAAGAAAAAACGAAGAAGAAGAAGAACGAAAGAGACTTGCTCCCGGACTTACATTACTTTCGCTGAGCACAAAGCTATTTTCCCAGCCAACTTCCCTGGAATCGGGCTGTACTAGGAAAGAGGACAGCCTGGGCCCAATGGCTGCCTTGCGGACGGACGCCCGATAGTGCCTGCGCTACCAGGCCCACTAATGGCTGGCCCGAACTCGTTCAAACGTAGCATATATGACTAACCGAGGTGATTGCAACGTTCCTGATCTTCTTAGCTCTAGCTCATTCCATTGAGTAAGAGGAATGGAGAAGTCTCTTGGTTATCAAGGAAACAAAATGTGTAGCTTCTATGGAAGATTGAAATTCTGTGTAGAGACTTCTCTGAGATACTTGAATATAAGATTTAGATTAGCTTGTGGAGGTTTAATTTATATCAAGAAATCATAAAAATTTTACTCTGGTATCCAAACTATCTACGTAATAATTGAGAGTTTGCAGTATGTTCAATTTTGAAGAGCTTGTTCAATTATTGCCCCTATTTTCGAGGATTCTAATTGGTAGGAAAGAATTATCTTGGATGTTATTACAGTGACTTTATTTTGACCAAAAAACGATCACGAACAATACCTTTTTTTAACTTTTGAATCTGCAATAGCCCATTATTTTTTGTAGTACAAAAGTGTAGTGGTTAGAATTACATTATTACTAATAAAGAAAACATGTAGTTACAATACAAACTTGTGTAGTTATAATACTGGAGGAAATATTTGCTCCTCTCTATTTTCTGATGATATGTATTTATCTATGCGTAAAACCTTCCCTCACTTGACATTTAGAATTTCATTAGACTTATAAAAAAAAAAACAAAAGAAAAAAAGAACAAAGATAAGTTGGCTCCCCCCCCCCCCTTCTGGCGAAAAAAACATGTGACCATCCAAATTTCCAAAAAAAAAAAAAGATAACAGAAATAATAAGAGAACACAAAAAACTAACACCACCTCCATACATTCCCATCGCCTAATCTTGTTGTCACAAGAAAATTTATCCGTACTTGTTTTGTTCTTGCCAAGACGTGACTCACAAACTAAAAGAAAAAATTCCATGAAAGTCAATTTCACCAGGGAAAAAAAAAAAACTTATACATAGAGAAAACCAACCAAAAAAGTTCTTAACAAAACCCTAAACTAAGAAAGCCCACGAAGAAACCAATCAATTTTTGCGCAAAGGAGGAGGTCGTCACGGAAGCCAGAATGACCGCAAACTTCTAGGAATCCCTCTCATAAAGCGTGAAGCATTCTTTTCTTCTCGGTCTTTCTAAGTTAGTGTTTTGTTAGGTTTTGAGTGAATTTGACCTTCACGCAATTATCGTTTTTTAGTTCGTGAGGTGGCTGGAACCAAACGAGTGAGGATGAATTCTCTTATGAAGATAAGTTTTGGCAATGGAAAACCAAGGGTTGGATAGTCCGGAAAAATTTGAAGGCGGAGTTAGTTGTTGTGCTCCCTTATCCTTCTTGGAGTCGGGGCAACAACTGAACAAAATCCTAAAAATTGATAAGACTCAATGTATGTATTTAGTCTGGTTGTTTGTAAGGGATTACTCAATGGCCATGTTGGCAATTTTGACGGGTAGAGAAAAATTCTTAATAATAAATCAAACAAAACATATCATAGAAAAGATACTAAAAAGAAGAAGAAAAGTTGCAAGAATCAAAGGAAATACCAAAATAAAGAGATGTATGATATTTAACTACTTGAGCATCAATAGTTCTCCTAACGTCAAGTCAAAAGTAAAAGTATTTAAGAATCTTGGAGAATCTGCAATGGAGTTGAAGCAAATTAATGGTTGTCGAAGGTGATTGCCTAGCTCTCAGTGCACCCAAATTTCATGCAATTTTTCATGCATCAATACTAAAAATAGCGAATATATGGAAATTTCCTAAGATCTAATTAACCGAAATTTCAACAAAAAACCATAAAAACGATCCAAATCATCAACCTAATTATTCCTAAACAAATTGCAAATCAATGTGGAAGAAAGAAAAACTTTCCTCCCTTCTCCTCGACTTTATGCTTCTTTCCCTTCGATGTTGCTGTTCCAACAGTCGATTTTGGCTTCATGGGTAAGCCAAAATATTCCTCCGATGTTTTCGTGAAGAAGGGAAAATTAGAGTCATCATTTTAATTGCAAAACTCCTTGATTATCTGGAGAGTGGTTTTTCCACTGAAAAGCTCATGAGTATTCTTTCCGCTATCGTTGTCTCTCGATCCATTCTTGGGTGTGGCCGGCAACTGTGTGGAATGATCTTGTTGTTGTGCCGCAGTGGAGGAGCCAGGTTTCGTTGAGACCTTTCCTTTTGATGCTGTTGCTCTGACAGTTGATTTTGGCTTCATGGGTAAGCCAAAATATTCCTCTGGTGTTTTCATGAAGGGAAAATTAGGGTCATCGTCGATCGTAAAACTCCCTGATTATCTAATGAGCGGTTTTTCCACTAAAAAGCTCGTGAGTATTCTCTATCCATTCTTGGGTGCGGCTGGCAACTATGTCAAATCACTTTGTTGCTGTCATACCGCGGTGGAGGAGTCGGGTTTCGTCAAGAAGTTGTCTCTAGGAGTTGTTCACAAACATGATTAACTGAAAGAATGTAGCTATGTAGTTTATGAAAAATTCTCTTTCTTTGGTGGGTGGGTGTCCCCAAACTACATGATTCGTAAATTTAATAAGTAAAGGTTTTCTAATCTAGTTATGAAGATTAGTACAAGTCGCTCTTTAAGTGTTTGAAATCTTTATTGGTTTAAAAAAATTAATTGGATAACGGATTTTTTTGGCCATGCTTATCACATATTTTGATAATCGGACTCTTTCTCACTTAATATATTGATTGTTATTGTTTGCGAGAAAGGATCCACGGAAATAGATAAGTTCCAAAGGGGTGGAGGCCTAGTTCAAGCCTAATTTTGCTATTAGAAGTTGCATATAAAGAAATTTTTATAGATTACTTTTTGATCCTAAACAGACTAAGGTTGTTTTCTTTTTATCCCTTCTTTTTGGCGAGGTGCTGGAGCTCTTCTTTATTAACAGGAATTCTGGTGGAAGGCAAGAAATGATCTGCTTCCTGGTCAAGCTACTGCTCCCATGGAGCATGTTCTTAGATTGATTGAATTTTAACTTAACATCGATTTGAAGGCTATTTAGATTCAAAAGGATACACGTTGTGCTTATGATTATTAATTATCAGGGATAGCGACAGGCTAAAATGTGTGAGACTTGCTTACACCATTATCTATAATGAGTATTTCTCTTTATGTAACTATTTTCTTGTTACTATCTTTAAAAGCTAAATAATTGATGCACCAGCCTTTTTTCTTGCCAATCTAAACATTAGGTTTGTCAACCCAATTTATAGTTGTCAAAAGCGGTGTTCGTGTTGAAAATTTTGTGAATTTACGTTATGAAATTAGAGTTTGTTAAAACGTGCCCTGGTGCACTTCTTAAACTATCGAATCGGGTAATGCTTATTTAGACAATGAGAGAGTTCAGAAACTTGCGGTGTCATAATCACTTGATTTTATTGACAGGGGAATATGCTATATTTAAAATACTTTATTGGGTATATTTGTTGTTGTATCTAACACTGAACTCTTCCAGTACCTATGCTAATAAAGTCCGCTAGCATGTAATTAATTGAGATTACGGTGTAACTATACCTGGTAAATTTATCCTAAAGGCTCAAAATTATGGGGCCAACTTCAAAGTTAATGGGGCTACTTTTGTTAGGGATATGTTCACTAAAAATCCTAAAACTTGTCATGGAAGTATAATTGAGTCATAAAACTTAGAAAAAATACAATCAAGTTCTAAAGTTAACATCTTCAATTTGATTAACGGAAAATGTTGATGTGATTTTTTAAAATGTTTTCTCTCTCCTACATGGCAATGACAACTAAAACATTGAACACTAGACTAAATTGATGCTGCTTTAGATTTAATTCTAATTTTTTAACCATAAGCTAAATTAAATACAATAAAAAATATTTAAAAAAACACAAGAAAGAGCCAAGGCAAGGGCACCCGTGGGCTACCCCTTGCCAGAAAGGGTCGGCGGGGGCTCGACAAGCACTAGTGGAGGTCACTGGGGCCTCGACCAGGGTTGGCAACCCTCGCCAACGGTAGGCAAGGGCCCATCAAGCCTTGCCTAACTGTGGTGGCCCTTGACGAGGGTTGTTGGCCCTTGGTGAGGATTGCTAGTCCTCAGCACAGTCTGGTGACCCTCTCTGAGGGTCGTCAGGCCATCACCTGCCATTGGCGAGGGTGGCTAGCCCTAGCCGAGGCCTCGGCGGCCCTCATTAGCCTTGGCTAACCCCCATTGGCCCTTTCCGACAACAATGACAAGGGCCTGCCACCCTTGCCCATAGCTTCACTTTTTTTTTTCTTTTTTGAAATAGTTTTGTATTTTATTTAATTAATATTTTGGTGAAATAAATTAAAATTTAAGCCACGTTATCATCACATAGGAAAGAGAAAATATTTAAAAAGCCATGTTAACATTTTCCATTAGTTTAAATGGATAGAGTTAATAGAAGGACTCGATTGTATTAATTTGATCAAATTTAGAATTTGATTACACTTTTTATAAGTTTTAGAACTCAATTACATTTTTGTGATAAGTTTTAGGACTTTCAGTGCACATATTCCTTTGTTCAAGTGCAATGTCAAGTCGCTTGATTGGTGGGTTCCACTGTGCCTAATACCATGGAATATTCTAACATTTTAGGTTGGATTTTTTAACATGATATCATACTAGAGACCTCAATTGGTTCTAAAATTTCCATCCACCTAAAGTTTTTGAATTTGATTTTCTAACAATTTTACCTTGTAAAAGTACTCCTTTAGACCAAACACTCTGGTTTTTTTTTTAGTAAATTTATGCAATCACTCAGAGAACCCCTAACATGTATGTACATCTCTCATCACCTTTTATCGTGATGAGCCACTTTTGGCAATTATGCAATCTGACATTAATTTGGGGAGCAACATAGTTACTTTTCCCTAAGTAGCTCACTTTTTAGTTTTACAAACTTTCGACCAAAAGTAAAATAGTTTTACAAACTTTCCCCCAGATTACTTAACGTTTCCAACAAAAAAAGAAAACGAAAGAGGCTTACTTCCAGAATTACATTACTTTCACTGAGCACAAAGCTAATTTCCTAGCCAACTTCGCCGGAATCGGGCCGTGCCCGGAAAGAGGACAGCCTGAGCCCAATGGCTGCCCCGCGTTCTAATGGACGGTGGCCCCATTGTGCCTGCGCCACCAGGCCCACTAATGGCTGGCTTGGACTTGTTCTAACATAGCATATATAACTAACAAAGGTGATTGCTGATCTTCTTAGCCCTAGCTCATTCCATTATATAAGAGGAGTGGAGAAGTCTCACGGTTATCAAGAAAACTAAATGTGTAGCTTCTATGGAAAATTGTAATTCCGTGTAGAGATTTCTTTCTAAGATACTTGAATATAAGATTTAGATTGGCTTGTGAAGGCTTACTTTCTATCAAGGAATCCTAAAAAATTTTACTTTGGTGTCTAAACTATTTACGTAATTGTTGAGAGTTTGCAGTCTTTTCAATTTTGAAGAGCCTGTTCAACTATTGCCCCTATTTTCGAGGATTCTAATTGGTAGTCAAGAATGATCTTGGATGTTATTGTAGGGACTTCATTTTGACCAGAAAAGGATCATGAAGAATACCTTTTTTTAACTTTCGAATCTGCAATAGTCCATTACTTTTTGTAGGACAAAAGTTTAGTGGTTAGAATAAAATTATTACTAATAAAGAGAATCTTGAGTTATAATACAAACTTGCGTAGTTATAATACTGGAAGATATATTTGCTCCTCTCTATTTTCTGATAATAAAAAAAAAAAAAAGTTCCTGTGCAGGGGTAGTAAAACTAGTAATAGTTATAATAGTAATAGAAGCAATGACAACAAGAACAAAGTATAATGATGATGACGACAACATGTATTTGTCTATGCGTATGAATAACAACAATAACAATAAAAACTTCCCTCACTTGACATTTAGAATTTCATTAGACTTATAAACAAAACAACAAAAGAAAAAAAAGAACAAAGAAAGTTGGCTCAACCCCAAAAAAACATGTGACCATCCAAATTTCCAAATAAAGGATAACAGCAATAATAAGAGAACACAAAAAACTAACAACAGCTCCATGTACGTTCCCATCGCCTAATCTTATTGTCGTAAGAAAATCCATCCATACTCATTTTGTTCTTGTCAAGACGTAACTCACGAACTAAAAGAGATAATTCCATGGAAGTCAATTTCACTGGGGAAAAAAAACTTATGCACAGAGAGAACCAACCGAAAAGGTGCTTAACAAAACCCTAAACTAAGGAAGCCCACGAAGAAATCAATCAATTTGTGCACAAAGGAGGAGATCGTCACGGAAGCCAGAGTGACCGTAAAAGCGTGAAGCGTTATTTTCTTCTTGGTCTTTCATGCGATTATCGTTTTTTAGTTCGTGACTTGGCTGGAACCAAACGACTGAGGATGAATTTTCTTGTGAAGATAAGTTTTGACAATGGAAAACCAAGGGTTAGGTAGCCGAGGAAAATTTGGAGTTCTCCTAACGTCAAGTCAAAAGTAAAAGTATTTGAGAATCTTGGAGCATTTGTAATGGAGTTGAAGCAAATTAATGGTTGTCGAAGGTGATTGCCTAGCTCTCAATGCACCCAAATTTCATGCATCAATACTAAAAATAACGAATATATGGAAATTACGTAAGATCTAATTATCCTGAAATTTCAATAAAAAACCATAAAAACAAGCCAAATCATCAACCTAATTATTCCTAAACAATTTGCAAATCACTATGGATGGGAGACAAACTTTCCTCCCTTCTCCTCGACTTTATGCTCCTTTCCTTTAGATGGTGCTGCTCCGTTGGTTGATTTTGGCTTCACGGGTAAGCCAAAATATTCCTCTGGTATTGTTGTGAAGAAGGAAAAATTACGGCCATCATCCCGATTGAGAACCTCATTGGCTATCTGGAGAGCAGTTTTTCCATTGAAAAGCTCATAAGTATTCTCTCCGTAGTTGTTGTCTCTCGGTCCATTCCTAGGTGTTGCCGCGAACTGTGTGGAATAATTTTGCTGTTGTCGGGCTGCGGCGGAGGAGCCGAGTTTCGTTGAGAAGTTTTTTCTAGAATGTGAGTTGTTCGAAGACATGATTAATTGAAACGATGTAGCTATGGAGTTTATGAAAAATTCTCTTTCTTTGGTCAGGGGTTTATGTACCCAGACTGCATGATTCCTAAATCTAATAGGTAAAGGTTTTCTAATCTGGTTATGACTACTAGTAAAAGTTGCTCTTAATTGAATTACGGATTTCTTTGGCCATGCTTATCACATATTTTGATATATTAAAATCGGACTCTATCTCACTAAATATATTGATTGTTATTGTTTGCAAGAAAGGATATAGATAAGTTCCAAAGGGGTGGAGGCCTAGTTCAAGCCTAATTTTGCTATTGGAAGTCTCATATAAAGGGATTTTAATAGATTAACTTTCGATCCCAAGGCTAAGGTTTATTTCTTTTTATCCCTTCTTTCTAGCTATCCTTTAAATCAACGATAGGTATATATATCCATCTCTTAATTAATTAAAGCGAATTGTGTCACGTGACTCAATTTCATGTGAAGTTATCATGAAGCTCTTTTCGTTGTTCACTCTACATTGGGTTCTAGAACAGACTAATGTTGTTAAACTATAATTTTGCCAAATAATTTATGGATTTAGATTTTAAGAGATAGCAACTATATGGAGAAATGACCACCGGCCTTGGTGGCTCCGCTGGATAAGAAACCTCAACCTTGGGGGAAAGGTCGAGGGTCAAACCCCAGGGAAGCATCGGCGACTTAAGCGTGATGTCGGGGTGGTGGGTCCTCCGCTAGCATCACTCCAGGGTTTACTTGGTGGCTATGTACCGCTGCAAGGCGACGAACGGCTGACGGGGTTCCCTGGGTATCAAAAAAAAAAAACTATATGGAGAAATTACGGATGACTATACAAAGTCGTTAAAAAAATTTATTGAGTATGTTATATAAATCATGGAGTTAGCCAGAGCTGGAGCATGAAAAATATGGATAAATTTTGTGGGGGAAGATAGGAGCACACTTTGCTTTATACATCTGTTTTTTATTTGACACTTGCTTTAATATATGAGTTGAAAAACTAAACCAACTCATAAATACTTGATGTTAAATTAAATAACTTGACGTTATTTAAACAAACGGCATCAGTGTAGTACGAAAATAATATTCACACTTTTAATATCTTAAAGTTGCGTTTGTTTCACTGAAAACTTCACTATAACAGAAAATATTTTTTTATCAAAATCATTTTAAAAGAAAATAGTTAGTTTTCATTCATTTGATTATTTTAGAAAAGTAATTTCCTTCTCGTCAGAAAAGGAAGTCATCTCCTCCGATCTAAGTTTTTTTTTTTTTTTTTTGGGGTTCATGGAAAAACGTTTTCGGTAAATTTAGTAGTTTTTCATTATTTAAATATTGAAAAGTCGGAAAACAATTTCCTGGAAATAGTTATCCGTAAAACAAGCGGAAATGTAATACTCAAACCCCATACACTTTCGACCAAAAAAAAAAAACCCCATACACTAAAAGCATCTACGTTATGATATCGACATGCCCGCTTAATATAGATTTAGGGTGTATGGTTATTGTACACTTGTATTATGGGGAATTTTTGTAATAAATAAGGGTAGTTAGTAAATAAGGAAGACTGGATTTTCACGTTTTTATCAAGGAGAGGTCAACGATTGTAACCAAAGGGGCTAATTTATAAATAGGGTCCTTTCTCCCATATTAGTATCATCCCATCTGTTCAACACAAGAAGAATAGTAGAGCATTCTCTTCTAAAATACTAAGCAAGTGAAAAATAAATCGAGATAATGGCTGAGCTTAGATGACCCTAGTAAGAGGCGAACAAATCAAAGGAAGCCTTGTCATGCCATCATGGAGGAGTCGTATTTCACTGGGAGATGCCTCCAGAATGCACGAAATTCCAAGACATGATTAACCAAAAGAATTAGCTACGGAGCTTATGAGAATTCCCATTGGTTTGGTCTGGAGGATTCTACACCCAAAACTATCTGAGTCACAAACCCTAAGCAAACGTTTACTAATCCAATTATGACTCCGAGTACATGTGGGTTTTTAAGCATTTGGTGTCTAGATTGGTTTAAAAGCCTTAATTGGCTTATCAAATAAATAGATTGTGCTAAATGAATTGCTAACTAAATAGTAATCTGATGTTTAACATTAACTAAAATAAAGTACATACCCTGACTAGATATTGGAAACATAGCATCTAATGTTGTCCCAGGGAAAGGCATGATTATTTTCCTTTTCAAATAAAACTCGTAGAGATTTGTACATTGAAGCCCCATTCGCTCAGCCCCAGGCAGATCAGTTTTTTTTTTCCTTTCTTCTTTTCACTCTGCTCCCATTAAAAGGCCTCTAGGGTTCATATATCTGTTGGAGCAGGCTGGAAAGAAGAAAGAAAAAGAGGAGAAGAAAAGGGAGGAACAAAAGAGGTCACATGCGGAAGCCCAAGTGAGTTTCTTTTCTGCGGCTTGTTTTGGTCTAGCTTTTGATTCAGAATCTTGCTCTACCCGTGAAAATTGTCAACTTCTCCATTGAGGAATCTCTTATGGACAACGAGATCAACCAGATCAAAGAAAAAAAGGAGGAGAAAATTAGATGTAACTTATATGCTTTCTTCCTTCAATAAACACTCAGTTTTTCTCTTCATTGATGCAAAGAAAATTGATTCTCCAAAAGCCAATCTTAGTTTCTATCCAAGTGTCTCAGAGATAAATCTCTACTTATTTCAATCACCATTGCTAATCAACATCTTGTGATTTCGCAGCTAGCTTGTACCCAATATCTAGTGGAACGAGCAGCCGATTCACAAGATATGATTGCTAATGACAACGAGTCTGGAGAAAGATCAAGATTCACAAGATATGATTGTTAATGACAACGAGTATAAAGATCAAGAATGCTGCAATCACCTCAAGTAGTTGCAAAGGCTACACAACAAGAAGGTACTAATTTTTCCTTTTTTGGTTTGAGGAAGTCAGGGACGCCTCCACATGAGAGTGGAGATTATAAGATGCTTGAAAAGTAATTGATGGAATTATCCATGTTAATAGAAACTAGAGTGATTTGAATAAGACCAAAGTGAGATTATGTTTTTGCTTTTAGAAACTTCTATGTATAAAGAAAACTAAGCAATGATGCTTTTGACATGTTGAAAACTTTGTCATCTACGTTTTCTTTTAGTCGTATTGAAAAAAGCAAAATTAGGTAGGTGATGTGCCACTAGGTAATCTAAAATACAACTTGGGTTTATTTACCGAAAGAAAGTACATGATGCGAATGAACAATCTTAAATGTAGTTCTTTGAGTTCCATAAAGCATAAGGCAAAAAAGAAAACCTTTCAAGGACCTAAATACTTGCGCGTGTAGAGATAATGAAGAAAAGAGAAAATTTCTCAAGCCGTATTTTACGCACAAAGAGATAATGAAGAAAAGAGAAAAATTCTCAAGCTGTATCTGCATATGAATAGAAACGACGTTCTTATGCCATTTAAAAAGACAACAAAGGAAAGGATCTCATGAGATTTTTTCTTTGCGGGAGCTACAAAGGTGAATGTGACATAAATCTAAGGGTGTATTTGGTTCAGCATTTGGAAAGCTCATTAGGAAAATGCAAAGCAGTTTAGCCTAAAGGGCTTAGAGGAAATGCAAAGACTGTTTGGTAAATTCTGCTTTGAAATGCAACTTTGAGAGAAATGTTGTTTGGTAAAAAAACACATTTGCAAAGCCCATTTGATGATTAATCTAAACATTTTAATTTTTATTTGTTTAAAATTAAAAAAATAATGTTTGCGACTTTTTAAATTTATATTTAACAACAATGTTAAAGATATTGTATAAACAATTTTATTAAAATCAAAATTCCTTTTTTTTGCTAAAAAACATCAAATGGAAAAAATTCACATGCTCTCTTTCTCAATTACAAAAAGAATACTTTCATTACAATAAAAATATGATAACATATGCTTTGAGGAAAGAAGCTCATTATCATTAAAAATTATAAATTTCCTTAATTACTTCATAAATTCATAACTATTTGATCACGTAAACGTGCCATATCAGAAATGTTGCAGACACTTATAGAAATAGGAGGATTCAACACTGCTGGGGATTGGACTCGTCCATTTTTAATTCTGCTGATATTCCCCTGTAAGTTCGGGTTCTCGGTGTTGCTGCTGCCTTCGCCAATTCTTGAGAGTTGTGGGCTGCTCGGTTGGCTAGTTAGCTTCTTGTGCTGCTCTTCAGTGGGTGGGTATTGTTGAAGTTGGGAGCTGCATTTGGTATGTGAGGGTTGCCTCTATCTGTTGCAGATGATTTCTTGCTACTGCTTAGTTGTGTGGGTCACCAAGTTTAAGAGATCTCATTTTCCTTTTGTTGGTAATGTTGTTTTGGCTGCCTTGTTGTTGTTGTTTTTGGTTTTTGTTTATGATTTTCGTGCGTTGTTTCCTCCTTCTCGTCACCCTTCCACTCGATATAACTTGTTGTCTTCTTGAGTGTAAGTTCTTGGTGCCATGTCTTTGTGTGTAGTTGTATAGCTTTTGGTTCAAAGTCAATATATCTATTACCTTTACCAAAAAAAAAAAAAAACAATTTTGTCCAATATATGGAAAAAGTACCTGCAATCAACGCACCAACTGCCACACAAAATGCTCAACTTGAAGAAGCAACTCCACCCTACTGACTTCAAGCCTCCAAGAGCTAATAAAGAAAGAAGTCAAATTTTCATAACTGATTTCCACTCATACAACCACAACAAAAGTGGTGCTCAAAGAGTGAAGGGAAGAGCAAGTTTTATACATTTAGTTGCGCTACACATGAAAATGAAATATATCAATGCATTCAGTCTTCAAGTGGAGCATGCTCTTAGTCCAAAATCTAATATGGAGAATAACATGTTCAGTAGTCCAACAATAGTCCAACTAATAATTCACGGTAAAGAATGTTGGGGATTCAAACAATTCACAAGCATTATGGAGATGCTGATCATTGACATTTTTTCCATATTCGTATTTACAAGAGAATGATGATATATAGTCAACAACAAAGCTTTAAGAAATGATTGTTGTTGGATTTTGTCTAAATATTATTATCTTATGGGTTTCAAGTTTGTGAGCAGTGAGCTCAATGGGTTGAAAAGAAAAGAAAACAAATCATTTCAGCTCTTCCAAGCTAAACAAAGCAGCCTTAAAAATCATGCACGATTGCATTTCTTCAACTGTCTAGTCATGGTTACAAAAAGCATAATGCAACTCTTTCTCCCAATAAAGTTTACAGAATCAATGCTCATGTGGCCAAGCATCATAAGATCACGTGCATGTATTCATCGGTGTCTGGCAAAGCAAAAGAGGAAACATGGTGTACAAAAATTTATGGACAAATAATGTTAAAAGAGAAAAAATCCACAGATGCCAAAGTTCATTCAATAGGAACCAGACGAGAGAACATAACTCCAAACAATTTACAGTTAGCAGCGGTAAACTAGGCAGCTTCAGAGGCACATAAAAATTACAACATAAAGGATGAATGCAAAAGTTTTCTGTTGGTAATGCTTGATAGAAATGAAGAATCAAAACAACAGTATAGCGAATGCAGTATTTCTATTTTGTGAACTTGTCCTTTGAAATTCAAAACATTGAACGGAAAACTCCAATTGTATGTCCTTTGAAATTCGAAAAAAAAAACACCCACGACCCACAACCCACAGCCTTGCCGCTCACTACTAAAAATCTGTCCAACCTCGAAAACCCAAATTGAATCTCAGCTCGCGAAACCTGCAAAGCAACACAAAACCTTTGCTTTCTAAGGAGAACTCCAAATTCCCACGCATTCGACCGCTAAATAGCAACCGCCCCGAATTTCACCCTCGCACTCCACCATGGGTTATACAATCACAGATCTCGATTACCAACTAGCGAGAGCATGGAAAAAAAAAACAAGGAACCTAGAAGCAAAAGCAGATGAGATACAAACAGGCGGAGCAGGGGAGTCAAATGGGATCATTAAACCCAGATGAGGAGAAGAATCGAGCGAGTGAGAGAGAGAGAGAGAGAGAGAGTGAGTGAGCGAGCGAGCTTACACGCTGAAGGTGCTGGAGAAGTGTCGTTGGCAGATCTGAAGGTGGATTCGATATCCAAGCTGATCTTGAAGTCGATGTCGTCGTGGGACTCTCGGGAGAGTGAGCGTGAGGAGTTGGGAGCATGAAATTTTATTAATGGAGCCCTTCAGCATTCTCAAGGTCAACTTTCAACTCAAAGCTCGATAGAAAATGGTTGCTAAACACTCCTTTTTTTTTTCCCAAGGGGCTTTCAGGTCTGAAGGGGCTTTCTAAATGCCTAACCAAAGGCATCCTAAATGCGTGAAATATACACAAAGTCATGGAATCCAAATGGCTGCATCCCCTTTTGATAGGGGGATGTGATTAAGTTAATGAAATAATATCTAACCTCTAATCCATATTGAACAAATCATTTAACAGAATCATTAACATTAAACTAAATCTACAAAGATATATACATATATACATATATATATATATATATATATATATATATAATTTATCTATGATACATTTAGTTGTTATGAAGATAGTATAATAAGTATTATTGTGTATCATAGAATTAGATTTGCTATGCATATATTGACACAATCACGATAGAATTTGAAATTTGAAATTTTTCTCTGCCTTATAATTGTTAGATGTGTCGTTAGACTAACTATATATCTCTATACAAACTGAGGGTCCATTTGTTTCATGATAAATAATTATTTAAAAAATATTTTCTGATAAATGGTTGTATCGCTTACGTAAATGACGAATGAAAAGTATTTTTTTATCATCAACACAATAACTATGGATTTATAAATCGTTGTCGATAATAAAAATATTTTGCATTGATTAATTTTCTAAATGATATAACCAATAGATTCAGATGCTTATATTTTATTTGATGCGTTTTGCTGGTGTAAGGAGGAGAGCGGTTTTTGAAAATTGGAAAACGGGATAAAGAAAGAAAAGAAAAGGTTAAAAAAAAGAGGAGCAAAGGAAGAATCATCCTAGGCATCCAAATTAACTGTGCAGATAAGTCCATATCTTTGAGGGTAATCTTAAGATGTATACAGTTATCCTCAACTTTAAAGAATCTTAATTTATATGGAAACATATGATGAGGCAATGAGAAAATTCTATAAATTCAGAGAATCTTAAAGACCGAGAGACTTGTTTAGTGAAGCCTCATTCAATCAGCGCCAGGCTTCTTTTTTTCTACCTTTCTTTTCGCCCTGCTCCGATGAGAAGGCCACTAGGGTTCCAATATCTGTTGGAGCAAGGCGAAAAGAAGAAAGAAAAAGAGAAGACAAAAAGGGAGGAAGAAAAGAGGTCATCAACGGAAGCACAAAGTGAGTTTCTTTTCTGCGTTTTGTTTTGGTCGACTTTTGGTTCATGATTTTGCCAGACTACTGAGTTAACTGACCGGCAGACGTCTCCGGTTTAGTCATTCGCTGTCTTCGCAGGAAAGCATCGTTTCTCATCTTGTCTTGTTTTCCTCTTGGGCCATCAGGAACTTAATCTCAGTCAAAGTAAAACGTGGGTACTTGCTTGACTGCTTCCTGGACTCATCTCTGTGTTTTTGTCTCGAACTGCTCATCTCTCCTTCCTGTAAGTTGCTCCGATTATGGCAGGGGACTTCATACTTTGTTTTGGCTGTTTTCGTCAAAGCTATGCCGGATGATCATTCTATTGCAAATGAAAAAAGGAGAACATTAGATGTAACTTGTAATTGTGGTTCGCCGAGTGGTTTGTCCCAGATCTCCCATGATCATTTGGAAAGTCATACGTATGCTTAGAATATTGTCTGCCTTGTGTTCCTCCTCACAATTCTCAGCAGATGATGAAGACGAAAGTTCGTTTGATTATGCTTCAAACTACATGATTTGCGGGCTGTGATTTCTTTGGTCAACAAGAAGTTAATTAGCTAGAGGAAGTGAGAGTCCCTTCCTTCTGTATGAATAAAAATGCACCAGAACTGTTGAAATTGGAATCTCAGGGCACAGATATACGACTTGAGGATCGGCAAATTTCATATAGTTTTCATCATTCTAATTTGGCAGAAATAGTCCTGCTAAAGAAAGAAAAAAGAAAGGTAAACAGAAAGGAGCAAAGAGAAATTGATCCTAGCCATCCAAATTAATTGCGCTGGTAAGTCCATATCTACCAGATTAATCTTAAATTGTAAATTGTTGTCCTTAATTTTCCAGAATCTTAATCTATAATGAAACATTTGACGAGGCAATGAGAAAATTCTTTATCTTTAGAGAATCTTAAAGACCACAGTGAAGCCCCATTCAATCAGCGCAATGCGGAATGTTTATTCTTTTCATCTTGCTCCAATGAAAAGGTCACTAGGGTTCCAGTATCTGCAGGAGCAATGTGGAAAGAAGAAAGAAAAAAGAGAAGAAAAAGGAGGAAGAAAAGAGGTCATCAACGGAAGCCAAAGTGAGTTTCTTTTTTCCAGTTTGTTTTGGTCCACTTTTGATTCAGAATTTTTGTCTACCCCGTCAAAATTGTCAACTTGTCCAATGAGGAATCTCTTATGGACAATGAGGTTGTCCCTGACATTCGAATCCGATACAACCAGATCAAAGAAAAAAAAGGAGAGCAGTAGATGTAAATCATATACTTTCTTTCTTCAATAAACACTCATTTTTCTCTTCATTGATGCAAAGAAAATTGATTTCCCACAAACCAATCTTAATTCATATTCAAGTGTCTTAAAGAGAAATCTCAACATAGAGCTTCAATTGCCATTACTAATCAATATCTTGTGATTCGATTGCTTGTTCATTCCCTAAGATCTAATGGGATGAGCCGCGATTTCATAAGATATGATCACCAATGGCAACAAATGAAGTGCCTCTAGTCATCCGGAGCCACGCGATGCATAAGTCTTCCATTTATCTTTGTGTAGAGGTGCTCTATTTGATCGGCTATGACCTCCTCAATCATTGGTCCATGTCATAGATCGTGACCAAGTGCATTAATCGTGGCATGGAACATTCCTTGGTCATGTGGGTCCTGGTCAAGCCAAGCGGCCATTGAGAATGCTACGATGATCGAGTTCCTTGAGAATTGATGATCTATGAATCCCTTCGATAAGATGTGACCATGCCTTGGGCTGAAATGAGCCACGATCTTGTGATGACCAAACCATGATGGTGCCACGATTAGCCCACAATGAGTCTAGAGAAAGATCAAGAATGTTGCAGTCGCCGAAAGTAGTCATAATGGCTACATAATGAGAAGGTACTGATTAAATCTCATAAAATAATTGGTAAGAATTTCTTACTAAATTTGGCACGACCGGATGAAAGATAAAAAGAACATTAGATGAAACTTATGTGCTTTCTTTCTTCAATAGATATTCGTTTTCTTTCATTGATGAAATTTCATTTCATAGATAGTGTTGATTTGCATCTCTTCCTTCTCTTTTTCATCCTTTTTCTATTCTGGTCATAATACTAATTATTTGGACACTCTGTCAAACAATTCTATTCATTCACTTTTAAGTGTTGTGGGGAAATTGACTATCGACCAATGTGCTGTAAATTGGTAGTTTTATGGACTGATATGCGTAAAATGTGTTCGTTTTTCTTGATAAAAAGAGAAAGGAAGAGAACTGTCTTTGTTGATATGTGCATTTAATTCGTTCATCTTTCTTGAATGTCCAACGGAACGAAGCTCTGAAAACTGAATTAACGTTTTTCAACCGCTTTTCTACGCTTCATATAAGAGATGCGCAGCTGCCATTCAAACCTTCCCAAGCCATTCGATATTTTCTATCCAAGAGTTTCAGAGCCTAAATTTTCCACGGAAGCTACACACCCAGAGAATTATCTTCCGTCTCTGATTTGATGGAAAGAATGCCGAGCTCACAACACGCGAACAGTGATGGCAACAATGGCAACAAGTTTGGAAAGCGCCGGCCAATTGTTCGGTTAGTCAAGGGCTTCTCCAACTTTAAGCGAATTCTACAGGGAAACCTTTTTGGCTGGCAGAGCAGTAGTGCTGCTGATGGAGGAGGAGATGATCGAAGTGCAAGGGTCGACCCAGTACGAGGGGAGGAGGAAGACGTTCCTAATTATCAGGCGGGAAAGGTTCAAGATCAAGAATCAATACATGGATCTGATCGAAGAAAGAGTGACGATTTTGTCGCAGGAGAAATTAACGGAATCAACCCTGCGTCGGAAGCAAGAATATCCTCACAATTGGCCGAAGAAGTTTCGATGGGGAGATCTCATGGACAGACAAGAGACGACGTGGTTTTCACACCCAACAGCACCGATATGAGTTTAAGGGAGTGGCCATTGCTAGGCTTCAATCATGGAATGGAAGATCGAAGAGCAGGAATTCATGATCAAGACTCAACACAGAGACCGCACGAGCAGAGGGGTGACTGCGCTGCTATTGCGAATAAGAACAGTCCTGGGGGATTAAGGCAGAGTGAATGGCCACAGCTGTTCGAGTATTCAAGAGAACTGGGCGAAAGGAAGAAGGAAGCCAAGAGGAAACGGAAGAAACGAAGGAGGTCATCGCCGAAGCAATAGATAAAAAGAGAAATCACATACTTCTTTGCTATGATGCATTTATTTTCTTGGAATCTCTCTCGCAAAGCGAGACTATTAGTTTACTTTTCTCGTTTTAGGATTTTGTTGGGCACTTCATCAATGGGTTCTCTCTGAGTATAAGGATTTAAGTGAAATTGATTTTCACGGAAATATCACTTTTTAGTTCGTGAGTCGCATCTTGCCACGAACCAAACAAGTGAGGATGAATTTTCTTGTGGAAATGAAGGGATTTTCCGGGAAAGTTTGGATGTGGAGTAAGTCTTCGTGCTCTCATATCCATTCTGCTATCTCTTATTTTTGGAAATTTGGATCCGTCACATATCTAAGAGGAAGAGCCAAATTATCTTGTTTCTTTATTTCTTTTCTTTCTTTTGTTCATAAGGCTTATGAAATTGTATCGACTCAAACATTAAGTGAGGGAAGAATTTACTGTTTACAAATCGAGAAAAATTATTCCTGTTACAAAAAGTCCACAGTGCCATATACATATTGTAGTTATTTGTGTTATTGCTATATTACTAGTTTATTACTCCTGCGGGTTTTGTTTATTCAATCGGCATATATATCTCTCCGATAAGATAATTACTAACATTTGTATCATAACTGAAGCTCCTCTATATTAGCCATTATTTTCCCACCAATAAAAAATTGTAGTAGTAAAAACAATGGATGATTGTAGATTAGGGAAAAAGGAACAAAAGAAAAGACATGTTTCCTGGTCTTTTTCCTTTCAAAATGTATAAGTTGATTTAACAAAATCAAAGCCAATGTTAGTCACCAAACTGGATTCCTCGAAAACTGGGGCAACAAATGAATAGACTAATTAAAAAAAAAAATGAAAAGATTCTAGTGAAAAAATGTACGCGTTCAAATTGTTAAGCACAAAATATTGAATTTGATATAATATAAATCAACCCATAGGTAGTATATTTTAAATAATAAAGAATAATAAAACTAAAAAAGGATAACCTCATAGTTTTGACATGCATTTTTTCTTCACTTTTTGACTAAATATATAAACCAAGAGAAGTGCGCATGTTTAGTTGTGCCGTGATCTCCTCTTCTTTATTCCATTTTTTTGTTTGAGGAAAAGCCGGGACGCATCGACATGAGAATGGGAGATCATTAGACCCTTGGAAACTAATTGATCGAAAGTTCTATTGTCAATAGACAGATCTGAATAAGATTGAAGGTAAATTATGTTTTTACTTTTGGAAACTTTTATTAAAAAGAAAACTAAGCAATGATACTTCTGACGTATCGAAACTTTGTCTTCTATGTTATCTAGCTTGATTAGCCAATCTCTCTTAAGTCATTGAAAAACCGCAATATTAGGTCGTTAATTTGTGGGAAATTAATCTGAAATTTTTTCTGACTTCGTGTGGTTCAGGATTCAACAAATTCCAATTAAGTTGAAGAGGACATAAATCTATGCATGTAATAATCATCAAGAAGTAGATACTTGCACGCTGGTAGAGATGACAAAGAAAAAAGAACGACATTCTCATACTATTTAAAAGAAAAATTAGAGAGAGGAAAGGATCCAATGAGACTTTTTCGGGAGCTTCCATGGTGATAAAAATCTTAATACGAAGAATCAACAAAAAGTCACAAAATGTGAATGGCTGAATTTAAGATGTTTGATGATAACATGGCTAATGAAACCTTAGCAATTCCTCGGTGCAAAAACTCTGAGGAAGACAATCGATCAGGCTAATCCTCTCGTTATGTAGAGTTTCTCCCTACCGAAATGGTAGTTTTCATCTATCTTCCTTCTAAACCCTAAATTTCAGAAAATCTCGTTCACTTTCGGGCTCTCCGTCTACAGTGTTGGATTATCCGCTAGTCTCACCCATGATTCACTTGGATGGGTTTCATCTTCTCGCCTTTGGAATTACCTTAATCAATTACCTCTTCATCTTGTTTCTTCGTCTTATCTCAAAACCCTAAGTTTCAATCGCTTCGGTTTCATTTCTTTTCCCCCTGTCTCCGAATAGCTTTCGCATGCCCCCAACAAACCCTCCATCCCGATTCCTAGCAGTTCTGCATGTGACCAATTTACTCTCCCACCTTTGCTGGACTTCCATTTGACACTCTTGCCCTAATGGTCAATACGAATCCAGCTGAGGAGGCTTGGTTAGCTGCTTTATGTAGTTGTTTAGGCCGACTATGGTCAGCCCAGGAGATTGACGTGTGGGATGAAGAACCCCTGCAGAGAAAGTCGAAGAATGTAAGTTGATCCTTGTAGGTAAATTTCTTGGTAACCCCTCTATTAACTTTACATCATTCCAGAACACGATGAAAAGAGCTTGGCGTTTAGACCAAGTCGAAATTTCTCAGAGAGAAGCAGGACTTTATGTGTTCAAATTTAATTCGGAAGGGGAAAAACGTGTACTAGAAAATGGACCCTGGTTATTCTGTAGTAACATGGTTATACTCAAACCCTGGACCCCAAACACGCCCCTGCATTGCTATAACTTTAATACATGTGCTTTTTGGGTGCAAGTCTTTGGTCTCCCCTTAGAAAGATGTACAGATCATCCATTAAGTAAAGCAGTTCGTGATGTTGGAAATGTTTTGGATGTCAGAATTGAGGAGAAAGAAGGATTAATTTTAAGAGCAGGGAGAGTTAGAGTGGACATTAATCTAAATGAACCTCTTAAACTGAGTAAACTCATTCGCATGGCGGGGAAAAAAATATGGCTGGATTTCCATTATGAACGGTTACCACATTATTGCTATTCTTGTGGTGTTCTAGGCCACTATGCATCCTATTGCAATGATATTCCATATGATGAGGCCAAATTTGAAGGGAGGGACAAGATGTACTGTGGACAATGGTTACGGGTTGAAGTTAGGGAACATAGCCCTTTCTGGCAGGCATTCTATGAACTGAACACTACTCAAGAGGATGTTGTAGAAACGGTACCTGAAACACCTTAGTCTGGGTTGCTGTTACTCCTTGCTGCACCATGCGATATAAGCAAACAACCAGTCCCTATGGACACTCAAATGGCTCAGCATATAAATACCTCAACAATAAACTTAATGCCCAGTTCTCCCCATGTTGACACTTCATAGGGAGCTATTCATAACAAGCTGGAATCCCCTGCATCCCCTGCATCCCCTGCATCAGTAAAGAAGACTGGTGTCAAAGAATTTACAGCTGAAGCGTCTTCATCTAAAAAATCCAAAAGCTCTTGCTTGCAGACCAAGACTAATCCTCTAAAGAAAGCAAAGAGATATTCTCCTAATGGGTCACATCCTATTTTGCCAAACAATCTCGATGAAAGTAATTTGTTGGAGACTCCAGTACTTGAGGTCGAAAGGGCAAATGACAAGGCTGTGGTGGCTTGCCCGAATAAGCCACCATTTGACAAATGAAGATCCTAAGTTGGAACTGTCAAGGATTGGGCAACTCCCTGACAATTCGAGCACTGAGGGCCGTAGTGGCTCAAGATCGGCCTGATATCATCTTTTTGATGGAGACTCGGAATCAGGAACCTGTTATCAAACAAATCCAACGAAGATTAAATTATTGCAACAGTTTTGTAGTGAATCCACAAGGTTTGGCTGGAAGGATGGTTCTTTTTTGGACTAACCATATCTCGCTCAGTGTCAAGGCCCATAACTCACATTTCATTGATACTATTTGTTCTGAAGATAGCGGTGTCACATCCATGTGCCTTACCTGTTTGCATGCTCTAGCTATTTATCAACAGAGACAGATCTTATGGGCAGAATTGAGGCAACTCAGCCAATTAAACACTCAACCATGGGTGTGTATAGGGGATTTTAATGAAATTTTACATCACTAGGAGAAAGTAAGTAAGAGACCAGCTGAGCCTTTTATATTGCACTCCTTTCGGGAACTATTACATGATTGTGCTTTGATGGATCTTGAGACTAAGGGTTGTGTCTATACTTAGGTAAATACCAGAAGTGGACAGGAAGTGTGACATCCGGATTTTCAGGTTTTAATTTCGACTGGATAAATAGGGCCGTCTTCGTTCAATTGAAGCCAGAGATTGTGAAATTGGGATGCAAATATGCCACAGTGGTAAGGAAAAATACCAATTTGATTGATGAGGTGTTGAATGAATTAATGTGGGTCAATTTGATTTAATTCAAGTGGGATTAAGATTTAATTGGAAGAGAATTGATGAGAATTGAAGAAATGGGACGTACAAGAATTGGACCCCGGCGGAAAAATAAAATGGACCCATTGGAAGAGGTTGTGGAGGATTGGGTGAGTGGAGTGTGATGTCACCCATGATGTCATGGTGGTGGGCCATTTTTGTTGAATAAAAGAAAGAGAAAAAGAAAAGAAAAAGCCCTCCCCTTCTTCTCTCTCCTCCCTCTCTCTTCCGTGCGATTCCCCCATCTTCTTCTTCTTCTTCTTCTTCTTCTTCTTCTTCCTCTTGTTGGTGATTTTCAAACCTAGAAATTGCAGAGGAGAAGTTGGAGCAGCCATTGCCGTTCGCCCATCGCCGCCGTCGCGCGCGGTTGCCTCGCGCTCGCCCGCGCCTGGCCGCGCGTCGCTCCGCCCCCTTCGCCTCTCCATCGTTTCTCTCTTTGTTCGCTGTCCTAGAAGCTCGGGCCTTCGCCGGAGCTCCCTCCGCCGCCGTGCGCCCCCGCCTTAGCCCGCCGGAGCTTTGCCTTGCCTCCGCCGCCCTTGGCCGCCCGAACCAGCGCCGGATCCGCTCCCTCTCGGCCCCGATCAGCAACCCAGAAAATGGGTATGGCAGCCCACGTTTGGCCCGTTTTGGCCGCCTTCCCGAGCCCGGATGCTCGGCCCGCTTTGAGAAGAAAGTCGATCCTCGCGTCGTCCCCGTCGTTTTGGTCCGCTCGGCTCGCTAATCCGGTGAGTTTAACTCACTAAACCTTGATTAGACGGTTAATGATGCCCTAAGTGTGCTTAGCCTAAGTTAAGTAAGCTTGGGTGATTAGTTTAGTTTATTTAATTGTGAATTAGATTAAGATGTTTGTTTAATTTAAACCATGTTTAATTAAAGGCTAAGTGAGTTCTTTTAATGATAAACATCGACGTGACATAATAGGGTTTTACTTTTGAATTATTTAATTGTTTCGAAATTCTTGAAATTTTAATATTATATTTTATTCCGAAATTATTAAAATATTATTATTTATTAAAAAAAAAACGGAAAAATTATTTTTAACCCCGTTCTTTCGAATTTCGTGCCGATCGCTTTGCTGTGTGTTCGGATTTTGAAATTGATGGTTGGATAGTATAAATTGAGCGTGGATGATGAAAAATATGAATATTATTATTTAATTAATTTTCGGAATAAATTTAATTATTTATTAAAATTCAAAAATTTCGTCGGGACCCTAAACTCTCAGAATTTCATGCCGATCGCTGCTGTGTATTTAGAATTTGAATTTGATGATTGATTGTGGCAAATTGAGTGTTGATTGTGATAAATATGGATTTTATTCATAAAATCCCAAGTGTCAAGTTCGGCATTGAAATTGGATTGTCAATGGCTAATATCGTAATTGGATTATGTGAGTGAAATGTAAAGTATCCAAGGATTGGTATCGAATTGTCGTGTGCTAGTTGAAAGGCTCGGGTCGCAGTGGTGGCTAGGCCGACTGGATCCTTATTCTTTTAGAATGCCGTCAAGAAAATGACGTGGCTTGGTCGCAGTAGTGGCGAGACCGACTGAACCTTTATTCTCCTAGAAATGCTGTCGATAGAACGACGTGGCTTGGTCGCGATGGTGGCGAGACCCGATCGACCTTTATTCTTCTAGAAATGCTGTCGATAGAATGACGTGGCTTGGTCGCGATGAGTGGCGAGACCGAACCTTTATTCTCCTAGAAATGCTGTCGATAGAACGACGTGGCTTGGTCGCGAAAGAGTGGCGAGACCGACTGGACCTTTATTCTTCTAGAAATGCTGTCGATAGAACGACGTGGCTTGGTCGCAGTAGTGGCGAGACCGACTGGACCTTTATTCTTCTAGAAATGCTGTCGATAGAACGACGTGGCTTGGTCGCAGTAGTGGCGAGACCGACTGGACCTTTATTCTTCTCGAAATGTCGTAATGTTAATAGATAGTCGACTGTGAGTGGGTTATGCCCTTGTGTGACAGTGAATAATAATTGGAATGCGTGCTAAGTGCGATCGTGATCTAAAATTGTTTGAATTATTATTACTACCTGAAATTGTGTGATATAAATTGTGCTAACCTGCAGGAAGGAATTGAGGCGAGGTAAGTTCTCTGTGTGATGTGGCTATGCCACCCTTGGGCGTATTTTCTTTCTAATAGGGGTTTAGGGGGTTGAACTTGCTGAGACGTTGTCTCAGTGGTTATTGAATAACCATTTCAGGTCCCCGGTGGGCGGAGCAGCCAGATAGCTTTGGTTGGCTTTGAGGAGTTGCGGGCGAAGTCATAAGGATTGGAGCGTGTCCGACTTGTAGGTCGTAGGACAGTTTATTTTTAAGAGTCGATCTTTTGTAGACTTTTGATTGTGGGCCTTCGTCTGTAACTTGGTTTGAGTAAGTTATTGGTTGTGAAATTGTTTCCTGCTTTTCTATCCCGTATTTTATTGTCAGGGGTTTTATAATACGTTCCGCTTGCGCATTAATAAATGAATGGGGTCGGCAACACTACTTGGGAATGTCGCATTTGATCGATCGCAGTGGGATGTGCGCGCGCTCGGGGTTTGGGGCGTGACAGGAAGTTGTCAAAGAGAGATTGAACCAAGCTTTGTGTACTATTGAATGGCCATTAAATTATCCAGAAGTTGAAGTTCTGGCTTTACCTGCCATAGGGTTGGATCACGGTCCGATTCTTTTAATTACCAATATCAAACCGTAAGGAGGCAAAAACCTTTACCTTTGAATCCTTCGGCTTGAACATGACGAATGCCGCGAGGTGGTATTGAATTCTTGGTCAGCCTTATCTCTTAATAACTCCATAATCTCACATAAGCTTTGGGCTACAACTAGTGCGCTAGCCAAGTGGAGCAAGTCAACATTCACGTAGGTCATCATCAAATAAATCTTATAATAGCAACTCCAACATTATACAAATCAACTCGTTTGTAATTATGACAAATATTAGGTTACTTACGAAGGATAAAATTCATAATATTTGGTTACGGGAGGAACAATATTGGGCGATGCATTCCAGAATTAAATGGATGAGATGGGGGGACAAAAATACAAAATTCTTTCATGCCACCACCGTACAAAGACGGAAAAGAAATAGAATCTGCATTTTAAAGGATGAAAATGAAGAGTGGATCGAGAGAACCGAGATTAGGTGAAGTATAAGACTCTTACTTTCTTTAAGAATCTTTATACTTCAATTGGATAGCAAGCATATGAACCTATTCTAATGCAATGTCCTCGAGTAGTAATAGCGGCTATGAATACGCAACTAACGGCTGAAATCACGCGTGAGGAAGTCAAGCATGCAACTTTTCAATTAGGAGCCACACAAGCATCAGCACCTGACAGCTTAAATTGGACTGTTTGACTAGCATTATTGTGACATTATTCAGGAAGATGTTTTTAAAACAGTCCAAAAAAATTTTACCACGGAATTATGCCAGCTAATATTAACAGAACAGCTATATCCTTGATCCCCAAGAGTCCGAACCTCGAGAGGTTAGATCAATTCCGCCCTAGTAGTTTATGTAATTTCATCTACAAGATTATCTCGAAAGTTCTAGCAAATCGCACGAGGCCTTGCCCTCTTTGGAGCTGATTTCCAAAGAACAAAGTGCCTTTGTATCGAAAGGACAAATACAAGATAATATCCCGATAGTTCAAGAAGTACTTCATCGGTTAAAGATTCGAAAAAGAAAGAAAAGATTTCAGGGGATTCTTAAGTTAGATATGAAGAAAGCCTATGATAGGGTGGAGTGGGACCTTTTAAAAGCTTATCTTTGTCGAATGGGATTTCACAAACGTTGGGTAAATTGGCTGATGCAATCTGTGACTACGACCTCTCTAAGTGTAAAACTCAATGGTGAACCTCTCACATACTTTAAACCATCGCGGGGACTCAAACAGGGTGACCCTCTCCCACCATACTTATTCATCCTGTTGGCAAATTTGCTCTCCACCATCATCCAACTAGCTGTTGACATGGGCAATCTACGAGGAATCAAACTTAATAGGTGCTGTCCAACTTTATCCCATTTATTTTTTGATGATGATACTATCCTTTTTACTGATGGTAGAACCCATGAATGTCAAAACTTAGCAAACATCCTACATCGGTATTGCCTAGCTACGTCAAGAAATTAATAGGAATAAATCTGGTATGTTCCTTGGTAAATGTTGTCCTCAACTTCTTAAAACAAACTTGGCTAGAGAATTAAGGGTACCACTATTGGACAAAATGGGAAAATACCTAGGCGTACCTTCCGATTGGGGATCATCTAAAAAAGATATGTTTGCTTGGATTCTAGGACGAGTAAATGCTAAATTGGAGGGGTGGAAGGAAAAGCTAATTTCTAAGGGAGGGAAAGAGATTATGTTGAAATCGTAGTTCGGTATTACAGGTAGTATGCTATGATGATTTTTAAAGTTCTCGTATCTATTTGCAAGTCTGTTGAACAAAAAATAGCTAGGTTTTGGTGGCAAAACAACGATAATGTATCCGTCTGGTATGCCTTTGGAAAAGTTGGGATCTTCTGAAAGAGAGCAAAGATAAAGGAGTAATCGGATTTAAAGACTTATTATCCTTTAATAAAGCCCTTTTGGGAAAGCAAGCTTGGCGACTCTTTCAAAACCCTTCCTCTTTGTGGAGTAGTGTTTTAAAAGCTGTATATTTTCATTCTACAGATTTTTGGCATGCGGATAAGGGGCCTAGACCTTCTTGGGGATGGCAGTGTTGTGACCGTTGTTGTTGCCGTGCCTGTTGAGGCCCGATCTAGAGTTGTGATCGAGGATTAAGTCGCCGTATCTGAGTCAAAGTTCAGTTTAAGCAAAAAGGGAAATCGATTGGGGAGAAAGGCCGATGTCAGAAGAAAGGTGCCCTGTTTCACCTAACCGGAACAGTAGAATTGGAAAGTCAGTGCTCAACTCGATCGATGTGTGTCGTGTGTGTAATGAAAGACATGGATCTGTTATGTGCTGTAAGAGAGAAATTACTTGTTACAAGGATCGCCAATACAGTTATTTGATCAAAGATTGTCCGTATAGACAAATGGAATCACAGCTGTTCCTGACACCGCTATCGATAGAAAAGAACAGAGGAAGCATGCTTCCAGGATGTTCAATGGGGTACTTGGAACGGATCTCAATGTAAGGAAGGGTGCATGATGTTCCTTGATGGGAGGTAGAGGACTCTCTAATTGTGTGCCGAGCTTGTGGAAAGGAGGCATGAGTCAGCCTAGTGTCAGAGTAAAAAGGGAGTATGATTTGAATATGGCCAGCACAGCCGTCATGTTGAGAGTTGTCTATGAAAGTTCAGGAGAACGTAAGCACTGTTACTGTAGAGAGGACGCCACTAGGATGGCTAGAGGAGCATGAAGGGATCGACCATACATAATCAGAAGAAGAATGTTTATGAGATGTTTTATGCAGAGTAATGCAGCAGAATTTTCAGTGAAGGTTGTAGGGTTTTCGTTGTGGTAATAAAGTAATAGGAAGATGAGTCTCTGACTATAGTTGTACCGATGGGTTTGTTTATGTATGACTTGGAAGTCATCTATGAAAAGGTTTGGCTCGAGGAGCTTTCTCACATTGTGAATCGTGGCGAGTGATATAATTCAATTTGTTCGGTTAGCGTATAAAAGTTTTGAATTACTAAAAGTTGAAGAGGAACTTCAATCCTTGTTAGTCATCACGAAGATGACTTGGTTACGCTGTTGGTTATTGGATCTACATGGCAGCCGTAATGGATGCGTTAGTTGAGGAGCCGGATATGGAGATCATAATCATGGTACATAAGTTTTCTAAGGTATTTTCTAAAGAATTATCAGGTTTGTTGTCAGGAAGAGAAATGGAGTTCGCGATTGAATTAGCACCCGGAACAGAGCCAGTCCTTAAGGCTCCTTATCGGATGGTGTTACCCGAGTTAAAAGGACTGAAGGTGTAGATGCAGGAAGTGTTGGATAGGGGATTCATACTTTCCAGTGCATAACCTTTGGGAGCACCAGTTCTGTACATGAAGGAGAAATGTGGTTCGTTGTGGTTGTGTATCGATATTCCTCAAGATCAACTGGAGGTCAGGGTATCATCAATTGAGGATCAGGAAGAAAGACACACCAAAGTTAGCATCTCGTACCCGATATGGCAATTAGGAATTCGCTGTAATACCGTATGGTTTGATGGACACCATAGCTATTTATTTGGGTCTAATGAGCGGAATGTTTAAGGGTACTTGAATCAGTTGTGATCGTGTTCATTGAAGTTATCCTGGTGTGTTCGAAGAGTGCCGAGGGGCACAAGAGACGTTTGTGGATGGTACTTCAGACCTTGAGTACTCTTGAATTTTACAATAAGTTTAGTAGATGCGAGTTTTGGATGACTCGTGTTGTGTATGTGTCCCGTCAGTTAAGACCTCGGGAGTTGAATATGAGACAGCATCGCTGGATGGAATTCATTAAGAATTATGACTATGACATTTTGTATCATTCTGGAAAGGTGAGCAAAGTCGCAAATGCACTGAGTCGAGAGTCCTTAGTTGTACAGTTGGCACTCAAGGATTGGATCTTACTTGAGGAAGTCCGAAATTCAGTTTTCAAATTTAAGGAATGCCACCTTTTGAATCTTAAGAGTTTAGATCATAATCAAATCGCTTCAGTGGACAGATTCAGAAATTCAGAAGATTCTATAAGAGAATACAGATGAGAGAGAGATTGATTTTCAGATTTCCGAGGGCAGAACGCTAAGGTTCTGAGGACGATTGCATGTAATTGTCGATACAGAGATTAAAGAAGAGATCTTATGGGAAGCTCATCATAGCAATTTCAGCGTTGTCCAGACAGTACAAAGATGAGTCAGGATCTACATCATCGAGATTGGTAGATCGGTATGAAGATAGATATCGTTGAACAAGTTGCAAGTATCAGAGATGTCAGTAAGTGGAAGTTCAGTGATGTAAACCAGGATGACTTTTACCATCACTTGAGAGTCCTAAGTGAGAATGAAAATATATCACAATGGGACATTGTGACGAGCTTACTAAGGATTCAGGGGATTACCGATACCATTTGAGAATAATAGTCGATCGATAGATGGAGTTGGTCCACTTTGGTACAGTATGAATAGATCTTGTTTTGAGCGTGTGACATCCTAATTTTCAAACTCTGATTTCGATTGGTTAAATTGGGCATTTCATCGACGTGATTATAGTGTTTTTCTCTGAGTTGGCCACTTACGAGATAACTAGACTAGCTGGGTGAGTTATTAAGGACTTTAAGGCAGATAGACTAAGAATTCGACCAGGAATTGATTTCTCGACCGTGCTCATCTTTAGAGATCATTACGGCACAATTAAAGATCGAATTAAGATCAAAGATAGGTCAGCTCGATCGAGATGAATGACCAATCGTGGTGACCCCACTAAATTGGAAAACTCTCGTCGGCGGCACTAATTTGACTTCACCGTCGGTTTGGTACCCCGTGTCCGTATTTGAATCTTTGAGATTTTCCACGACAATTGAGAGTCGCCAATGTGTCGAGTGGGAAAATTGACCACAAGTCATTTGTCCTAAAAAGCTCTGAACACTACCCAATAGCCTAGGTCACACTAAAAGCGTGTCGGAGTGGAATTAACCGCCAATCTAAATTCGATTTCAGAAATTGAGGATTCTATCTTGTCACAAAGTGGGTATATCGAAGTGTGTGAGCATCGAGATAATTCACCGGCATGAAGTGCGGGGATGAATTATATTTCGAATTTAATTAGAGATTATAAATTTGGCGAGTTTTCGAGGTTCTTTATTAAGCAATGTATAGCAAGAGGTACGTAATTTCAGTGGTGAAAAGAAAGTGAAGAAGATTTCGAGGCCAAAGTCGGATCGTAGTCGTGATTACAATTGCCAAGATCACTCGCGAGTTATATCGAGATCTTGACCGAGAGGTTCCCGAGTTTGATAGATCGATCGATAGTTTCTTTTTAATAAGTGCAAAACAGAGTGTACAGGATTTCAGTCGGTTGAGATAAGATCAGAGATCAGAAAATCGCAGGTCTAGAGTTGGGTCAAGAATCAGTGATTCAGTTGCAATTATCAGGGATAGTCTTGAGACCGCTCAGAATCGCCAGTTTAGCTTCGCAGATTTTGTGTTGAAGACCTTTAAAATTTTAAGTGGGCAAGTGTTTAGTATTTTGGATCCAAAGTGGTTTGGGCAAAATAGTAGTGATTTGGCAACATTAGTATATAATGAGCAATATGACAAAGAGGAGAGGATATGAAACGCATTTGTACTCCACCTTCTTGTTAAGAATTGGTCAAGGTTTAAATTTCGAGGACGAAATTTATATAAGAGGGGAAGAGTTGTGACATCCGGATTTTCAGGTTTTAATTTCGACTGGATAAATAGGGCCGTCTTCGTTCAATTGAAGCCAGAGATTGTGAAATTGGGATGCAAATATGCCACAGTGGTAAGGAAAAATACCAATTTGATTGATGAGGTGTTGAATGAATTAATGTGGGTCAATTTGATTTAATTCAAGTGGGATTAAGATTTAATTGGAAGAGAATTGATGAGAATTGAAGAAATGGGTCGTACAAGAATTGGACCCGCGGAAAAATAAAATGGACCCATTGGAAGAGGTTGTGGAGGATTGGGTGAGTGGAGTGTGATGTCACCCATGATGTCATGGTGGTGGGCCATTTTTGTTGAATAAAAGAAAGAGAAAAAGAAAAGAAAAAGCCCTCCCCTTCTTCTCTCTCCTCCCTCTCTCTTCCGTGCGATTCCCCCATCTTCTTCTTCTTCTTCTTCTTCTTCTTCTTCTTCCTCTTGTTGGTGATTTTCAAACCTAGAAATTGCAGAGGAGAAGTTGGAGCAGCCATTGCCGTTCGCCCATCGCCGTCGCGCGCGGTTGCCTCGCCCGCCGCGCCTGGCCGCGTCGCTCCGCCCCCCCTTCGCCTCTCCATCGTTTCTCTCTTTGTTCGCTGTCCTAGAAGCTCGGGCCTTCGCCGGAGCTCCCTCCGCCGCCGTGCGCCCCCGCCTTAGCCCGCCGGAGCTTTGCCTTGCCTCCGCCGCCCTTGGCCGCCCGAACCAGCGCCGGATCCGCTCCCTCTCGGCCCCGATCAGCAACCCAGAAAATGGGTATGGCAGCCCACGTTTGGCCCGTTTTGGCCGCCTTCCCGAGCCCGGATGCTCGGCCCGCTTTGAGGAAAGTCGATCCTCGCGTCGTCCCCGTCGTTTTGGTCCGCTCGGCTCGCTAATCCGGTGAGTTTAACTCACTAAACCTTGATTAGACGGTTAATGATGCCCTAAGTGTGCTTAGCCTAAGTTAAGTAAGCTTGGGTGATTAGTTTAGTTTATTTAATTGTGAATTAGATTAAGATGTTTGTTTAATTTAAACCATGTTTAATTAAAGGCTAAGTGAGTTCTTTTAATGATAAACATCGACGTGACATAATAGGGTTTTACTTTTGAATTATTTAATTGTTTCGAAATTCTTGAAATTTTAATATTATATTTTATTCCGAAATTATTAAAATATTATTATTTATTAAAAAAAAACGGAAAAAATTATTTTTAACCCGGTTGCTCAGAATTTCGTGCCGATCGCTGTGTGTTCGGATTTTGAAATTGATGGTTGGATAGTATAAATTGAGCGTGGATGATGAAAAATATGAATATTATTATTTAATTAATTTTTGAATAAAATTAATTATTTATTAAAATTCAAAAATTTCGTCGGGACCCTAAACTCTCAGAATTTCATGCCGATCGCTGCTGTGTATTTAGAATTTGAATTTGATGATTGATTGTGGCAAATTGAGTGTTGATTGTGATAAATATGGATTTTATTCATAAAATCCCAAGTGTCAAGTTCGCATTGAAATTGGATTGTCAATGGCTAATATCGTAATTGGATTATGTGAGTGAAATGTAAAGTATCCAAGGATTGGTATCGAATTGTCGTGTGCTTTGTTGAAAGGCTCGGTCGCATGGTGGCTAGGCCGACCGGATCCTTATTCTTTTAGAATGCCGTCAAGAAAATGACGTGGCTTGGTCGCATGAGTGGCGACCGATCAACCTTTATTCTCCTAGAAATGCTGTCGATAGAACGACGTGGCTTGGTCGTGAGAGTGGCGAGACCGACTGGACCTTTATTCTTCTAGAAATGCTGTCGATAGAATGACGTGGCTTGGTCGCAGTAGTGGCGAGACCGACTGAACCTTTATTCTCCTAGAAATGCTGTCGATAGAACGACGTGGCTTGGTCGCAGTAGTGGCGAGACCGACTGGACCTTTATTCTTCTAGAAATGCTGTCGATAGAACGACGTGGCTTGGTCGCAGTAGTGGCGAGACCGACTGGACCTTTATTCTTCTAGAAATGCTGTCGATAGAACGACGTGGCTTGGTCGCAGTAGTGGCGAGACCGACTGGACCTTTATTCTTCTAGAAATGCTGTCGATAGAACGACGTGGCTTGGTCGCAGTAGTGGCGAGACCGACTGGACCTTTATTCTTCTCGAAATGTCGTAATGTTAATAGATAGTCGACCTGTGAGTGGGCTATGCCCTTGTGTGACAGTGAATAATAATTGGAATGCGTGCTAAGTGCGATCGTGATCTAAAATTGTTTGAATTATTATTACTACCTGAAATTGTGTGATATAAATTGTGCTAACTGCGGGGAAGGAATTGAGGCGAGGTAAGTTCTGTGTGATGTGGCTATGCCACCCTTGGCGTATTTTCTTTCTAATAGGGGTTTAGGGGGTTGAACTTGCTGAGACGTTGTCTCAGTGGTTATTGAATAACCATTTCAGGTCCCCGGTGGGCGGAGCAGCCAGATAGCTTTGGTTGGCTTTGAGGAGTTGCAGAGGCGAAGTCATAAGGATTGGAGAGCGTGTCCGACTTGTAGGTCGTAGGGGAGTTCATTTTTAAGAGTCGATCTTTTGTAGACTTTTGATTGTGGGCCTTAAATCTGTAACTTCGTTGGTTTGAGTAAGTTATTGGTTGTGAAATTGTTTCTTGCTTTTCTATCCCATATTTTATTGTCGGGGTTTTATAATACGTTCGCTTGCGCATAAATAAATGAATGGGGTCGGCGACACTACCTGGGAATGTCGCATTTGATCGATCGCAGTGGGATGTGCGCGCTCGGGGTTCGGGCGTGACAGGAAGTTGTCAAAGAGAGATTGAACCAAGCTTTGTGTACTATTGAATGGCCATTAAATTATCCAGAAGTTGAAGTTCTGGCTTTACCTGCCATAGGGTTGGATCACGGATCCGATTCTTTTAATTACCAATATCAAACCGCAGTAAGGAGGCAAAAAACCTTTACCTTTGAATCCTTCTGGCTTGAACATGACGAATGCCGCGAGGTGGTATTGAATTCTTGGTCAGCCTTATCTCTTAATAACTCCATAATCTCACATAAGCTTTGGGCTACAACTAGTGCGCTAGCCAAGTGGAGCAAGTCAACATTCACGTAGGTCATCATCAAATAAATCTTATAATAGCAACTCCAACATTATACAAATCAACTCGTTTTGTAATTATGACAAATATTAGGTTACTTACGAAGGATAAAATTCATAATATTTGGTTACGGGAGGAACAATATTGGGCGATGCATTCCAGAATTAAATGGATGAGATGGGGGACAAAAATACAAAATTCTTTCATGCCACCACTGTACAAAGACGGAAAAGAAATAGAATCTGCATTTTAAAGGATGAAAATGAAGAGTGGATCGAGAGAACCAGATTAGGTGAAGTATAAGACTCTTACTTTCTTTAAGAATCTTTATACTTCAATTGGATAGCAAGCATATGAACCTATTCTAATGCAATGTCCTCGAGTAGTAATAGCGGCTATGAATACGCAACTAACGGCTGAAATCACGCGTGAGGAAGTCAAGCATGCAACTTTTCAATTAGGAGCCACACAAGCATCAGCACCGACAGCTTAAATTGGACTGTTTGACTAGCATTATTGTGACATTATTCAGGAAGATGTTTTTAAAACAGTCCAAAAAATTTTACCACGGAATTATGCCAGCTAATATTAACAGAACAGCTATATCCTTGATCCCCAAGAGTCCGAACCTCGAGAGGTTAGATCAATTCCGCCCTAGTAGTTTATGTAATTTCATCTACAAGATTATCTCGAAAGTTCTAGCAAATCGCCCGAGGCCTTGCCTACCGGAGCTGATTTCCAAAGAACAAAGTGCCTTTGTATCGAAAGGAACAAATACAAGATAATATCCGATAGTTCAAGAAGTACTTCATCAGTTAAAGATTCGAAAAAGAAAGAAAAGATTTCTGAAGGATTCTTAAGTTAGATATGAAGAAAGCCTATGATAGGGTGGAGTGGGACCTTTTAAAAGCTTATCTTTGTCGAATGGGATTTCACAAACGTTGGGTAAATTGGCTGATGCAATCTGTGACTACGACCTCTCTAAGTGTAAAACTCAATGGTGAACCTCTCACATACTTTAAACCATCGGGGACTCAAACGGGTGACCCTCTCCCACCATACTTATTCATCCTGTGGCAAATTTGCTCTCCACCATCATCCAACTAGCTGTTGACATGGGCAATCTACGAGGAATCAAACTTAATAGGTGCTGTCCAACTTTATCCCATTTATTTTTTGATGATGATACTATCCTTTTTGATGGTAGAACCCATGAATGTCAAAACTTAGCAAACATCCTACATCAGTGTGCCTAGCTACGAGTCAAGAAATTAATAGGAATAAATCTGGTATGTTCCTTGGTAAATGTTGTCCTCGGCTTCTTAAAACAAACTTGGCTAGAGAATTAAGGGTACCACTATTGGACAAAATGGGAAAATACCTAGGCGTACCTTCCGATTGGGGATCATCTAAAAGATATGTTTGCTTGGATTCTAGGACGGTAAATGCTAAATTGGAGGGGTGGAAGGAAAAGCTAATTTCTAAGGGAGGGAAAGAGATTATGTTGAAATCAGTAGTTCAGGTATTACAGTAGTATGCTATGATGATTTTTAAAGTTCTCGTATCTATTTGCAAGTCTGTTGAACAAAAAATAGCTAGGTTTTGGTGGCAAAACAACAGTAACAGATCTGGTATGCACTGGAAAAGTTGGGATCTTCTGAAAGAGAGCAAAGATAAAGGAGTAATCGGATTTAAAGACTTATTATCCTTTAATAAAGCCCTTTTGGGAAAGCAAGCTTGGCGACTCTTTCAAAACCCTTCCTCTTTGTGGAGTAGTGTTTTAAAAGCTGTATATTTTCATTCTACAGATTTTTGGCATGCGGATAAAGGGCCTAGACCTTCTTGGGGATGGCGAGTCTTCTACTAGGCGAGAGATTCTATCCTAGAGAAGCTTCAATGGTCAGTTGGTAATGGTAAAATGATAAGAGCTAGAGAGGATAAATGGTTGCCTGTGGGCATTCTAGGTGGCCCACAAATTAAGAGGAACCGAAAACTATAGCAGGGTTTATTATCACACATCGAACGAATGGAATGTTGAACTTCTTAATCAAATATTTCAGCAACAAACTGTTGAGCAAATTCTAACTGTAAAGCTTTGGACGGCTTCATCCGAAGATAAACTCTTATGGACAGAAACACAAGATGGATATTATACTTGTGAAGAGTGGCTATCATTTTATCAAGCAAACAGCATACGGAAAGGTAACTTCTCATGCATCCTCTTCCTATAATACACCCAGCAAGTTGTGGAAGAAGATTTGGAAAACAAAGACAGCCCCAAAATACGCACCTTTCTCACAGTCTCTATGCCAAAGCACGTTACCTACAAAGACAAGTTGTTTCGATGAAAAATTATCCCTAACCCGGTTTATGTAAATTCTACTCATCTAACACCCTTGGAAACCCTGAACATTTATTTCTGTTTTGTCCCTCGACACGTTATGTCTGGAACCATCCCCAAGTGCAGATCAACATTCAAACTTATACAACACACCGCATAGATGCATGGCTTGCAAATATTATGGAACGGAAAGGAGCATGTACCTGATTTTGAGATCATCGCAGCCCTATTATGGTAGATTTGGAAAGCTCGAATCAATTTGTATTTCGCCATCAATGCACCCATCCAGATCAACTTGTTGATATAGCTTTAACTCTAGAGTTCTATCATAGAACTCAAAAGCAGAATCGAGCATGGGGACAATTCGGCTGGTCCCTAATCGGACTTTGGCAACCACCGAAGAAAGGCGTTATTAAGGTAAATATGGACGACGCCTTTCCTTTCGCAAATAATAAGGGAGCGATCGCTAGTTTTGCTCGCGATCACACTAGCAAAATGCTTGAAGGCTTCACACGCACCATTCAGGCATCTTCTACACTCGAGACAGAGACCAAGCACTTTTGTGCACCCTAAAGGACCTTTTGTAGAAAGGAAAAATCGAATCTCACCTACTGCTTGAATCCAATAATCTCATTCTTGTCGAGACTATCAACAGTGCCGTCTGCCGCCATGGAATTGCCGCGCTTTGTTAACGGGAATGTGCAGCCTTGACACTCTGTTTGCAAATCTCATGGTGAAGCACTGTCAACGTGGAGGCAAATGCCCTAGCTGACTGGGCTGCGAAGGCCCATGGGCGAGGCCTTCTTTCACCAAATTGGGTTCATTCTCCTCCTCAAATTATGATGGACATGATATGTACTGAAGCCCTTGTTAAGGGTTGTTCCTTTTTCCCTACGTGAATAAAATCTATCCTTTTCGACCAAAAAAAAAAAAAAGAATGGCTGAATTTGGCTTTTCACGGGGATGTGATAAATTACAGAAATAGTACCAATTCATTCATTTATTTTGAACAAATCAATAAACAGCTATAATTGACATAGAGATGAATCTACAAAATTACATCATTTATTTGCGATACAGTCAATTGGTGCAAATTCTGTGTATATATAAACTGTCATGATGGATTCATATATTTCATTTTTTTTTTAAAACTTCGTAACTATTAGACATTGCCACTGCAAAAATATCTACGGTAGAACTAAATAATTATCTAATAGATTGAGACATCAAAAGTTGTTCTCTTAGGCCTTTTACTTTTGTGAGATTATTCTTTAGATTTTTGCATAAAAAGGAAAATACCTATGCGTTGCACTAATCTTTATTTTTTAAATAACAATGAAAGTATGAGAAATCCCTTTTCCAAGTGCAATCCTATTCGTATGCAACAATCTTCATGATCTTCTCTCGCTTCCACTTAAACTCTAATTGATGTCAAGAAATCGATAGGCTTGCTACAGTCGATGGAACTTCTTATGACAAGGAACTAGCTTGAAAACAAGGCTTCCTGTTGTTGACCAAAAGTCTTACGAAAAAATTTCTCCCCCAATGCATCTGTGTGTTTCAATATATATTCAAATTTTTCTAAGAAGAAAAGACTGTTTATTACTGGACTTCCACATTGAATACACTCAAAGGCAATTTTAGTATATTAGATTTGTTTAGATTATTAGTAGTGTTGTTATTGTCAAAATTATGACATCCATTCTAAGAAAGTATAATTTTCAATATGATAGCTTGAAGATATACTACTCAGTATGAAGATAGGCTCCACCTATAGAATCTCAATAATGTAATCTTACAATATCATAAAATTGAATGTCTCAATAAGGTAATCTTACAATATCAAAAATTGAATGTCCACACCGTGATATTAAATGTAGTAAGTTTTCAAGGAATCTATATTGAAGTTAGCATATTAAATTCCTGAGATTTTTACAGTATCATATATAATGAGTATTCCTCTTTATATCAATGTTTTATTGCTATTCTTGCTATTTTCTTTTAAAAGCTAAATAATTGAGGCACCATCCCCTTTTTCCAAACGACATAATCATTAGTTTTGTCAACCCAATTTAAAGTTGCCAAACGTGATCTTCGCGTTGAGGATATGAATTCACGCTATATTTGTACATAAATAAAAAGTGCTCTGGTGCACTTCTTAAACGATCAAATAAGGTAATGCTCAATTTGACAATGAGAAAAAAGTTCGGATGCTTGCGGTGTTATAATCGCCTGGTCGTATTGATAGGAGATATACTATATTTAAAGTACATTGTTGGATATACATGCTGCTGTATCTGACAGTCAATCCTCCCAATACCTATGCCAATAAAGTGCGCTAGCATTTAGTTAATTAAGATTAGGGTGTAATTTTACCGAGTAGATAAATTCTAAAGGCTCAAAATCAGGGAGGAACTTCAAAATTAGGGGCAACTTTGTTGAAGTACAATTCTACATCACTTAATTGGTGGGTTTTATCACGCCCTGGTATCATTGAACAATTTATAATTTTGAGTTAAATTTTCTGGCATGATATAAGACTAAACTTAATATTTTCTTAAGTATTATACTTGCATCTCCATCCATCTAGTAGATCAAATTTTTTCGAGTTAGACATTCTAACAATTTTTTCTTTGTAGGAGTACTACTTAAGACCAAACACTTTCTGTTTTGAGCAAAGTTTTCGAAACACCAAGAACTCCTGACATCGCCATCGCCTCCCTGCGACCCTTTCACTTGCCTGTCGGCATCCTCATCAATTAGCTCATCTATCTTTATTTTCCCTATTGTCTATCTTCGAGGGGGCAACCTCAGCTTTGAGGTCGTGAACCTCCAAATCCAATGTCTGCCATGCTCGACCCTGCCACTGGAGCTGGGGGGATCGTGTGGTGGCTCGTGCGTAGGTTGGTGATGACAACACAGCCGCGATGATGGACCAACAGTGGCTGGTGGATCTTTACTGACCCTTAAACTGATTTGATGTGTTTTGCTGGTGCAAGGAGGTGAGCGGTTATGGAAAACTAGAAAAGGGATAAAGAAAGAAATGAAAAGGAGGAGCAAAGGGAGATTCATCCTAAGCCGTTCAAATTAGTTGTGCAGATAACTCCATATCTTTGAGGGCAATTTTAAGATGTAAATTATTATCCTTAATTTTGGAGAGTCTTACTTAATCTATAAGGAAACATTTGATGAGGCAATGAGAAAATTATATAAACTTTACAGAAGCTTACAAAAGACGGACTTGTACATTTTAGCCCCATTCACTCAACCCCATGTAGAACGGCTTGTTTTTTCCTGCTCGCCCTGCTCTGATGAAAAGGCTAGGGTTCTAATATCTATTGGAGGAAGGTGTGGAATGATCATCGGAGCAAGGCGAACGGAAGAAAGAAAAGAGAAGACTAAAAGGGAGAAAGAAAAAGAAGTCATCAATGGAAGCACAAGGTGAGGTTTCTTTTCTGCGTTTTTTTTTTTTTTTTTTTTTTTGGCCAACTGTTGATTCAAATTTTTTGTCTACCCTGTCAAAATTGTCAAATTGGTCGTATTCTCTTATGTACAACGAGGTTGTCCTCGACATTGGAGTTCGACACAACTAGGTCAAAGTAAAGAAAAGAAGAAGAACATCATATGTAACGTGTATCGGATTTTACTTCAATAGACCCTTGTTTTTCTGTTCATTGATGCACAGAAATTGACTTTCCACATATCAATCTTAGTTATTATCCAAGTATCTAACAGATAAATCTTTGTGTGAAACTTCAGTTGCCATTGCAAATCAACATCTTGTGATTCGGTGGCTCGTTTGTTTCCAAGAGATCTAGTGGAATGAACACAGATTCACAAGAGATAATTGCTTATGGCAATGAATCTGAAGAAAGATCAAGAATGTTGCAAGTGCCTCAAGAAGTAATTGAGGCTACACAATAAGAACTAATTTTCCCCTTTTTGCTTTTGTTGGTAGAAGTCGGGATGGCATCGACATGATAGTGGAAGACCATTAGACAATTGAAAAGTAATTGATCAAATATACTACTGTTAGTAGACTGATGTGAATAAGAACAAAGTGAGGTTATGTTTTTGCTTTTGGAAACTTCTATAACTAAAGAAAACTAAACAATGATGCTTTTGACATATTAAGAACTTTGTCATCTACGCTTTTTAGCTTGATTAGTGAAATCTCTCATAAGTTGTAGAAAAAGGCAAGATTAGGTAGGTGATGTACAAGTAGTTAATCTGAAATATTTATCCATTGAAGTGGTTACCAATTCGACAAATACTATATTATATA